>JBAJFG010000171.1:0-174049 GCA_037903475.1 Ancylostoma caninum | reverse complement strand
ATGCTACCTAGTATAACAAAATCAGGGTATGCATTAATATTGAGTATGCGTTTAAGTTGAGTTATTCGAGTAATAAAATATTCTATTTTATTACATGTGCGTGCTATACGTAAGGTCTCGGTGTATATGGTAGCTTTTTTAATATTTAATGAAATATTGGAGAAAAAATGAGGTAATCTTTTAACTTCGAAGTTGAAGTGTTCAGTTTTATTGAACAAGTTAGTAGAAATACGATTATCGTTAATTTCAATATTTAAGTCTAAGTAACTACATTTGTACTCACTATCACTAGTGATTTCTAGTTTAAGAACATTATTGTATATCTGAATAAGTTTAGTATGTATTTCATCTTTCTCTGAATTATGTATAACTAGAATATCGTCCATGTACCGGAAGGGATAGAAAGGGGCGGGTATTTTCTTGACTGTAATTGAGTATTCGTATTCAAAAAATGCAAGCGTTAGATCAGCAAGTAATGGACTGAAGTTTCCGCCCTGAGGTACACCTTTTATTTGTTTCAATATGTACTGACTAAACTGACTGAAGCTATTATTTAGAAGATAATCAACGTAATAAAGCAAATCAGTCTTATTGTAATATCTATATTTAGAGAGACTATCGTTATCAGAGTAAAAGACTTTATTGTACCCATTGAATGCTATAAATTTTTTATTAGCATTTCTGAAACATATGTTGAGTATATGGTGTATATTTTTAATGATAGTATCATGAGGAAGATTGGTAAACATGTCATTAAAATCTGCAGAATATAATTTTTTGTTGCTAAGACTAATACTAGTTAATTCATTAATGTTGATATTGTCTATGGACCAGTATCCAATGAATCCTTTATTTCTAGTTTTTATAGAATTTACACACTTTTTGAAATGATTTTTGATGAAGGTGAAAATATGTCTCATTTCTATAGCTAAAGGTTTGATAGAGCTTGATGAAGCTCCAGTAATGAATCTGAATTTGGTAGGCGATTTATGTAATTTGGGTAAACAATATATAATTGGTATTGTAGGTTTCTCTTGCTTTTCTAATTTGTTTTGTACACATAACCTTTCATGTCTATTTATAATTTCTTCTTTGGACTCTTTGTTATGTATGATGTACGTATTATGGATTTTTGTTGGAAGTATAGTATGCTCTATTAAATTTATTTCGAAACCCATTTCTTTTAGAATAGTAAGAAGATAAAACTTCTTACATATGAAACCGTAATTATTACTTGCCTTGTCTAGGGGACATATGATGAAGTTTTTTTTGAATGTAATTAAAGTAAGTATAGTTATAATTATAACATATGTTTGTTAACTTATTGTAGTAAAGCAAAGGTTTAAGTTTTTTTAGAAATTTCTTTATTTAATTGTTCTTTTATATGTTTTAGTGCAACATTGTCAAGATTATAAACACTTTTGACTTTGTCTGTGTATTTGTCCATACAATCTATAACCCATTGCTTAATATCCTGTTTATGTATTTCTTTAACAATTACGAACTTAGTACCTTTATTTAATATATTTAGTAAACCTCTGTCTTTTATTATTGATAAAACTACTGTGATAACATGTTTATGATAGGGATCTACATAATTGTTAAACTCCACATCGTTGCATACACAAGTAGTTTTCAAAATGTTAGTAACTGTTTCGTTCGTTATGTTTTTAAGAAAGCTGTTATAATTGAAAACTTTTTTAGAAAATGGTTCATCGTACTCATATATTTGTCTAAAAGGAATAAATTGCCTATTTGTGTTGTTTTTAATAATGCTAGTTATAACATTTTTGTTGAAGATTCTATTAATATTTATGTTATCTAAAATGTTGTGTATATATCTAACTTTGATATATATATGTACTTTTCTAATTTGTTTTTGTCAACTTTGTTATCGTTTTTATAATGGAATCTGCATAACATGCAAATAAGTTGTAATCTGAAGTTTTCTTTTATGTTAGTTAAGAAGTCAGTGTTGTGACATAGTACTGTTACTTTATTAACAAGTTTCTTTTTTAACGAGTTAAGATATCTATACAGTTCTATAGGATTTCTGCTATTATTAATAGTGGTAATAATGTCTTGGACAGAAGCCACATGTTTATTTTTGTTTCTGTTCGTGCTACGTTTTCTATGTTTTTTGACAGATAAACTGTAAAAAGGGTGGTTTTTGTTGTGTAAAAGTGGATTAGTAATATCGGATATGTTGCCATATCCTTTTATGTTATCATTAAAACCAAACGGATATGCTGTATTAAGTAGTTTAATCCAGAACAACTCTTTTTCTGAAAGAATATTTTTATCTATATTTTCTAGCATGTCATCTAAGATTGTTATCTGTATGCTCTTGTTGGAACATTTGTTTTCATTGAAGTGATTGTATAGGTAGCTATTGACATCTTGGCTATTAATATGATATAGATGTTCTTTTATTCTCAATTTAATTTTTCTAGTGGTGAGACCAACGTATTGTAGACCACAATCGTTACAGGTAATACAGTATATAACATTAGCGACAACACTACTACAATGACAATTGGGAAGTGTTTGAGTATGAATTCTTAGTTTAGTGGAATAAGAATCTATATATGGATGTGTATTTGAAATTTTGCATATGGAGCAGTTTTCACTACATTTATTATAACAATTAGTATTGCCAAAGTCTTGTATTGCCAAAGAAGTATTACAACGCCATTAACCTTACTTTTTCGGAATAAATTAGACCTATAGTAACAACTAGTTGAAGAAAAAAAATTGAAAGAAGAGAAACTGGAGAAGAATTGTGAAAACATGTGACATTTTTTACTGACCAAAAGATAAGACCGGTCCAAGCCGTGGGTATTGGGAGGTAGTTATTAAGCAGGACTGCTGCAGGGAAACGGCGTAACCCAAACAAAAATATAGGAATTGGTAAAGGAGTGTGTAAAGGAGTTTAAGACGGAGTCACAGCGGACCAATCCTATATTGGCGGACCCGTATCCTGGTGTTATTCACACCACTCCTTACTCCATCGGTAGATCAACCTTCTCGCGATTTTCTCACTGTAGGACCGTGGCGGACCCGTTCTCCAACCATCGGTGGACCCGTATCCTGACGTCCCCCACACCATTGAGTCACGTCGGGCCCTTCCTCCATCGGCGGACCCGTATCCGTATATTGTTGATTGGTTACACAATGTCATGCCTTGATATATTGAGGCTTTTACTCTGTGTTGGTGCAGAAGCTTTCTCAGGTTTAGCAGGTTATGTGGCAGTAGCATCCACCAGATGGGGCGACCGCGTAGGTCCAGCCTCTCCTTAGCTGCCAAGATGCTGCAGCTCTCATACAACCTGCGTTTCTTCTCTGGAGGTGCGTACAGCGTCGCAACAGTGGAAGGGTGGTTTTCCTGCTGCGTACATTGCGCAGCCTGAAAGCTCGTAAACACTCCCTCACTCCTACTCTGCGAGACCGCCAGCGAAGGTGATGAAATCTCTACCTCGCCTGCGGGAGAGCCAGCAATGACGTAATTGCGAGTCCCGAAACGAATGTGTCTGAGTCCCTAAAAATCGGTCATTTCGCCACACAGTCTGCGCCTCAAGATTTCAGTGTCTGTGAGTGCCGCCACGTATCTCGAGCCGCTCTAGCCCTCTTACGGCGCTTTGTTAAGAGGATATTATTATTTTTTTTATTTTTGACTGGTATTTTACTTTTTCTCTTAAGAAGATGCACCATTTTTGTGTTTTTCAACTCAAAATGAGTTGGCTGGCTTTCGTCGAAAACAGCAGCAGTCTTGTCAAGGTAATTGGTTTGTGAGGTTCACTTTATTCTGGGGCTACATGCATCATTGAGATTACCCAGGGTAAACGTGCTAACGCTGTATGAAATTACCCACCGCTAACGCGTGAGTCAATACATTTACCCTGGGTAGTTTCAATGATGCATCCGTACTCTGGAAGAGTACTATGACTGGTGATGAGTTACTATCTTATTGTGCAAAACCTTATGATGTCATGGTTAATATTAATTGGCATACTATATGCGTGCGTGTGCAGGAGAACCAGCCACTGTCGTCGAAAACTACCAACATTATCGTGTTCAGCGCATCGAGTTATATACGAAAAGGTTGCAAATTTTGATTTTTACCTTGATCTACAAGTGTTTCGGGCCACTTTTATCATGTCCAAACATGTTCTCTTAATAACCAAGATCTGTCTACATTCCAGCTGGAATGAGTGATACTGCCCTTTTTACTAGACCGTATGAAAGGGAAACGGGCGGTACGATGCCATTAGAATGATGAGGATGAGACAGAAGGAAGAGGAGTGGGACGGATGAGGGCTGCGCCGGCACAGACGCTGCAGAAACTACAGGAAACGGGGTTTTGCTATAGAACAGATGCGCTGGCGTCAGTCGTGATGGAGATGTTACTGGATAGGTCCACAACTACGATAGTATTGCCAAGACCTCTCGTAGTGGGGGAAATGCAACTGGACGAGTCCACAGCTGCGAGAGTGAAGCGCCGGGGTCCAGTAGTGGGAACATATCACTCGAACGCGTGGCGAGTGAGGTGAGCGTAAAGGAAGCATAATAGTCTAGCGTAAGCCGGACGATCTGGCTAGTAGTAAACATTCTCTAAGTGCTCGCATGAAAGGGGCTGTTGGTATGCACTCGTACTTGCTTATTGTGGACTCAGACCACAATCAGTGCCTCGACGACGCGAAACGGATGAGACGATTATCCTATGCTCGACTGCATGCGTACAGACCCAGTTAAAACTATGTTGGGACTCGTCCTATTCTGGTTATGCTGGCTACGACAATCAATATTAAGTGGATGGAATGAGTGTTAGTACGCAAGAGAACATTCCTCCTGGAGAAATCAACTGTGTGAAGGTGTTGATGCTTCATGAGATGTCCGTGAGACACTGTCAGACATGGACCCACTGTCCAGCCAGGATCATCCATCCAACTCAGATGTGCTGTTGTCTGGTAGTATAGAAGGTGGACAAGGTGATGTCCCTTGGTAGATCCTCAATGTCTTCCTTAATCCGAAACTCAACTTACGCTCCCTTTCTGCACATATCCACGACCATGAGACTGTCGACCACTTTGGAGGATCGATGTCCATAAATGTATGAGTAAATTAAGAAGGGAATTAAAATGGGTAAACGTTAGCATCGCACACAAATCAGAGTGTTGACTTGATTTCATAACTTAGTTGACCGCAGTGGTTGATTCAGCCACATGTTCATGAAATATAACCTGTGAATATTCGGCTAAATAAATACAGTTTTTAGTATTTGTACTTATGTGCTTATATATTATTCATTATATTATATTATTATTTATGACATATTTTATTTATTATACTTGAAACAAACTGTTTGAGTTGATTATAATTGTTTGTAAGGTGACATTCGTATATAATGAAAAAGTTCCTGAAAATACACTTGATTACACAAGAATTAATGAAGAAATCACCATATTCCATAATGCTTATTTGTTTCTCGGTTATTTTCATTCTATTTATAAAGCAGTCCTGTTTTGTACATGTTCTTGCTATTCCGTGTAGATTGTAGCTTTCTTAATTGGACTAGATATATCAAAATCAGGAATGTTATGGTAGATTTTGTCGAGAATTTTTTCAATAGAGGAAGTGTCTGCATTGTGCACTTATAAGTAGGTCGTCCATGTGACGAAGAGTATGACATGAAACTGTGTCTGTTTTTCTTTGTAAATTTTTGTATGCATATTGATATTCGAGGTAGCTAAGGGTTAGGTGCGCTAGCCTAATGTTACTTCCCCGTGGTACACCATTGTTTTGCTTGAAGAATAATTACTAAATTTGTAGAAACTGTTGCTTAGAATATAATGTACTAAAAATATTAGATTATTCTTTTACAGTGTAGGCTTCATGATTTGGTTTTGGTGTGTCTGTATATATAGGTGTTTGTTATTGCTACTAACTACGTATTTTTCATTAGCGTCACTGAAAAATTTATTTAATATTTCTTTGATGTTGTTCAAGATATAATTGTAGGATGAACATGTTGATGAAATCGGCTGAGTAAAGTTTAGGGTGTTTAATTTTGATGTTAGAGAGTTTTTCGCTATTTGTCAATGGTACCAATATCCGTTAAAATTACTGTTGCGTTATTTTATTGCATTGATATAGTCTTGAAAATGTTTTTTTTAATGAAGCGCCTCCAGTGTTTTACATATTATCCCTCACGAAGATTAATGATTGTAAGGCTAGCATGTAATTGTTATGTATTGAAGCTTTGCTAACCAAATTTCATGCCGGAGGATTGTCAGAATGAGGTGTAAAATTTTATTGTTCATTCTACGAGCTGGTTATGATATGTTCTGGTTTCAATGAATAATTAGCATATTTTTCAGGATTTTTTGAAGCTGCGAGAAATGTAGAATTTGTCCAAAATGAAATTCATTTTGTTCAGACATATAGTTAATAAACTGTTAATTGAGAAAGCTTCATATTTTTGGTTAGGTATAATATGGATTATTACTAAATTTGAATAACGCGAGTGTTTCATGTTTTTAACGGAGGCGAATAAAAGATCAAGAAATTGGTTATTATCCAAGGAACCTTATCTAAAAAATTGTTGTATGTAAATTATGTAGGTAATATGAAGTGTGAGAGGTGATTAATTTTGAAAATATGAATGGTCAGAAGTTTTACTAGTATTCTTGTTTGTGTTAAAGTTGGTGTTGTTATGTTAATGTTGGTATGAAGCAGTGAATAGATCACGTCCCACAGGCAGAACCCGGGTCTTTTCAAGGGCTAAGGGCAATTCCTAAGCTTTAGCCCAGTTTGCAACATAATCATTACGGTTTTTTTTTCCAGATGCAGACAATCCGTTGGTTGGTGATTATTGCTTCCTACCTTTTTTCGAGTTCAAGCTGTTAGCAAATTTTCAAGGCCAAGCAAACAATCGCGTTCGAACCGGTCAACGTCATCATTCTATATAATAACGGGCTTAGCCTGTTTACATGTGTGTCTGTATGTATGTAAGTATGTGTGTCAGACCGTTACGAAATTCTACGATTGGTCAATGATCGTGATTGTGAGATCATACAAAAGGCTAGGAACGGGTGTGGTGTGGTGGAGTGGGGTAGGGATGAGATCAACAGAAGGTTGGATGGTGTACAATAAGGGTGCGCCGGCGCCCAAAGTGGGGGGAGACGGGTCCACCACTGTGATAAGGGTGCGCCGACACCCAAAGTGGGGGGAGACGGGTCCATCACTGTGATAAGGCTGCGCCGGCGCCCAAAGTGGGGGGAGACGGGTCCACCACTGTGATAAGGGTGCGCCGGCGCCCAAAGTGGGGGGAGACGGGTCCACCACTGTGATAAGGTGCGCCGGCGCCCAAAGTGGGGGGAGACGGGTCCACCACTGTGATAAGGGTGCGCCGGCGCCCAAAGTGGGAAAGATGGGGGGAGACGGGTCCACCACTGTGATAAGGGTGCGCCGGCGCCCAAAGTGGGGGAGACGGGTCCACCACTGTGATAAGGGTGCGCCGGCGCCCAAAGTGGGGGGAGACGGGTCCACCACTGTGATAAGGGTGCGCCGGCGCCCAAAGTGGGGGAGACGGGTCCACCACTGTGATAAGGGTGCGCCGGCGCCCAAAGTGGGGGGAGACGGGTCCACCACTGTGATAAGGGTGCGCCGGCGCCCAAAGTGGGGGGAGACGGGTCCACCACTGTGATAAGGGTGCGCCGGCGCCCAAAGTGGGGGGAGACGGGTCCACCACTGTGATAAGGGTGCGCCGGCGCCCAAAGGTGGAGAAACGCACGACGATCCAGCGTTGTGATAAGGGCGCCCGCGTCCAGAAAAGGAAGTTCGTCACGGCCTAGGTAAATTTCTTCATGAATGGTGCCCTGGCACCCGTTCCGGCTATTCTTTCTACCTATGTGACCTAGGTGCACGTTATTCCAATCCGTATTCCCCTCCTCATTCCAGTCCATTTGTATCTGAATCGACCCCACCCTTCACTCTGTTTTTATACATGGGCAGACCCTTATCACTTGAGTTACCACAACAACCTGCTAAAGATAGATAATTTCAAGAGAGCATTTCCACTAAATCGGCTACTTCCAATTAACAACGGCCACTAGGGGCAATCAAAAGAAATTACTTCTCCCACGTGGAGGAAGGCTACCGCTCACGCGATCGAGAGCTTTCCAAAAGTCGATGGACTTACTCAGGGGGATACAGGATCTACTAAATCTGTCCACCTTTTCTTCTGCATCGTATGCGGAGTATGCGAGCGAAGCGAGCATCAGTAGAAGTCTGGAAGTCCGGCGTTAGCCGGACGGCCAGACTGGTAAAATCATAATCAAGAAAAAAGCTAATTACAAACGAGCATGCCGTAGCTCTTTTTGTGTGACGAAGCTGTCACCTTTCTCTCGTTTTCATTCATTGTTTGCATTCCTTTCAGTTCGTGAAACCAGTCTAAGCTCGAAGAACGTAGCCTCGGCCAACGAACTTGTGAACCGTAATCGTTTGGAAGCCCTGACTGAACAGAACAGAATGACGCAGATTTCTTGTGACAGCGGTGCTAGGAATTTTTAGCTTAACACATCGAGCGTAGAAGTGAACTTTTCCTAGGCATGCTGGTTGTGTCAGCTTTCTACTATGGGTGTTTAATAGGACAAGTCGAGATGTCAAAGTGTGCACAGCTTTGTTAAGCGTTAAGCGAACAGATCGGAGACCACTATGGTGTATAGGCTAATTATTATACTCCCATTAGCTTCAGATCTCATCTGCAAAACATATCAGAAGTTGCACATAAATTCGAAAACCGTTCAGAGCATATCTAGAAAATTGTTCCAGGTTTAACATCATCGCTATCGGCTACATCGATGGTAATGGTTGTCTTTCTGAAGTCATCGATGTCAGTTGCTGTGCGTCCAACAACAACTCTTCGATTGCAACTCTGAGATCATCGAACTCCTCCTCCGAGATGTCGCTGGAATGATCGCTCTGGTCACTGCCATTTGTGCGCTCCATCAGAGGTGAGATAGTGTAAAAATGCTAGAAAAAATTGCGATTGTGAACATACATAGTCAGCATAACGCTCGGATTATTCACTTTCCATTTTTCTCATTTATTCGCTCATTTATTAACATGTACGCAAGTGCGCTGTACAATGATGGAATATGAGCACGAATAAGCAAATGAGAAGCTTTCCAAATATGTACTGTCAATGAATTTGAAGCTGTTTCATGATGTATCCCTCGTTATTCGACTTTGTTCAGGTTTCTGTTAAAGTGTTTCAGTTTTTTTAAACCAGTTTTACTTGATTGATTTCGTTCGCCATGGAATTAGTTTTTTTTGTATAAGGAACATGCATTCATGAATAAGTAAAGATAAATAAATAAATCTGTTCAAGTGGGTACAGCTGCACCTACTCGATGTCAAGGTTTCAACCAACAAAAAGTGAGCTAATCAGACGAAGTTGATGAAGTCAAAATTGCGAATGGTTTTCTGATTACAGCATATTCTGCAGGTATTTTCTATTACATAGCCAACGTAGCCCTTACGACTAATCACATTTTGCAATTTTTTCCTCGAAGAAGGCATTCTGAAAAAAGAAATTACTCGTTTCATATGACTTCAGTGACTCCCTGAATCCTGTAGAAGTGCAGAAGTGTGAATATTATTAGAAATTATTGTGCAGAGGTTCAAAAACATCTACCTAGATACCTAGCCAGAGTAATGTTTTGTTAGCAAGAACATTCAAACAAAAAAATGTTCATCTCTTGCAAGAGAACGATAAAGAAGCAGCCGAAGGTGGATTCATTTAAAAGTTCTTTTTCGTCAATACTCAGACAAATTGTCGGAAGGACCGCAGCAGCAAGAGATCGCGCCCATGTGGTTGAGAAGCGAGAGACGCAGAGGTAAAAATTTTTGAAAAACATTCTGCTGCGGTCCTTCCGGATCTCGCTGGAGTGCTTCGGAAGGACCACCGCAGAATGCATGAGAGAGAGTGTGAGCTTTATCATACCCTTCTCATGTACGGAGCTCAGTTTTGTTGCGACCAACAAAAATTCAGTGGCTTCGAGCTTCAGATGGAGAATTGGCTATATCGGACAGTAAAGGCAGTGTCCCTCAGCGAGTTAGTCATTTTTGCTTGTGGGTACCGCCGTGTAGTCGTCCCAATGGAGTGAACTGGTTGCATAGCGCAGTTCTGCGGAACGGGCGCGCACATCCCCATATTCATTTGGAAAAACCCGCATTATTCGGAAGGACCGCAATAGCTATTTGGAAGGACCACAGCAGCTATTCGGAAGAAATGCAGCAGGAAACCGGAAAGACCGAAGGTCACCTGTCAGTTTTTCCGGTTATTTGCTGCGGTCCTTCCGAAAAATTGTCTGAGTATGACACACGTCATTACTTTCAATACGGCTTCATCATCACTAATGAGCTTCTGAGGAGGTCAGTTTCAGTGTCTAATTAACGCATAGTGTATAGAACGAGAGGCGACAAGTGGTTCACTTTTTTTCCTTTATCGAGTGAAGGGAAATCTAGGAGAATGCATGGACGGACTGTTGGCTACTTTTGCGCAATATTGGACCATTGCCCAAGTGATCAACCTCTCACATGGGAGCAGTGGCTGTATTGAATGTAACAGTTTGCAAGTCGAATATTCGGTGAAGGTGATGAGGCATCTAATTTGAAACCCGGTTGTTCTTTTTTGAAACCAACAAAATTAACCCCAGTCGTTTTGTCAAAATGTGGGACTTTTTTCATCTATTTATTCATTCACACTCGAGAGGGCACCTACCAGAAAAAAAAGAAGCTTGACTCGTTAAAGGCAGCAGGAGCTGAAATCCTCGACTACGAGCTGAGCTGTGGGTGATGAAGTACAGACTCAGCACATCATAAATGTGAAACGAACACAGAGAATGATGGCTTACCTGCAGAGAAAATGGAACATTCGTCGCGAGCACGACTGGCCGTGTTCGCGCGCGGACGAGTTTTCCCCGGCGCAAAAGCCACTGCGGTGCGTGGTTTGGCGCAAAGCGAGAACGAAATGCATTCAATTCACAGGGCTTCATGGCGGGACTCGGCCAAAACCACGCGCCGCAATGGCTTTCGCGCCGGAGAAAACTCGTCCGCGCACGAACACGGCCAGGCGTGTTCGCGACGAATGTTCCATTTTCTCTTCAGGTAAGCCATCATTGTCTGTGTTCGTTTCACATTTATGATGTGCCGAGTCTGTACTTCACCACCTGCAGCTCAGCTCAGAGTCGAGAATTTCAGCTCCTGCTGCCTTTAAGGCTCGCAGAATGAAGTTGGGTCTTAGTACATACTGAGGATAACCGAAACCGCTCTACTTCACGGCCGATAACAAACGGATCGTCCTCCTCAGGCGTATGGTATACTACACGGCGACGCTGTCGCCGCGACCGTTCACCACAAATAGATTTCATACAACTGCTCAAATGCCTGTACTCCATTCGAAGCAAATTGTGTGATAAGATATTAGATTTTAACGCTTTGTTCTCAAAATTTTCGAGCAATTTCTTCGCAGCGACGGTGTCGCTGAGGAGTATGGCTTAGGGCTCCGCGAAGCTGCAACCTCTTGCTTCCACCCTTATAAAACTGTCGCAATTAATGACAGTACGCGTATGGTCGACTACACACCGTGCTACACCATGCAATACAAGCAGCAGTGGCCTTCGCCAAAAGAAGGCGAATTTCCCAAGCCTTGAATGGTAATATTACTTGTCGAAGTGCCATCCTTGGTGCTTGCATGTAATTGAAAATGATGATGTCTGGAGGAAAGCTAAAAACGCTTCGAAGAAGTTTGATTACTGGTGATAATCGTCGTCAATCGTCTCTCCAAAGGTTCTCAAAAGGGTACATGTTGCGGTGGTGGCAGTGCATGAACATGAGCACTTGAGTTTTCAAGCGAAGGAGTAAGAACGGCACGAGAAAAGAGCGAGAACGAAGAGTATTTTGTTCACGCAAGGTTGTATTACGCTTGCGACACGATTGGTTTTCTTGCTTATTTTCTTCTGTTTTTCTTCATGTTCGACTCAATCTCCCTGTTTCCGTTCTGTTCGCGGGAAACTCCACGAGGTGTTTTCGAGAAGAGCTTGGTGAAATTGACTTAGCTTGTGTGAGTCATCCTCCAGGAGTTGATCTGCTTTAGATCTGAAAGTTAGCGCCGATGAGTTTTGCGTCGGCGCAGAGCTTCTACAACTTGTTCCCGTCGTGTGTACACATATGGAACAGCGACGAACGACCAGCTTTCACCGGCGATGGAGTGCTTGGCAAGGTAGGGCTGCGTTGACCCCCTAATTCGCGCTCCAGTACACACTCATGAAACTCGCACTCTGAGAGTGTGTAACACCCTTCCACCGCCCCTCTTCCGGGCTGCCTTCTAGAATTGAATCTTGTCGCGTGCGTGGCTAACTGTTCGCTTGTTTGCTGTTCTGTTGTTCTTTTCCTTCGAAGGTTTTCTTGGACGAGGTATTTTCCACCTCATGTGCGCACTACTTGAAGACTTGTTACTTGTTTGCATCTCATCTGGAGGACATTCTTCAACTGTGCCATCTCCACTTGGTATTAAGCATCTTGATTGTACCGTTTTTGTTGAGAGTTGTGCTCCAATAGGTCAGACCACAATAGGTGATCACTCCCTGATAGGAAGAACAGTTGAGGTAAGAAGAGAGTGAAACCCAGTGAATTTTCTCTTCCATCGGCCAAGTACGCTGCTGTTCCTAAAGATTTCTAATGACAAATTGTCAACGATGTTTCGATAAGAAGACTGCAGATGCGGCGAGAGCCTATATGAATTATAATGCAAAGAAAGGATTTATTGAAAGAGTGCATGTTCTTGATGCGATGTGCACCACCATGGGCAGTCTGCGCGACTGAACCTGAATCTGCTTGCTTTCCAGATTTCCACGTGCTGTTCTCTGCGAAAATCCATGTCCATTTTCACTTTCACTTTGAGTTCTTACAACTTGTTGACTGAGCTCACGGGAAAATTCTGGAGCTTGCTCAATTCTCGAGATTCAATTAAATGAAATTTTCGACAAATTTGACGGTCTGTTTCTGTCACTGGCTCCAGCTGGTACGGAGAGCACGCTAATACCTTTCATAACAGAATGTTGAGAAGAAAAGTGCTTAATTCGAATCGCCGCTTCACTGCTCTCCATATGAAGATGCAAACTTTTTAAACTTAGCTTGAGAAAACTGATGGAACTGCAATTTTACTTTTTATTCCAGTTCCAACTGACTCTATGCCAGTGTTAAACAAGAGCGAGGAAGCCTTCATAGAGCCTCAACACATATTCGAACTTGGCATTGATTGCTCATCCTTGGGCTGAGATATGCAAAAAATTCTTTGGTCCAAAATCGTGGATGTGCTAAATATGTGGTCACCACCGTAGGTTTTTCCGAACCGCTATGGACAAATTGGCGCAAGCACTGCGGCGCCCTCAGCAGAATATAAGAAAGATACGTGGAGGTATACATATTTTTTGCTTACTTGATTATTTATTCATTTGTCTATTTGAATATGCAGACAAATGTCATGCGTGTGTATATGAAAAGTCCCATTTCAAGGACCAAGTAACTATTTAAACCGGTTGAGCAGTAAAGACAGAACAAAAAGGCATGTAATCGCATACTTAATGACTCGTAACGAGTTCCTCGAAAGTTTGCAGAGCCATCTCGGGGAACTGCTGGTCTTCACTTTGTAGTGAGTTGAACTCTTTCATCAAAGTATTTTGACCTAGCCTGATGTAAAACCAGGATTTTCCTCTCTCTGTTCTCCCCTACACCTAAAAAATTCAGAAGGATTCATGAAAAGCTTCGGACGAGGACCATCATCATCATCATCATTATCATCAAACTATTCTCAACTATTCTATTATTAACAACTATTCTCCTCCCTCCACTCTGAGAAGTTGGTAGGCCTAGTAACTTAGCTCTCTGTACAATTGGGCTTTTGAGCATAGTTCATTTCATGGACTCATTATTATGCTACTGAATCTGTTCTGAATACTTTCCAGGGGAGCTACAAGGCACCTTTTCCTAGGTTTCGTTCGAAGAAGTGTGGTTGCTCAAGAAGAGGTGTTATAGGAGCTAGGAAGGCTTCCAGATTCTCTAGATTACATGTATAAATAAGGGTTCAGGTTGTTAGAGAGCTGTAGACGAAGGGCCTGAGGTGGACACGCACAGCATCTGGGCCAATTTCGGGCTGTACATAGTGTCCATCTTTCTGCAAGATCTGACCGAGAACCGAGATGATTTCAAAACCATCGCAAGCAGCTCGTTCCTCAGAGCCGTCGTGACCTGAGACCTGCCGTGATTCTTCACTCTAGATGCGCTTAGGAGAAGATCTTCTGTTGCGATCCCAGTTTTTACACAGTTTAAATGCTGGTGGTGTTTACCATGAACTCTACTCGAATTGATTGCTTATCTCATGCTCGAACTCATCATCTTTTTTCTTAACATTCTCTTCAGCAGGACATCTAGAGGAGAACCCTGGCGGGATACAATGGCAAGGCAGTGACGTCCAGAGACAACTCCTCTTGGAAATGCTCAAGCAGATCTCAGGTCTGGTGTGCCAACAAGAAGAGGCCTTTCGAGGTTTCAGTACCACATTTCTATTGACAGCACTATTGGTGAACGAGTCTCCCGCATTGGTCATAATTATTTCCCACTTATGGTTCTTCACAGCACTTGAACACCCATTCAAGACTTTTGAGTTAATCTGTGCATATTTTTGAATCGAGGGCGTTGGAACTTCCACTCTCCCCTCTGCGATACAGCTCGTGCATGGGAATTATTTGTGTGCATGCAGCAAATATGCCTATGTGTTTTTACATCAGAGAACTCTTATGTCACGGGCTTTGGTTTTTCAGTTCTCATAGCATTGCTACTTCATGAATCACCCAAGGACAAAGTCTTGGTGGAATTCCAAGCGTGCTCGATCAGCGCCATCACAAACTGCGGCTGTCAATTCTTCGTCAGATTTTTCGTTCAGACAACGGCCTGTGCGCGATAGCATCTCTTCGCGTGGAGTAAACGCGCTTTTTGCCACTGAATGTTTCACCTTGCTAATCGGCCTTGCAACTACGCTCCAGCAGATATAACGTGATATTTTTCAGTAGGTGTACTGCAAGCGGCCGAGGTGTATCTGGTTACTTCATATGGTGCCGCATTTGCCATTCTTCTTCTAATCTCCCTTAGGCTATCGCAACCCCCCCCCCCTGCTCCAGCGAACGCACTCATGGACTCATAACAACACCCTTTATCGCGTTCCCTTCTGGTTTACTCTGCGCACTCTTCCAAGATGATAGAGAGGCGGCACTGCGAGCGCTCGTGAAGCTCCTGCTTCCGACTGCGCTATACCGCATCTGAAGATTTCACATTCACGGAAAACTTTACCATTAGAGGATCAACGTTGATGTATTTCTGTTTCGTTCTGGCTGAAAAAATTCTGGTCTATGACCAAAGCCGGCATACATCACTAAGATTACCTGTGGTAAAGATACCACCGTATTCAAATCTACCCATTGCATGAAGCCCATCAGCATACAGCGGAAGTCAATGATGGTGGCCCGTACACGGCCTCGACGGCGTCGCGCAACCGCGCCGTGCGCACCAGAATCGGTGTCGTTTGCCACCGGAATGCTATCCTAGACGCTTTTCTTCCCGATTCGATCGAAAATCCCTAAAAATGGTAGAAAAGCTGCTCTAGAAATAGCACAACAGCACCAAAACACATAGGCTATGGCGCGCGGCGTGGTTGCGCGGCGTCCTTCTCGAGGCCGCAGATGGGCCACCGCCACTGACGTCCACTGTATTTACCCATTCATGATGTCTTCTACACCCAGTTACTAACCACAGGTAACCACTTCGACAGATATGTGGCCACCTATCCTTCCAATGATGCACCCGTGCTGCGAAAGTGTCGACTATGAGAGCAACCTTCACACTAACATTTGACAAGAATGCCAGGAAGAGAAAAAGACGTTTCTTCATATACAATGCTTTACAACTGTGCAAAATAAATGTTTGGCATGCGATGGTGAAATGACATAACCTTGACACAAAATGTATCATCGATGAATTGAGAGCCATTATCGTTTTTGTCCTAATCGCACGGAGTCGACCTGATTTGAGTGAGAACTTACCTGACACGAAGAAGTGTATGCTTGAAACGTATCTCCACAAAAGCCTCGGACAGTTATTTATTGCTTTACTTTGTTGTTCTCTTGTACTCAAATGTTTTCACTACCGACTTTCATGTTTTTTTTTTGTTTTTGTGTATCTACTCCGCAGTTTTTTGTTCCGTACCTGTCAGTGCCATTAGCACCTCAGATTAGCACCTCCTTTTTAAGCTCTCGACAGCTACTTATTCTTCTTTTGAGAAACAACATCCTTCTCTTTTTGCCTTCGTAGTCATTGTACATCTTAACGCTTTAACGAATGACGAAGTAAAGAACCCACGGCCTGCAGAAGAATACCTTAACGGACTATTCTGCAAACGCAAATAATTCTTGTAGTTTCAGGACATCCATGAATGCTGGGTGGCGCGTAGCTACTCTCGCACAGTAAAAAACGGGCAGAAACAGCATGAGAGCACATTCACCAACGACCTCTTCAGTGATAAATCTCTACCACTTAAAGGCAGCACCCACGATAACCTTCATGTCCAGAATTTTGAAAGTATTGGAGTCTGGACGATAGTCCCAGTAATTCTACGCAAGTTGCACTGCCGAAGGTATTGGCGTTCCCAAGATTTAACAAGTTAGACTTGGGATCCGGGTATCCGCGGGTGAGATGTGGCGCGATCCGAATCAGATGATTTCTGCCGCAGTCTCTCAGTTTTCCTAAGATAACGCTTGCTTTCCATGCTCATTTCGAGAATGTTTGCAATGTAATGATCTGTTTACCCCATGTACGCTCTTTCGGTTGTTATTAAACCGTACAAACTCTTGTTTTTCCCAAAACTTTCGAATTTTCATATATGGTGTGAACTTCAGTTTATCAGCGCTTTACACTTAGTCATAAGTTTTGTTTCTTTTCTCAAGGCATGTCTCTGTGGTGAACATTCTATTTCCCTTTTATCTGTGCTTTTTCTCCTCCAGGAAAGCTGGGAAATTAGTCGATTATCTAGTTGATCCAAGAAATTCGTTGACAATAAAGGCAGCGTCATCGACTTCCTAGATCTACTCCACCAGCGTAGCTCGGCCGAATCGCTATAATGCAGCAAATTGGTAGTATCCAAAAACCATTTTAACATGAGTTCTGACAAAATTAACCACATTATTCGGGCTCCACATAGTCAGAAACCCAAGAACGCTCTGAAACCTGAGTGACAAAGTTTTTCGTGGGTGCTGCCTTTAAGGGAACAAAGAACACTAATTTCGTTCCATGATCCTCCTTTTGTCGTAGATCACAGCCCTTACACTCTGATGGTATGACTCTGGGTCGCAAGCGACGCTCACCTTCATCAATGACCTTCATCAATGAGGAGCTTCTCATGACTGAGCACGTCTACAATCCCCAGAATTATAGGATGCATAAAGGAGGTTGTGAGGATTCTGAACCACCTACATAGAGTGGCACCAATGTTTTTTATTCCGCTGTAACATATTCAACAGTTCCTGGAGAGGTTGTCCGCAAATCTGCTTTTGTAGTTTTGCTGTGTGCTTTCTATATTGGGACAGTAAGAAATTAGGACCATAATCAAACTTAATTTTAATTGTTTATATTTATTATTATTCTTTGAAGGTCTATTATTAACTATTTATTATCAATATTCAAATTGATATTTTTATCATTCTTCTCCTCCGGTCCCCAAAGTGGCGCAGACCACACGTTTTTCCCACGCTTCCCCACTACTCCCCCCCCCCTCCCCTCCCGCTCACTTTCTGCGTCTGTCACTGCTACGCAATGTTCAAAAGACGTGCAAGAAACATAGTGTAGTGAGTTTTTAATATGAGAACAAAAAGCCAATGCAGTAGAACGACTCCGACCACTAATCAAGGCAAAATAGTTTTGATTGCAGTCTCGACTTCCTGCCGTAAAATCCTAGTAGGTTGTTTCATCTGCATGATGGAGAAGATTTACATGACCTGCACCTACGAGTTCCATGAAAGTCAGGTCCTTGAGGACGTAAATCAAATTCAGTTATAGAGTTCTGTTCTTCATACTAATGGGTACTTAAACGCACATACAATACCCGCACTAACTTCGTTAAAAATGAAAGTTCAGAACGCGGATTTGCGTTCTTTTCTTTCCAAATCTATAACTCATCACAGTGAAATGGTCTACAGACCAAACCAGGTGTCAGGAGTAAAAGGGTGCTGGACTATCAGCCCTAACAAAATCATCCCCGAATCTCCAATTTGAACCTTATCCTTAAAAACCTTAGAACGCCCAGCACTGCGAGAAGGACCAAAAAATCGAATCTCTCCAAAACCCACCATTCTGATAGGGGACATGCGCACTCATAAGGTCTTTTGGAATGCGCGGGTATCAGCTGTCCCACCGCTCTCCCAGGGCTGCTACAGATGTTTTTTGAAAGGTGGTGAAAAATCCAACGAAAATGGGGTAGTCCCAGCCAAGAAATGAGGACAGCTAGGACAGAGATAGCACACAGTTTGGAAGAGCAAGTTGTACATTTTCCCACTTTATTCTGGGAGGGGAAAAGAACTCATTGTTGAGCTAAAGAACGCTCAATATTTAGATTTTCGCACCGCACAACGAAAAGTCCGCATTTTGAACAAGAATAAAATAAAAACCAATAGATCTGTAGTAGCATCGATCAAAGGGCTAAATGAGTATAAGGAATAGTCGCGAAATTGTTTCTAATGTTATGGTGTGCTCATTCGTGTCACGTCGTTGAAAGTCAAAAATTCTCGAATTTGCCAGGATTCCTGGAAGGCACATAACAAGATACTAGGCACGAAGCTGTAACGAGTTCTTGAAAAATTTATTGAAAATTTCCCTATTCTAGTCGGTTTTCAAGACGTCGCAAAGCTCGTCGCACACCTTGTCGCGCGCGATCAGCGGCAAAATAGGGGCAACGAAAAACTTCAGAAATCCAAGGTTCAAAATGGAGATTCGGGGATGATTTTGTTAGGGCTGGAAGTCCAGCACCCTCTTACTCCTGACACCTGGTTTGGTCTGTAGATCATTTCATTGTGATAAGATATAGCCTTGGAACGAAAAGAACGCAAATCCGCCTTCTGAACGTTCCTTTTTAACGAAGTTAGTGCGAGTGTTGTCAATATTACCGTGAACAACAAGTTTGAGGAATTCTTCACTTTGATTTTCCGGATGTTTCGGCACAGACGTTTAATCAAATTAGGCAGCACTTTGATCGATGAAATTATGCTGGCGACATAAGAGGCTTGTGGTTGCTTTGTTCCTGGAACGACTACCCTTTTTTAATGGTCTCTACATAATTTATTAGCGTTTGTGACCATCTTTTATTCTAACTCTTTTTCTAAGTGTGTTACTTTTCACCTCTTCCAATTCTCTAAACTGTAAATCATTCGATTTTAGTACCATTCAGATATTTCTTGCCTCCACATATGTACTAAGTTGAGTGGCACCTTTCAATTCCAGCCAGCATGGCCGCGGCGCGTTCAGTAGTATTGACTTAACTTTCGAAAGCGTCTTTCAACATTTTCGGAGTGGTCAAAATGTGTCAACATTAAATCGAGATTTGGCAAGACGAGGAACAATTATTTGTGTAATGTTTCCCTTATATGTCCGTGAGTCCTTTCTCATTAGCTCACTGAACTCCTGCTATCGTATTTTGAAGACTGTCTGTGCAGTAAAAAATACGACGTTTTCTGCTCTAAACATCGATGACTCATTTTCATACTTTTTTGGTTTCATACTTTAGTGTGTATGTATTGTAAAACTAACAATAACTTCCACTGACCTTTTTTTCGCTAGATGATGAACAGTGAAATCGTGAATGAACACCAATGAGATCTTTTGCAAATGATCATCTCCTTTTGCTAATAATCTGCTTGCCAAAAGGATGTTGAATTCTGCCCATTCATGGAATCTAATATCCTTTTCAGGACATTCTTGATACATATAACATCAACGTCCTGAAGACGTAATGCTAAATCACCAGGGAAACTTCGCCAAGATGCTACGCATAGTTGATGTGGGATATCTCATGTTTAATAACCGATTCGTAGTGAACTTGAAGGCGAGTACCTACATATATGAATAGGACGAAGAGGACACCCAACACATCTGAAACGGTCCGTGTGCTCCGCGCTGCTGTGTGATACATGCCGTTGCAAAAGAAAAAGAAGTTGTCCTGCAACTTCCCTGCCTGTTTATTTCCGCGTTATACCGGAAAACTAATAAATCATATTGTATAATGATAATGATTGGTTTAGACTGTTCCATATTTCTTATAAATCATGGGAAAGAACCTATCATTCCTGTGCTTTTCTCCATGCGCGTTTTTCCGTCCCAGAGATTCTCCCTCCTCTCAGTTCAATTGATTGTGTTGATGTGTGCCGAAGTTCGATTGACCCTCCTATCAAGTAAATATACAAAAATGTACTGGTCTCTGGCAGGCAGTGCATGCTTAGGTGAACTTTACGGCCTCCTTGATTTTTACTGCCAATGTATTTTAGGTCCTTCAGATCCGTTTGCTCCGTGAAGGTGACAACGGATTTTCAGTAAGATCAGAAATGTAAAAAGAAATATATCGTAAAGCGTTTTATGCTTGCAAGAATTCGAAGATGATTCAATACTGAACCGCGTCTGAACATCAAATTTCACTTGCTTAAAATATTAAAAAATGCTATAAATATTGAAGGCTCCTGTTCTTCATATGTCTCCTTGTCATCTTTCGGTATTAATGCCTTTCTCAAACCTAAATGTTACCAACAAATCGCTTTCTCATCATAATCTAGCAAACATGTAAAAAGCTCTAACAGTACTAAATTGCTGATAACCACTCAGGCAACAACACCGTGCGACCCGACGGCCAAATCGGCCGTACCGGGCCCCCCGAGCCACCAAAAAAGTGTTACCAGGCGACCCGAGGGAATTAATTGAACCCTCGGGCGATCCGAAGTATGACACGAGGCACCGGGCAAGCCGAGGGCATGATAGGACCACCGGATGAGCCGAGGGAATGTTAAAAATTAGCGACCGATCCAAGGTTCAGTCTTGTGGAATCTAAGGCATATAAAACATCTTCGCTGATGCGTTAGGAAAAGAGATATTCATACCAATGTGGCGCGATTCGTGAGAGTATCTTTTTGATTTGTTCGCTAACATTTCCTTGATATTTGGAGTTTTCAAATATTTATGAGCAGTCTTATTCTTGTAGGCAAATTGGCAAGAAATTCGGGAGAGTAAGAATAAAAGTACTTGTTTGCAGCTGTTTTCTGTACGTTTTCAAAAAGTGGCTTTTAGGGGGAAGAACGAACTGAATTCTTCCGAATGAAAGGTCCCCAACGATTAAATTCTTTGTTGCTCGCAAAATCTGAACAAAAGTTATGCTTATTGCGATGTAAACTATTGAAACCCCCAAAAATAAAAAAAATGAAATTGACACTTAATGAAGCCATAGGAACCTTCAGTGTTTCGTGCCCACTCGCTGTGCCGCATCATGTTTTTCTCGGTCCTCTGATTGCCCGCGTACCCATACATTTCACATTTCGTATTTCGTATCCACATATTTTTTACATTTTTTTCACATCATTGTTCCCATCCTCGTTTGGTGTTCTGGTGTGGGATGGTCAGCTAATCCGGCCCCACTGCACGTACAGTTAACGAGCAGATGCAAAGTGTTCAAAGCTTAACTGCTATGAAGATGGATTATTGCTCTTTGATTTTCTCGCTACGTTAGTAATGCGTTCACATTGGATTGCGGTGGACCGGTATCACATTAATCCCAACAACAGACTCACACATCTCGCAAGGCAGACCTCCACGATCCCGATGTTTGCCAGGGGAGTGCTGACGAGAACATGATTGAGATCAGAAGAATGAGGCGTTTCGACAAGAATCGCCGAGTTAATAAGAAAGCGGATTTCCAGGACAGAATTCGGTGTGAAGGCAGGTTCGAATCCTAAAGGTTGGGAAGGCTGCGATAAAGCATTGAGTGGAGGTTAAAAAGTTTGCATTTTCCTTTTCGGACATTCCAGTGTTGGAATCTCCGTGTCTCCAAGCTGCCACGAGCATGCACGCGCAGGTATGGTTGATTTTAACTTTAACTTTCAGTTACTAACTTTGAAGTGCGAGTGAGCCGACAGCATTTACAGTGCGACCCGACGACGATTATAGGGCGACCCGAGGATAACGCATTGTGTCACCGGGTAATCGTCGTCGGGTCGCCATGTGTTATTTCCTGAGCGAGGAGTCTTTTGACTTTGGAATCAGTGTCGATAACTAACTTAGTTAACAATTGAACACATCTTAACTCGAGCAAAATTCGATAACGTCGCCCCTGCGTTGTAAGACCTATGGCATACTTCACGGCAACGCTGTCGCAATGACCATTCAGTCTCATCTCAACATTTTTCGTAGAACTCCCATCCCACGCCAGCAAGCTATTCCATACGAATTGTGTGATAAGATCTGAGAACTCGTAACGTTCTGTTCTCATCATTTCCATTCATTTTCTTCACCACGAAGGTGTTGCTGTGAAGTATGCCGTAGGCCTTAAGTATGAAACGAGAGTACCTTGGAGAAGATGAAGATAGGGGGGAGGGGTCTATACTTCAGATCAGGCAATCAACAGCAGCACCTCCCGCAACTTTCATTTGTGTTGATTTCCAGGTTATTCCACTTTATTTTAACCGCCTCCATGATTTTTTTCTAAAGTTCGTGTTAGATGTCGATGATATAAGGTTACTTCAAAAGTCGGAGCACGCTCGGTTATGTGCTTCGAGGTGCGAAGCCTTGAAAAGCTCTCCGAGAGGAGGTGAGTGTATATAGGAGGAACGGCCTTTCAATTCGTGCTGTTCGTCCAATCTTCTCTCATCATCGTCTCCCCCATGTACTTCTCTCTCCAACCATCACTTCTGATAAGGTACACTGCAGCTGACATGCTTTCTCTTCTTTACAATACTGGCAATGTTGCTCGGGGCACTTTCCTTCTACCCACACTACCCACACTCTACCCACACTTTTCGAAGTGTGGGTAGAAGTCAATATGTGTTTTAGTAGCTAGTAACTAGTAATCAGTCGTTACTGATTCAAACATGTCTCTGAGGCCTAGAGGGATCTTAATATGTTAGGCAGCTTCAGCTGCGCAACAACCTCGGCAACCATAAGGTCAGAGCACCACAGAACATGGTGCTCTGCAGAGAGTACTAGATGCCTGTTGTCACCGTTTTCATATCCTTTGTGGATCCTTTGATTTTCGGAGCATCAAACTGTGTATGAGGATCTCTTAGAGTGTAAGCAGCAATTGGTCATGAGTGGGTGGCAAAAGGAACTGCATCAACGCAAAAAAAAAAACGAATGTCATCTTTGTGTAACTATACGTGTGATCGCCATGGCACGCGAACAAAACATCCACAAATGCGTAGCGGGCAGGCTGAATTAAAATACTCTACATTATCAATTTTGTCTCTTCTTTCCGTAGCAGTCAATATGTTTGACAAGGTCAAGGCTCCATTATGTCCTTCGCTGCAGCGGTAGTTGTTCGACAAAAAAAAAACCAAAGGGAAAAACGGAGATGTTCCCGTGGCAGTAAGAGCTGCTATGATACGAGCGCTCCGCAGAGGTTAGCGTTTTGCCAATCGCCAAATTTTACTACTCTTGTTGTTGTTTTAGTAGTGCAGCCTTAGGCTTAGGCTCAACCCCATGCTTAAAGGAAGTGTGTCATCTCACTCCATGGGCTGTGGATACCAGCATATCCTAGACTTTTTCGTCACGCTGATTCCAATGATATACGTTATAATGCATAAAAATAATGGAAACCCGTCTTTGGAAGGTCCGAATGTGCAGTTCACGGACCACTTGGGCAGAGCGGTCCGTGACTGTGCTGGTCTGGTTGCCCGCAACGATTGCAGCGTTGGCAACACGTCTTCACGTGTCCGATCGACAAGATCAACGTCTTCACGCGTCCACTCGACTCGACAAACTGTTCCAAATCCCGTCCGGAAAACGATCAAAGAACGGGTTTATAGGCCGTTTTGTAACATTTTACGTATACCGCTGGCTTCAGCGCGTCGAGGAGACTCGGGATCCGTCAAAACCTCAAACACGAAAACGAGGTGACACACTGCCTTTAAGCATTAGTCCTCGGCTTGGCTTAAGTTTAGGCTTAGGCTTAGGCTAGTGCTTTGGCTTAGGCTTACAAAGTGAAGCCTATGACCTTTTCGAGGATGCTCCCCCCTCCACTTACATTTCGCCTTCAGTTCTTTTTTAACTCTTCATGATTGTTAATTATCTACAGTGTAATAGGTGAAATTAAATTGAGCAAACCCCTTGTCATCTCTTTTTATGTCAAACGATTACCGTAGTGATGTTATTTCGTCACGTGTTGCAAAGGTAATGCTTCATATGAGAGGAGGATTCCCCACTTTTTGACTATCGTTTTTTTTCACTTCGTCACTGTGGCCTTAGGTCTTTGTTCTGCATAAGAGGAGAACATTGTCCTGAGAGTTGCATGAAGAGAGGTGAAGCTCGCTCTTCTGCATGATGCGAAACAAGTTTGTGCGGCGTCGCGCTACTTAGCGTGTACAAACGAAATGCTGAAGTGAAAACATCACACGCTGCTGAAGAAACAGCAGTCGGTTGGAGTTAATTGGACCCCATAAAAGTCTATCGTCAGAGACAAAGGACACCGCTTCTTTGCTGTGATGTAATTGAACTTGAAAATGCGGAATCCTGGGAAAGGGACGTGAATAGGAAATACTAGGCAACAAAATTCTATTCCCTATCAATCCACCTTTGAGAAGATTGTGTACGTTACCGCACCCGGGACAGTAATTTTATATTGAAATGAATAATCGAGAAACTAATGCGGTACTCGAATGCACTGTGGGGATCTCGAGAGATGGAGAATGGATACTTTCGAACTCAGAGTTTCAATTACTAAATTTTCTGAAAGACTGTGTGTCACATTCGTCCAAGAGAGCACAATAGACGAATGGCTACAATAAAATAGCTGGTGCAGGGGTGGGAGTTTTGGAAATTCTTCTATGAAAATAATAAAAGTCTGGTGCTGCAGAAATTAGTCTGAGTCGAAAGGTTATCAGAAGGTCTCTAGAGTAGGTAAGAAAAAACTATCCCATGCATGGTCTCGATAGACCAATCCGCTAAATCGTACCGCGAGGTTTATCCATTCTATTGGTTTCTCTATCAAATCATAATGAAACAGTACCCCTATTTCATTAGTGGTTGTTCTTGTAACGAAACTTCTGAAAATAGCAGGAGAACTTATGGGCTTAGCAATCATTAAGAAAGAGTTAAAAATGAAGATTAAAAAAATGGGTTGAACAGATCCATTTCTTTATTTTCATTCTTAAATAGAAACTTTGTTGTGTTCTCGCTCACCACAACGGTCGAGATGTAAAACCTCTAGCTCTTCTAGATTCTCTTTTTTAAAGCATTTCATTCCTTTGGCTATGTGCTGTGCATCACGAAGGAAGGCAACATCTGGGTCTCAGCAAAAAAAAAAAAAAACTACATCCCTATTCAAGTCAAATAATTCAGAAAACTGGCAAGAAGAGGTCATGAGGTCTTCAATTGTCTCCAATACTTTTCAATAAAATATGTTGTTTCGTTTACATATAATTGCCGCTATCCTCTGTGCTGTGTTATACCTGGTAGATTTTATTTCTGTCCACACCGACTTTCCATGTATTAATAAATAAATAAACAACTCGCATTAGGAATGGCAGGTAACTGCATTGTTCAACTGATCGGTCAATGTGGAGCATGTGAGTGTTTTTTGAGCTATGTATCAATATAAGTGACACATCTTGCTGTGAAATTTTGACGGCAAGGGTTTCAAATCTCTAAGAGTCAGTATCGGACGCAGGAGGCCCCGCCCCGAGAATGGGTCGTCAAACTTTTGAAATTACTTTACAAAACAAATAAAGATCTTGTATTAGTTTATTTTTAAGTATTAATTTTTAAAGTCGTTTTTTAGGCGATTTTTTAGGGTTATCCATTATCAAAATTAATATTTTTATCAATTTTATTCTCCATCTGGGTCTGAAAACAGCGGAGACTCCACTTTCTTCCCACTCCCCCCCCCTGCCGCCCACTTTCTGCATCCACCACTGCTAAGTGTATAACTGCAACAAAGCTACTAGGTCTCATGACTTGAACTAGTTTGCAACTACTCATCTTACTAAGGGAAGGCCTTTTCCCAATGATTTTTGGCAAGCCCTATGTTTGCAACTTTCTCGAGACGTCCTCATTATTTCTTCATAACACCGTGTTAACACAACAACATTCTTAAAATTCTTCCCTTTTTGGTATAGATTTCCTTGATTCTGGCTTTCGGCTACTCTCTTACAAGAGCTGGCGATGTCCACTAATTTCGTCTCTTCCGCGAAGTTTTTTTTCTCGGGAAATGTGGTGCGAGACCATTGCTATAGCATCATTTCGACCACATCGTCGACGAATTTTTTTTTCGACGTCGATGCAAGTGGAGTCAAATATGGTGATGTTAAGAAAGCACGCGATTTCCCTCTTCTCTCAGCTTCTCAGCAAATATACTAATCCCTCATACATATCAATTTCTAACCTCCTCCACATCTCCCTCCTTCTTTCGCTAAGATTATCCCATTACCCATCCTTCCTCCTTGATGAACTATGCTCTCCCTTTTGAATTGGTTTGTCGGGTGCAGCGATGCCCTAGTACCACAAAAAACTGGGGTAGTAGTAATTCGGCCGAAATTGCCATCTTCATCTGAGGAGTAAGTCCCGATTAAGTGCCAATTAACTGCCAATCATGACTTTTAGAAATATGCTGTTCTCGATATGGTATAACCAGTAGTTAAGCTTGGATTGAAAACTGGCACCTAAGTTGGAGCGAATATCGAGTTTTCATTGGTTTCTCGAGCCTGAGATCGCATGAGGCTGACCTAGCGCTAAGCCCGTGCTCGTCAATAATCAGTCAGCGTGTGTGAAAAAGCGCGTAGCAAAGCGAGACGCAGACACCTTGCGAAAATGCAAAATCTACACCAAAATGTACCCAGGGCTACATTTTGCTGCCGATTTCAGTGGCAGTTTCGCCGACACAACCGCGCTACGAGCGTACATGTCCACATCATGCCCTTCATTCATGAGGAAGTACAGGAAATGCAAATAATACCACTCATTACTCACACTACATTCTTGATCGGAAACCATTAATCACACGCAGATTATTGGCACTGGCCTAGTGGTCAACAGTTTTGTTCATCGTGAAATCGGTCGACGGTTGGACTCCGCTACAATGGCACAGCTTTGCATACGATTTTTCATTTGATTTCTGCGTAGAAAGCAGCTTCATTCATTCCGGCTAGTTTCCTGATAGCGGCTTCAACCATCAAGCTAGAGGTATCTTCACCATTGATTGGTGAAAATTTCTTCATATGCTTACGAAAAGCAGCGTTGTCGTGTGGTGGGTGGTGTAGTGGTTAGGAGGTTTCGATCGCAGTCAGGTCGGCCAGTGGATCAACGCATCAGCAATGCAAGCTTCTTGCAAATGATTTTTCAGATGCTTTGTACTTGCTTCGAGTAACTAAGTTGCAATCGCTTCCTTTCTCGAACTAGCAGCGGAGCGTTAAATCACCCATCGTTTAGTCACTTGTATGCACAGATCGAAGCTTGGATCCTTAAACAATTTCTTCACGACTGGTTTTTCGTACCACTGCTAACTGGAAAGTCAAGTATGGAGCAGTTGGGGTGTACTCTAATCCCAGGTTGGCCTCAAACGTGGTCTCAATTCTCCTTGTAACGGCTGAGAGGGAGGAGTATTCACAATCCTACGTGAGGTCCAAAAACGAGCCGTTCTTGGAGAGCCGGTTTAGAAGGCTCGATGAGTATCTTCTGGCAAGCTCACCAGAGAATCGCATGGATAAAGGGCGGAATGTGCGAAAAGTCACACACTTCCCAGAAATCCGTAATCGAATTCATGTTGTAGGTGCCAATTCCTTGCGTGGATAGGTTCTGTATCTACCATGGCGTAGTGGAATATGTGCACGGTCCTACGTGGGCTCAGATGCCAAGGTGCCAATTCTCACGGCGTCCAGGTGTTTTGCAACGTCTCACTCACGAGCTCTAGTTTACGGCTGACAGCCAAAAAAGGTGCAATGTGGTACAGAGGCAGTGCTGCCCATCCATAGGCATTTGGTTGAGTGATCGGTTCCCTTCAGGGTCAGTGTCTTTTATCAGAAATTCCACTTGACATGTGGCGATTAGATAAAATTCCCTCCCCGTTGGCTCGTAGGTCGCACTTAGTTGTTGTCTGAAGTTTTCCATTAAGTGCCAACTTCGATAAAATTACTACCACCCCTGGTGTTTCTCGTGTCCCGCTCGAGTGGAGCAGCGTAGTTGTCTCTGCAGCTTGAACGGTGATAAGAAACGAGGGAGGAAAGTGCTTAAAAACTTAAGCGTTGATGACCTTTGTGTCCTTCCCCCAAGCAACCACCACAAACTGGTTATCATAATGTTCACGTCTGCGCAAGCTGTGGTTGAACAAGAAGTCCTTGTTATGCTTGTATAAATCATCTTTTCAAAAGTATGCTCGACTTCAGTCTCAGAGCAATGTACCTATATCTTTCTTTTTAATTTCTGATCCTCTGCTCCCATTCGCCAGCTTTGTAGGGTGCAACACAGCGGGGAACTGGCTGTCGTTGAACCCATCAATCTTCGTATCGAAAGAACCAGGGTGACTAGAACACTAATGGATCGTTTTTGTTTCCGTGCAAAGCGGTTAACTCAGCATCAATTTCATTTCACTTCGTTTTCCCATGTTCCCGTTCTACTTGGAGAATCTCCGAATTCCTTTTTTCGTTGGGCGTTTCAGGATCGGTTTGACGGCATCATTTCAGGTCACGTTTATGAGCCTCTTGCGCTGGTGCGCCGTTCTCGCTTCTGTCGTTGCCTGCATCCTCGCCAGAGGAATTTCGAAAGTTGGTTATGTCGTAGTCATTGTACTCTCATTGTTAGAAGGGTGTTGAGTTGGGGAGTGAAAAAACTGCGAACGTATTTCGATTTGAACGATAACTTTTTTTGCTCATGAAAGTGAGGCGCAGCTTTTTATTTGTTTATTTATTCATTCAATTATCTGTTGCTTCACTGAATGGAAGAAAAGGATCAGACAGAATGTTTTCTAGGGATGACAAAAAATGTTCAGCCAAATACATCAGTCTATAAAACTGGAATTAAATAACATAGCAATTGGCTGAAGTATGCTGTACATTTCAAGAAATCACTCTTGACCTTCTAGAAAACCTCCCAAAACCCCTCACTACTGTACCGCACGATTCCCGCAAGTTGTTCAGATAATCTGTTTTATTGTCTATATCGCGTTCTAGACCATGCCGAGTTCCAAACCTTGTCACAGCAAACACGAAATTCCGAATGCGACCACCTATTTTCCTTCTACAGTGGTAGCAACAAAACACTGTTTGATTATGTCCTAGTGAGGTATCGAGACTAACAGATCGCCGTGGACGCAAAAGTCGTGCCCGAGACGGTCACGTCGCAACATCGACTTCTGATCTGCGCGATGAATATCACAGGGCCGATCAGAAGCCTGCCGAGCGCTGCGGACCGACTCGGATTAAATGTTGGAGGCTAGTGGGAAGAAATGGCTGTCACCTCTCACATACAATTGCCACCTACCACGAATGGGAATGAAATATGGCAAAAAGCAGACATTAATATCCTTTGCAGCTGCTCGCTCTGACACTGCCAAACCAGATCGAGGAATACGACGGAGATGCTTGGCTATTTACAGAGGAAGTGAGAGCGAGAGTTCGAGAAAAGAAGCGTCCAAACCACCTCTTCTTTGAAAGTAGAACGGCAGACAAGTGGTCGAGTTACCGCGAAACGAAGAGTGCTTTGAAAAGGGCTGCGAAGAAACCTCATTACGATGAAAACAGTGAGAAGTTGGATTTGAAGGACGGTGAGCTCTTCATCTATCGACTCGCAAATTGCGTCAGTCCCAAGCAGACGACGTCAAAGAGTTTAACGGCGACGAAAAGGGCCCTCGGTTTCTGCAGGTCTACCGCAAGAACGCGATGCAGCGATGAGGAGATTACTTTGAGAGGATCTCAACGGAATAATTTGTCCATCCCTCCATTCCAGAAGTTCCGCCTACCCGTGCAGCCGATCACCATCAAAGAGAAAATGTTAGAAATGAAGCGAATGAAGTCTGTCAAAGCCACTTGTCCAGATTATATAGCAGCATAGTTGTGGACGTCACAGTCTTTAAACTCCGCTGACTGTTCAACTAAATTCTTTAATCCGGTCCTAGCGGAGAAGAAGGTGCCCATGAACTGACAGCGAAGCACTACCAACTCGATCTGGAAGGCAAACTTAGTCGCTGACTGCGCGAGATGTCGACCAATCCGTCTGTCGTCGCATGTCGCGAAGATTTTCAGCTATCTCTCAAGCACTGCGGCTTTGTATCCGGATGTGGCACTACCGATGGCATCCACGTTGCCGACTCCTGAGCATAGTGAAAAAAGAGGACCGTTTCAACTAGCTAGCCTTCCTAGATCTGAGCAAGGCTTTCGATTTAGTCTCACACGAAACCATCTGGTATGCACTGCTGCTTCGCGATATTCCATCGAATGGGTGCGACCACAGCAGTGAAGTGAAGCGGCGCCAGTATGTCGACGGAGTTCCCCATAACCGTCGGCGTACACTAAAGCTCAGCCCTCTCTCTCCGATTCTTTTCATCGTTGTCATGGACGCTGTTAAAGAGGGCCTTCAGAAAGCAGCGCTTTTTACGCAGATGACGTAATTCTAGTATCCAAAGACAACACTGAACTTGAAAGGCAAACGCAAACGTGAATGACGATGAGGTTCTGGTCGGCCTTCGCCTCAACAATGAGAGAACTGTGTATCTGACAAGCGACAAACACGAGTGCGGAATTATCAAAGTTAAAGACATGGATCTCCTGCCAGCTGCTACGTTCAAATACCTCAGATCAAGGGTTTCATTAGACAGCAGCTTCGCTCATAAGATCGTTGCACCATAAGACCGGCTCGGTGTGGTTAAAGTGGCACTTACTGGATGGAGCGCTCTGCGACAAGGACATCCCAGACTGCCTCAGATCAATAACTTACTGAAATGTGGTACGTCTTGTGGCGCTTTATGCTGCCGAATGTTGCCCTATCACCAAAGAAGTGAAACACCGAACTAGCATTATGGAGATGAAAATGCTGGGGTGGATGGATGGCATTATACAGCTCGATCGCATTTGGAACTAGGACTTACAACAGCGACTTAGAACAGTTGCGATAAGCTGCGAGGCGCGTCCTCGATGGTTCGGTCACGTTCTTTATGCCAGAGGCGAGAAAGTCTGTGGGATTGGTTTCGATCTAGACGTGCCAGGAACGCGGTCAGAACGGCGGCCCCAGCAACGACGCCTCGACACGCACGGCAGCTGGAAGCTGGCTAGTATCCGTCCAGCACGACAGAGCAATATGGCGTCAAAGGATCGGCAAAACAAACCACTCTACGAAACGCGAAATCGCTGAAGAAAAAGATACTGAGGAAATTGTCATTTTGGTAGAAGCTACGGCTAATCGTGTTTATCACGCCCGTACTGAGAAATCCCGAAGACTCGCTGTTAGAGAGCATCCTACATAGATGTTGGATGTGTTTATTTCCACAACTGTGGTCCAAGCCAGCTTTGAGCTGTTTGTAACATCGTGGACAATCGTCAAATGCTCACTCTATTTTTGTCAGATGGGCTTGTACCTAAAGAGTAGCACATCTCCAAGGACTTTGTTCTGCCTAGTTTTGCCCCTGCTTTAAAATTTTTGCTGGTAAAAGATTAAAGTGTTGTGTCAATTTATCAGCTTCGGCCAGCAAAATTATTTTGGCTAAACATCCTTTTAACGAAGGTAGTCGCTACTTCCCCAACTACTGGTTAGAAAATCGGGGAATTGCGTGTCGAGTCAAAGAGAGATGTAGGAAAGATGGCACCACGCGAGTATCCGCCATCTGCATACCATTCCATTGGACACAAGGGACGGAATTTTCCAAAGATGCCCTAAAGGTATATGACCTCGAGCCTTCACGTTTAAGGTAGGTAAGGTGGTAGATTACAGCTTTCTATGGCACTAAAGGAAGGTCTTTATCTGTACCGATTCGAACACGTGTATGGGCGAAGTTAGGCAGTACATGTGTGTGCTTAAGTTCATGCAAAATTTTGCTTCCTAGCACCAGCATTAGATTTGTGATCCAAAACAGGGAACCTGAGCATATTTCATGCACATCAGTATGTTTCTTTCATGTCATTATGTTATGTCACTATGTTTTTTCCATACAAATATAGGTTATTTCATGCAAACACATCAAATTATCGCATCAACAACACATATTTCATGTTTGATGCAAACCAAGGTCCTAGGAACTTATTGTCTACCAGGACAGCAAATTGTTCAATAAGCCTGTTGTGACTTGCTGCGTCACCTCAAGTGGTAATGCGCATGTTTGAACAATGAATGGAGATGAACTCTTGTGGAAATAATAGACAACATATACGATGCTGCAGCTGTGCCCACCCGGATGCGTGAAATTTGTTCCTTGATAGCTTACTGCCTATAACGCACTGGATCCCAACTATGATGCAGCACTGACGTTGATTTAGCAGGCAAAGAAGATTAACGCTATTTTCAGCAAAAACCGGGGTTTGGGTGGCGAGCACTGGACTCGCCCATTGAGGAACCCATCTGCAAAGAGCCGGCGTTCAGTTCACAGCTGCCTCCTCATCTTTATAAGGAAATTCACTCCATCTGGGAAGCCTACGATGGCGGCGAGGACTGCTCGGAAGAGATAGCAAGGACCAGGTTGGGGTGCTACTGGTCGTGTATGTTTTGAACTTACAGATCTATATCTCTTTCAGGTTCATCTTATCGCAACTGAGCCCCGCAAAGCGAGCTAGACTGGTGAAGGGCTCGAAAGAGTGTAAGGTATGTTCTGATTCAGTCTGAGATTGTTCAGCAATAACCAAACTTGGTTAAGGCCTATTGCATACTCCACAGCGGCGCTGTCTTCACAACCATTAAGCTTTAGTCATGTTCTTGAAACTACTCATACACCAGGTTTGCTGTTCAAAACCACTTCGCTGCCATACGAAGCAACGACTCCATGAATGAGAGAGCTTGAATAGATCGAGCTGAGTCCTGCCGTTGCTGGGGTGCTGCCCCACTTCACTGCCATAACGTGGTGAAAGATGTGTGGCAAATTTTTGGGTGCAGCGCCAGAAGTGTCTGGCATTGCTCGTGAGCGCTGGATCCTGCTACACCACCTTTTCCCAGTTTTCGTATTTCGACGCGCCTTTGCTCATTTTGCAATTTTCTAAATATCCAACAAATTCCTACTAAATTCCGCTCATTTTCCTCCGGTATTCCTGGTAAATTAGGCACAGTTTCCTGGGAATTCAGGCGAAAACAGCCGGAGTAAAATCATCAAAATCATCCGAGTTTCTGCGAGTGCTCAATGAGAAATTTTATGGAAGGCATATGCTAGATTCTTCGTAAAATTGTTTCCTGTGGAACAACTTTATGAGCTACTTCTATTTATGATTATTACATCCGGTATGAGGTAGTTTTCGCTGTTTTTCAACCAATAAGATTCGCCCGATACGCTTTTTCCAACGAAACCTTTTCTAGAGCGCAATTATGTTGTATTGACTGAAACTATAGCATTAGCTGCACTAGGAACTGAAAGCGTACAAGACACAGATTTTATTCGTAGACTTCTACAGCATAATCTCTTTTAACCTACTCGTTTATGTCTTCGCTAAAGACACCGTGTAGTTACCACTTTTGGGAACTGGTTTCTGGAAATGAATCCACGTTTGGCTTGATCAGGCTGGCTCAAAGAACGATTAGTCCTTGAGGAACAACTCAGGTAGTTTTTTTTTGATTAGGGGTATGTAATTTATCTTCTGCCTTCTATTTTTATGAGTCTTGAAAAACAGTCCGAATTCGGAGAGTTCTCGAGATTTTGAAGAAAATATTTTAGTTCTTTGAAGCCATGAAAAGCCATGAAAATTTGAAGTATGAATTTGGGCATGCACATGGAAGCCAAAGGGATGGCAGTGAATTTTTGCTGTTTAACCATTCTCGACTAGATGCGAAAAAAAAAACAGGGTGTCGCCCAAAACCTTCATCTTCAATTGTTTGCTAAGTTATCGGTGATTCTTACTAATTTTCAATGTTTTTTATCTACTAACCTGTAATGATGTGATACAAGACGCTGAAATGTTTGCCAAATTAGGAAACTTCACAACGAGCGGAAAGTGAGGCTGCGAGTTTACACGGCTGCGTAGTCGTCCACATACATATGTGACGTCCAGCTTTTAATATCCTTAGTGAGAATTATACAAAGAGCAACCACTATGCATTTCCTACTAGCCGCATTCTTCTCCATAATTCTTCCTTTTACTGATTGAAGTGGTATACACGTGCTGGAGACCTCTTATTTCATTCTTGTTTTGTTCCTTTTCTTGTGAACCGACGCAGTTATCAGATCAGCATTGTTGCAGCCTCCTGACGTGATAAAGGCGCTGCCAGAACGACTTCGCGAGAGACTCACGCAAATTTGGAACCAGCGCGAACCAAACGGGAACTGCTGGGAACAGCAAAGGAGAACACGGTAATGTTTTTTTTTCATTCGTCGACTTTCTTCTTTCATAGGGACATCCAAATTCCCGACCAAGATTTCCGGCTTTCCGAGTGGGGGCAAATCAACCAGAAATTGGCAAACAGATATACTATGCATTCTGAATTGTGATCTTGTCAAATTTGTTGGCAGATGAGTGGAGTAAAACAACCCCAATCAAACCCAACCTCAATTGAAATAAATTCTCTCTCGTAAGGTCGGCTTAAACGGGGTTTATCATTTATCATTTACTTATCCTGTCAATAACCGAATATCCACATGCATGCTGTAGAGAACGAGGTGAATAACAACAATCATTGACTTAGTTGGAGGCGTGTTATCCAGTTAGAACGTGTTGCGCGAAGAAGCTACCCCGATCTTAGGTCCAGCGAGCCCGGGTGCGAAGGCTAGCTGGACCTAAGATAGCTGAAAACGCCCCGGGAGGTATCTGTGGAAGCGCACTAGCATTCTGAAGGAAAACACGACTGGAGAATTGGTAGACCGGAACTCACTAGATAACTCGTAGGAAACAATGTTGGAAACCTAAACGAGACACTGAGAAGAACTAAGCAAAAGAGAACAGAATAAGGAAATAAAAACGAATAGGTTCTCATGCGGGATGAACCAATCAATTTAGATGTTGAAACGGGTTCAAGTGAGATAACCTACAATGGTTCGGTCCCACTCGCCTGCGCCACAATGCGTCTGGGCCCTGTGACTATCGGCGCATAGTCACATTCCATTATTATCAGCCTAGTTCTCGAATGATTTTGTGCTTTGGCAGGTCAGTATCACTGAAGTACAGATTAGATTTCGCCACAGCACACATTAGTCGTTTCACTGATGCTACCCCGGGCTAGGGTTCACGAACGCTTAACCTTGCAGAACTCATCTCACACTACTTCTGTATATGCAAAGGTGAAAGTTTATAAGTACGTATGTAATAAATAGAAGTCGCGGAGGAAAAACCGATTGGAATCGAATTTTGCATGCGGGTCTAGCTTAGTCGGTGGAGGTTATAGGCTACTTTTCACTGAGGATTATAGCTGAAGTACAGATATCGATTGGCTTATCGATTACATCGACCTTATTGATTTTTCGCTATTTTTGCTCAGGGGCCAGCGAGTACATGCCAACCAGGGTTCCTCAATACGCTGAATACGAAAATGACAGCCATTTTGCGCCGAAATATCGATTCATCAATGTTACTAATTTTTCTTCACTTTTGCCTGAGGGTCATTAAGAACAAATCTACTGCGGTTCTTCAATACTCTGAACACAAATATGATAATCATTTTTAGCCGAACAGCGATTTATTGATTTTATCGGATTTTTCTATATTTGGTCGGAGACGGGTAGATGCCAGTGGCGGACGCAGAAAGTGGGCGGGAGGGGGGGCGTGGGAAGAAAAGTGGGGTCTCCGCCGTTTTGGGGACCCAGACGGAAAATAAAATTAATAATAATATTAATTATAATAATAAACAATAAATAAAAAATATATTAAAAATAATAATAAAAATAAACAATTAAAAATAAACTAACACAAGATTTTTATTTGTATTGTAAAGTAATTTCGAAAATTTGGCGACCCACGCCACTGGTAGATGCATGTCTCTTTCCAGTACGTTAAACATGTATATGACGACCACTCTGCACGAAATTATCAATTAATTGGCATTATCGACTTTATCGCTTTTCTGCAGGGAGAAAAAGGTTACCGTGATTATTCAACATGGTGATCACCGAAATCATGAGCACTTGAACGAATGTATTAGCATCACTAACAAGCCGCATCGGGGTGAAAAGCCGGGGATGGTAAAACTCCCGAGCAGAGCAGGGCATAGTTGTCTATAAAACAACCAGTTATGCTAAACACCGTCGGTTTGCGTGGTTAACGTTGCATGAATCCTAGACCTGGTAAATCTGGGGCAGTGATGCCGTTGGAAGTCCCAGCCTCTGCACCACTTCCGGTTGGGAGCTTCCTTTCACGCAATCCGGAAAAAAAGTGGGTTAGAAAAATTAGTGGCAAACAGTGGTCTAGTGCAACTTCTTTTTGATCTTACGTGAAATGCCGATGAAATCGCAGGAAAAATGCTGCTATCGCTCCAGCGGCCTTGATTAATTCAAACATGAACAAATGAATACTCTGGAACGGGATAATTTTAAGAGTCTTGATCAAAAAACTAGTTTGAAAATTATAAATACTCGAGAAATCGGCTGCATCTGCTCATCTAGGAGATTTTCTCTAATCGAAGCAAGTGTCTAGATTGATCCTGCTCAATCTGCCGCCTTCGTTGAGACGAAAACTTCGTCCACCAGCGCTTGAGTGCTCCGTTCCGCACTTCATTGACCGGCTCGAGTGGGATCTGCAGGTACAGCGTAACAATTCATTGCTGTCATCTTCTCATGGACGTGCTGTACTACACAGCTGATTCACCACATTCTCTGCATATCAAGGCCACCACCTCTCTGGTTAACATGCGCTTAAATGTGGATTTTCAGCGCTGCACTGATGCCAAATTGCTGAAGTTTTCTCTTAGAGCTTTGTCAAATGATGGATGTCTCATTGCAGGCTAATTTTATTTGCGCGAATACAACACACAACCATAAAATTGAGGATGACTGAGTGAATAATAACTGCGTTTGACCATAGAAACCTAATTGAATCATCAAGGAATGAGTGTTTTTGTTTAGGTGTGTCATTTTCCTTTCCGCCACTAGCGGACAATTGGCTACGCTATAGAAAGGGCATTGTCACAGTATTTTGAGTCGGTTTTGATCAAGCTTTCGCTAACCGGTCGAGCGATCACCTTAGGTTTGGTGATCGATGATCCATCCTCAATTAGAACTTCTTTAAAAATTCTCTCCACCCGAAGACAAAAAATCAGGGAATTCATTACGTTTTTTTGCTTTGCGGAGCATCTGATTGTCCATGTCTGCTCGAAGGCAGCAGCTATTATCTAAGAATTTGACAGCCTTTTTCGTGAAGCAATTGAGACTGCACTGGTAACGAATCCTCGTTCAAACGGGTCACTATGTCTTGAAGTCAGTCGGACGCCCAGTGCTTCACGAAATGCCCAGAATTCCAACTGCTCTTTTTTCAACTTCTATAATTTATCCGAATTCTCAGACACCATTCTTTGATTCTGAAATTTGAAATGCTATACTCTACGAATATGGGTAAAAGAGTAAATTACAGTTTAGAGCATTTAGTGAAATAACTCAGAATCTAGGAATTTCCCAATTTTTCATCTTTCTTGATATCGTCAGTGTATCCATTGTCGTCAGGAAGAGAATTACGGGTGTTTCGGGCAGAAGTGCGTCACTCTTTTTCGGTGTTCTGTTCCTGCTGTTGTGGCTTCGTTGACACATTGGAAGCAATACAGGAAAGGAAAGAAAAAAGAGGAAGCAAAGAGGAAAAGATGCACCGCAATTCCATCAAGCTGCTTCTTTATCTTCAATGGTTCCAGCGATGTTGTGACTGCTTCGCAGTTATTAGGTCGTCAACTATGGAATATCTGATTTTGAATGAGAAAATTTTGAGTTTTGTCTCTCAAGCAAGATGCTGTAAAAGATATTCAAATATGCTCACATACTATCGACACAGCCTTGCCATCTTAACGATGGCATGGCTCTGCCAACATCTTAGAAGTGTGGAAAGCTAGAGGTAATCAAATGATGAAGGGCGTTTCCAACATCATGTTGAAAATCGAACGTTTCCTCCAGCAAGAAGTGGAGTAACCCCTGGATGGAGTTGTGCCAAATAGTGCAAGGTTGGCTAGTACAATGAATGGCAGGTTGGTTCTCATCCCTGCTCCTCTAGCTTTATCAGTGTGGATATGTGAAAAATGGCCAAAAATTGGCACTCATTTTCGAGCTTCAAGGTGAGAAAAATTCGTTTACCGAACTGCTTTCAATTTTCGTATTGCCCTGAATACTTAAATATTACTAGACTATAAAGGCCACACCCTGCTGCATATGCAGACCTAGTTTGACTTCTACCCGCTTCCGATACAGCTTCTACTTTATCGATATCCAGGTTCATCGTAAGGCTCACTTTGGAGCTTCATATCAGCCGAGCGGAACTTCCAAGTCAATCAGTGCTCAGTGCATTTGCGCCCACGTTTCCATCTTTTTCTGCCCTGATGGCTCGAAGATGGAATCCGTGTTCCAAAATAACACGATTTTTTTATCTCCTTCTAGTTCCAGATAAAATACCTTCGAATAAAAATTTGAACGCTGATTAAAGACTGAGGAGGTGATTTTCAAAGGGGAAGGGTGTGTCTTCGTCATGAAAAGAAAGATGAGAATTGGTCTAGTAAAACTTCAGAGATAGAGACTGTCAAACTGAGCGCTCATAAAATCAGACGATTCATACTTGACGACCTAATACGATGCGGAATGACTCGAAGACTTCTCTCCATGACAGCTGATTAGAGGCCCGATAAGCGATGTCTAGATGAGAGAGGAAGCCCATTTGAAGATTAAAAATTTAACAGATTTTTCATCATAGAAGGAAAATAAACTTCATGTCATATTTCTGTAGCTTTCATTCACATGTGCTCATTTCCAAATTTGGCAGCAACATCTTCGTTTGAAATCTTGCCAGTAAAAATGAAGTAGGAAGGGGGAGGGAGGAAGCAAAAAGGTAAGTCAATGTAGAGGCGTGTCTACAGCAGGAAAGATCCTTGAAAAAAATGGCCAGATCTGTCAAGGGAATTTGCATGACTATGCCCAAGGAACAATTCATTGGATAGTCGTGAGCTGTTCACGCACTGTCCTCAGCAGCGGTCGAAAGGAAGTTCTAGTTGTGCATCACATGGTCTTCTTTATTTATTTAATCAGTTGCTATATTTTTTCATTATACTAATAGTTTACTATAACTAATAACTATAACTTACAGCAATAAAAGGCAAAGTAGAAAAAAAAACCTCGTAACCACCAACTCCAATGACTAAATGAATCATATCTTGTTTCCCTGCTTATGTAAATGAATTCCCCTTATTATTTTAATGGTAGATTCAAAATCTGTGGAATTCAGTATACCCAACCCGCTCTCCATTTAAGGAAGGACAGCTGTCATTTTCAGGTGAAATTGCGACGGCTGTGGGCAAGCTACAAGCGGGGACAGCCCTGCACGAAGGTGCGTTGATTTCGCTAGTTGACGTCATTCAGCTCTCACGTCCTTTATCATTGATTTACTGCACGTGCATAGTGCATAGAACATGGAGCGAACAGTAAAAGAAAGCAAAAAGCGAACAACTGCGGCTATCTACAACTTACAGTATGATCTGCTCCAACTACTAAATTGATTTACTTTTTTACAGTACGTGGCGCAGCAGCTGCGTCTGCTGCGGCAGCACGACATCTCGCTGCAGTCGTTCGACATGCCGCCCATCTCGATGTTCCGCAGATACGAGTTGATCCACAAGCTGAAGCGATCGAACAAAGCCTGACGCCATCAGAATGACACCGTCATCGCCCCACCTCTGAGCTGCTGATGCCAGCGCAGCAGCCGAGCAGCTGACGAAAGAACGTGTAGATAGTTTATTTGTAGGTGCTCTTACAGGTGTGTTTTCCTACGCTGGCTGCATCTTCAGATCCGAACACTCGTTTGCTCGATAGGATCAGTGACAACTCAGCTGCTATTGTAAATCGAGACTCCGCCTGGCTGTACATACTAATGATTGTGCCGTTTTGGCTGCATTTGGCCTTGTTTCTTGCCTGACTGGTTTTTGAAGATCGTTGTACATGTGGTAATAAAATGTTCTCAGTGTGATGTTCATTCAAAGAGTTGGAATTACATGCATTTGGCATTCCTTGGGTGCCACAGAGGTTGTTGAGAGGACATGTTCCATGCTCGGCCTAACGTTTCGACCAACGTACTTGGTTAAGAATACAGAGGCTTTACGATGAGAGAACGAAAGGTCAAATGCTATCAAAAACGCACAGCATGTACCCCTCTCTGCATCTGATTATGACACATCTACTATACAGTAGACCCGTGCACTCCTCCGGAGGTTTCGAAAAAGCTCGACCGACCAACCATGGGAGAGGAAACGAAGCGAGCATACATCCGTTCTCATTGTTGCAAGCTAAGCGATATAAGTACTCATCCATCCACGTGTTCACTTCTTGGTGCCGTTGCGGTGTCTTGACGAGAGACAGCTCGAAGATGGAGTTCGTCATGGATCGGCATAGAGTGGATATCAAGTGGATGAAGATGTCCTCCAGTAATATGAGTGGATTCCTACATTCGTGGTTTTGTTGGATAGCTGAATATCCGAAGCATGTATGTACACCACTGTATCCGTTTTAGCGCGCTTATCCAACTGCATAAAACATGTTGGATATGGGACCTGAAGAAAATATCCACATTACACTCGATGACCTGCTCCGTAGTTGATTGTACGATTTTTTCAATGGAGGAAAGAAGGTGTTTCCTTAGAATTTTTGAAAAAGCAAAAGTTTTTGCAATGTTGATGAACAGGCTACCAAAGTGTTCCTTATTTCCTGTAGATTATTAATATATTATATAACTAATGTAGCGTGAGGGAGTTAATACCCTCAGTTCGCAGTTACCTCGCCGTCTCGCTTGTTATTGCACATGCACCGGTAATGTGGCATGTGGGCACTTTTCTAGTGAACTAAGGAGAATGTCTACATGCTTATTTGGCAGATATCACCTTTGCATATCAAATGGTGTAGAAAACTATGTGGAGGGAAGCAATAAAGCGATACGTAGTATTTTTCCCGGAATTTCTCTTTTGCTGATTTTTGATGACGGTCACAGTACTATCTAGACGTACTTATATGTGAAAGTGTCCAGAAAACGTGAGAGTCTGTCGATTTTGGTGGGTCTTCCTCGTTTTTGAGCCCAGAATTGTAACAACAGTGCAAAGCTAAGATTGCCCCAGGGATTGTGTTACTTGGCGAGTTTCGAGACTACTGTGGCTCTAGCGCACATATTTGGAGAGAGCTCAACGAGAGCTACCTAATGGTACCAGAACTATCGCAAATAATCGTCATTTAGCAGATTTCGAAAAAAGCGACGATGACATCCGCGGATATACCGTCGTTTTTACAAAGTCTGTTCACAGCACTGTCGTAGATACAGGATATAATATTATATTACATCTGTATCTATTTGCTCAGTGATAGGGTGGAGTTTTATTGTAATGACCGATCGCTTGTCGTGTGGTAGCCGAGTAAAACTATGGATCGTGCCAGACTTTAAACGTTAGAAATCTGAATTCTCAAAAATTTGTTCTGTCAGTGACCGACAAAATGATGACCACGCGAGTCGGACGTTGCCATCAAAGGCAACAAATGAGTCTGAGAGCCCTACGATTTGCGACAAGGGACAGGGACAGGACAATCGTAACATCGAGACTAGAAGGCCTACAGCAACGACACTTGCAGGACCTAAACTTCACTAAGACTTCTTTTGAAGTTATTATTACTTCTGCCTCAAGTTCGATAGGTCTATTACAGTGCCGTGCTCAGTCAACAACTACGTTAAAAATTAAATGTCTTTGAAATGGTGTAGAGTTTGCCAAGTTCTGTGCCTAGAAGTTTGATTTCGGATATTTCTACCTCAGTTGAGCCGAAGTAATCAAACGTGAGCTTGAGATTCGGTTCATCACGAGTGTTTCCGCCACTACTAATCCGATCCATTACACGGCACCAATAGATTTACCGATTGCTTGGAGGAAACCAGTAAACGGAAAACTTACCTCGACAGTCAGTAGGTCTGTTCGAGATAAATCGAATGGTGACCAAATCGCTTTGATTGGAGGAGTTTTAAAGAAAGTTATGGCAAAGCAACGGTGAGCGACGGTGACTCTGTTGAGCGACCATTGGTTTTCGACATCCCCTGAGCAGTGTTGTACGCTAGACCTTAGCAGAAGATGATAAATGGAACGTTCTTGATGCACTTCACTCGCAGTAGGTATGAAATGTTGGTACTAGGCCTGGAAATGGTTGCATGTGTGAGACGCAGATATTTCTATAGTGAAGATGGATTCTTTAGTCTGTTTCACTGGAGAAGACACCCGGAGAACCCAGAAAGAAGAAGAACTCGAAAAATGAGCAATAACTAGACAGGGTGGTGAGAAAGGTGGGCAATATGCACGAATATTTAACTACTCTTTGGTAGAATTGCGGAGGGAAACAAAATTCATTCATTTATTTATTTGCCATTCTCTTCGAATCTATTTCTCCATTTTTCTTACAATTAGTGCGCTATTTAAGACGAACGCTAGAAAAGTCATTTCAGATGGCTCGAAAGCAAATATTCAAAAGCACGAAGCACGAATACAAGTTTCAAACTACAAATACAATTAGTAGTGGTAATCTATTTTTGAGTTCTGCAAGTGGGATGCTATTTTTAAGGAGTCAGCGTGTAATAATACTCTTAACTTCTGCTCATTCCGGAAGTGATGATTAAATAACGTAGTGTGCATGTGGTGACTTGTTAAGCCGCTATGTATTTTTACGCTATAAATAAAAGGAACCACGTCTAGTAGAGGCGAGCCTCCGCCGACCAAAAGCTCTGCGTTTCCCCTCATATGGCGTCTGCCAGGGTATGTTTTCGAAGTGGGCAAATGTTAGCGAGCGCCACTGCTCGCCGTAATCTAAGGACGCATGCTAATTCGGCGTTATCAGAGCAGGTGCGGGTCCGGCGGCGGGTTGCGTGGAGGCGCAGTGTCGCCTCTCACGGTCTGCCGTCGCCCGACGCGTTCCCCTTGGTAACCGACCCAGGCCGCGCTCAGAATACCGCACCGCCTGCTCTCCGCTACCTATTTCCTGAAAGTTCGTCGGCACTTCCCAGGTGAGTCTTGCTTTGTCCGTCTCATTGACGGCGCCTAGTGCCAGGATGAGCCCCCCGGCATCTGAGCTAGTGTAGATTCCCACACGGCATTCTATTGATTCACTGGTATAAGGAGGGGGTAGATTTTACCGAGGAAATGTTATTAGATAAGACTTTCTTTTTTGTGGCTTTTTTAAATCTATTTTTGCAAAGCTGAGACTTTGAAAAGAGTTCCAATTTGCTGAGAAATGAAAGAGCTACATATGTGTGCTCAGGCATAAGCCATAAGTCTAATTTCGGAACTGCTCTTCTGAAGCCCCTGGGAATTGCCAATTCTCGCGATGAGTCATTGCTGGATGTCTGAAAATGCGTGAAATCAGCACGTAGTGTAACTCTGGAGCAAATCGTCGATGAAATGAAGTGCAAACGAAAACGAGAGCCGTGTTTGCACAGAGCGCTATCTCTTTTCAGCGCTGTTCATGCGAGAAGAGTAACCGCAGCGCCTTTTGGTCACTAATGCCGTTGAACGTCCGTTTGGCACGAACGCCTCGCCGCTATCGCTGTTTCTGCATTCTACATATACAGAGCTTTTTTCTTTGCTTATCATTAGGCATTTCTTCTTTGGACATAGTAGTGTAGATTTCTCGAGTAGATGCCCTACAGTTCGCATGAGTTTGGCTAGTTACCAGGATCCTGATGTGCAAAGAAGGCGCACTGCTACATGACGTGGGTAACAATTTGTCGTAATAGTTATGTCTTACTACATGTGAAGATGCTAGGACAGACGTACGCATTGAAGAACATACCAGAAAAGGTTCGATGTTTCCCGTTTCTTCGAAATGGACGAATTATTCCAGCAATATGTGATGTCTTCTTATCTTTACGGTTAGTTACCGTTAACTATTATGGAGAGTGACTCGAAATACTATATCCAGTCTTTCCTGGAGGACTCGTCCATTTTATGAAGGCGGATGCTTGCAACCTTTCTGGAAACGTTCATGAATCCCACCACTGGTTGTCAAACGCTACTCTTTTGTACCGATTGCGAAAATAATTTTCTCAACTATGCCTATAGCGGAGCCTTTTTCCTTATAAGGGACCGGGCTCAGGGGCAGAAGCTTCAAATCCCTCGTTTTGCTGTGATTCAACTGGATAGAATAGAATACGATGGCACTATCAGGCTGGGGGTGTCAATGTGAACTCGCTCCACCCTACATCGATTGTCTGATAGCAATGAAACGCCGCCCAGAGCGTTGAAATGAACCATCCAGAAAGGAACATTCTACATCCCTTGATTGGCATTCGACATCCCCTACCTTTCATTTCACTACAAGAGAAAGGATAGAAGAGAGATGGAGGGGGAGAAGTATCCAGACTGTGGGATATCTGAAGAGTCAGATACAGCATTCTTGGCGTGGCATAGCAGAACAACGGTAAAAAAATTTAGGGACTAAAAAGTTGGAAGTTTGCATGAAAATGAAATTGGGGCACTTCCATACTTCCAATTCGGTTCGGTTATCCTCGGCGGTGCGAAGGGAGGGGAGAAGATGAGAGGGGAGGGGGGTGGTTGTGGCGTTTGGGGAGAGAGAAGTGAAGAAGAAATTGCGGCTGTTGTGATGTTGCCACTTCCTAGAGATTTTTATCTCAAGATTCTGGATAAAGGCATCGAAGTTCGAGTTGGGAGCTGAAATCGGACAGCTTACAGTGAATAGTGAGATTTTCCTGCATTAGCTCTTAATTACGTTGAACGAGCGTTGTTACTCCATGCGATCTCCCTGGAGACGGAAATTTCCTCCGAACGGTTATTTCTGGTAGTGGTTCTCGCTGGAAATTTCATTTGTGGACCCTTCACCAACTGTGTCCACGGCGACGTTGTCGCACGTGCTACCTCTCCGCGAGCTCCCCATACCTGATGTTATCCTGGCATATTTTTCTGGAAGGTTCTCAGCATATGTCTCTCTTTCGCTTTACTCAAATATATTACTTATTAGGGAAAAAACTGCGAAAGTACCAGCGAAAAGCTTGACGTTTTTATATCACCAAAGAATTTTAACCTGTTATTTCAGCCCTAGAAAAGTCTATGAAATCACTAAAAAACAGTTCAGTCAGACATAGCTTCAGGTGTTGCATTAAGAAATCGATCTAGCTCTGTTCATCCACAGTTCTCAACCCTTTTTGTTTTTCTAACCTTCGCAACCCTTTGCTATCATCAGATCATAGCTATCTGTTCCGCTAGGCTCGCATGGATGCTGTGAATCGTTGAGCAAAACCTGGGATTTACGTGGCTGGCAGATGCAGGTGGGGATAGGAGGTGCTTTGGCGAGCCGTTGGGTGATCGATCGATCCGTACCATATTTGTCGGCAACACAAATTCCCCCCGCCCTCTAATTCTCATATTTCCTACAACAAAGCTACGCCGCTATTCGCTCGCTGTTGAACAGCCCATTTCCTGTGGTGATGATCCAGTGAATCACGCTCTCCACACGCTCTCTATGGCAACAGAATTTTATCGCTGAATTGATTGATTCTCGATAGCACAGCTATTCCATGCAGTTTTGCAGTTCCGTCGAGCACAGGCGATCCGTCGGAAGTGTTTGTCGCCCGGCGATGTGCCACAGGTACGTTCTTCGTCTTCCTCCTGGGCGAGCGATAATCCTGAATTTATTTGCGAGCTGGACGATATGAGGATCTAGCACCATGTAAATTCAGCATTTGAGCTCGCCCATTTGCTATTTCCATTCTCTTGGCCACCAATGCATGAGTACGCTTTTTCACCGATTCTGTAACCATTAACTTACGTCTGCATAAACAACACCACTTGTTATTTTTCACTTTATATGATTTTAGATTTTCTCCTGTCTAATGATGCCTTTGTATCCATTACACATTACGCTTCACGAGTTCAGTGCAGTCGGTGCCCTGGAAGTGCTAGCTGGGCACAACCGACCTATTTCGAAGGCGCTCGGCGCGGCATTCGGTAAGGTTTACCGAACCGGATTTGTAAAAGCGAGGCAACACCGCATAATCCCCGCATTGAGATTTCACTCGTGCTGGCATTAGATTGCATGACTGACTGTTACTCTATCCACGCAAGATTTACGTCAGAAACTAGTGGCTCAGAACAGTCGTGGTGGTGCAAGTACCAATAGAGTTTGGTTGAAAATGCAGGCAACACCGTCTTGCTTCACAGACCCGACACCGCTCCCGCTGACGCTTTCATTTTACGACAAATAATTTGATATAGGAGGAAAATACTGCGTCACTTCACAGCAAAGAAAGAACATTGCTAGGTAAAAAAGCATAATAAGCACCTCCCTGTACTGAGGCAGAAGTAGTTGCTGAAAAGCACGTTTTCACACGTGAGCAGGGTGACCCAAAATACTTTAACAGGTGTTTATGGGGATGCTTCTGCAACTGCGTCTTTTCATCTTCGTTTTTATAATGATCAGTGGGCCGATCTTTGTAAGTTTTCTCGGCACCCTACTTCGAATTTGTTGCCCTTTGTACTGTGTACAAAATGGTGCAGTGCTCCGATAGAGTGTATCTCATCCTCGGTGGTGGACACCTCCTGCTATTTTGAAAGGACTTGTTTTCTGCAGCGCAAGGGTGGCTAACAATAACAGGAATTCATGAGATCGACAAATAAATCAGATTCCATTTCTGGTAGACCCCAACGGCAGCCAAGCAATGAAGTGAGCAAGGAGTTCTACTGGGGAGCAGATCTTTGTTCTTTTGAAAATGGAGTAAAAGTAGAAGCAAAAATCCATGCGAAGAATTCGAATTGCATCAGCTCAGAAGCATTCAAGCAACGACATTCTCTATGACGGATAACGAACGAAAACATCAAAGGTTTCCCGGAAACTGGTCACGAAGCGACATGAGTGAATTTGCCATCACCTAGCTTGCGGTTGCGGAAGCAGAACGTGGTACAGTGTGCAATTTCGCAAATCTAACCGCTCAAAATGTACTTTTCGACCTACAATATCGCGCCGCGATTACTGCACCACAGTATCCGCCGATAGTCCGCGCATACGATACAAGTCGTTTTTTTTTTGGCGACCGATCACATGGCGGGGCATAATTAGATAGCGAAAAGATACCATTTCCATCCACCACCGCCTACGTAGAACAGTAGAGTTACTGAGTTCGTGAGTTACTTCTGTCTAATAGATAGCGTCCTTTCGGGACGCTAGAAAGTGGGGTGGGGCAGCCACCTGAAATATGTGCAAAAGCTTCACACGTGAGAAATGCTTAGAATATCAGCAAATAAACTAATCATTAGCTGAACTTAAATATGATATTCTCCTTATGAGTTGCGTATATTCTACGGGTCTGGCCACCTCGTCAACGTCGAGCTTCGAGTCTTCTTGTGATCCTAGCCTTACCTGCAAATTCTAAGTCACGCATCTACATGCATAGCTAATTTCCGATGCAGTGGTACTACCTACTCTTTTTTTCACATTTCTTGCATGCCTATGGACCCTTTATGAGCGGTCACTCCCAACTCTGTACAGGAGCATCTTTCACATGGCTTTAGTACTTGTGAACAATACAGTATAACCAATGCCGTGCGAATAATCACCTGGAATGATTAAAGCTTCACGTTACCGGGATGATCCATGATCCAACTGATGAGCTTCTGCTTCAATACAGGGAGGAAGAAGTGGTGTTCGACTGAGACAGGAATGAGCGAATAGCGCGCCCCCTATTCTACCGGCAGACGTGCATCTTGACGTTTTCCTCACTACTGGGCCACGGCGAACCCATTCTCCGTCCGTGCACCCTTATCCTGACGCATTCCCCACTATTGGGCCAGGGCAGACTCGATCCATCGGTGGACCCGTATCCCGGCGCTTTCCCCACTAATGGTCCATGGATAGAGACTTGGTCCAACTCGGACCCGTGTGCCACGTTATCTCCGGGCTAGGTAAACTCAAGAAAATCACTTATCCACACGAAGCGCAGCTTCGCCGCGCTTCGCGGATGACAGTGGTTTTCTGCGAAGCTGCGTAGCTCCTAAACGGTTTGGAGAATAACTCTTATTATGTTCAATATAAAGAGCTTCTACTTGGTCCTTTGTTTGAGTAGCAACACAGGTCCTCACGTGGTCAAGTCGTTTTCATTTGGGATAGCGCTGAAAGTCGAACACGGCTCTGATTGCGAAATCACACTCGCTTCATCAGTGGTTCTCCCATTCTGCTTTAAAGATTCAAGATATACCGTTTTCGTTGCAAATTGGATGTCCTAATTGAAGATTTCCATGTTGTACACATACAGATACCATGGGCGTGTCATTGGGCGTGTCAATTTTCGCAATTGAGCCCGTGGCGGCGGGCAACGGAGGAGGGGCGAGGCGAGTGGATCAATGACAGCGTGACCTGTCATCCCTCGCGCGGCGATGGGGGGGGGTCTGCGCTTTATATAGAGTAAGATGGTACAGGGGAAATATGAGGAGGAGAAATTCCGCGATGAGTTTCCGAAGAAATGTCGGGCAGATGAATTCTGGGAGGACGCAATTGAAATGGTAGGAAATTTTCTTTGTATGGAAGCGTAGAGGCGCAGAAATTCCGAAACAACTAATTTGGAAGTGAAACGAGAACGAGGAAATGTGGGGAATAAACCTCAGAGAAAAAAATTGAAATGCTAGAAAATTTGCTCCGCATAGAACCGACGAAGTGCGAGGAGAAATAGCTCAAGATTGTTGGCGAGAAGTCGCATCCTGTCAACCTTTTAGATTATGCCTCCTGTGAGGCAGGAACTCCATTTCGTAATCGAGCTGGGACTGTGGGGAATAAAGCTCAGAGAAAGCAAAATTAAAATGCTGGAAATTTTGCTCCGCATAGAACCGACGAAGTGCGAGGAAATGTAGCTCAAGATTGTTGAGCAGAAGTCGCATCCTGCCAGCCCTTCAGATTACGCCCCCTGTGAGGCAGGTTTCGCAATCGAGCTGGGACCTTGTCCATTTCAGTCACGAGTTGGGCGTGGTCGCAGCGGCGAGTTTGACCAATAGCAGCCCTGACACGTAGCCACACGTTCAAAGTACACAGGGGACTAGGGCTTTATTATATAGAGGGATCCTCTACGGTATGCACATTTCCTCTCGAAATGGCTATCGCCCACAGCGTCAAAATTGAGTCGAGTCAATGGCAAAGCTTCATCAGAGGGGCGACTCTGCTCCGTACACTGCTGCTATGCAATGTCAAATAATTGTAACCACTTTCTCGCTCGGAGGGCTCAAGATCGCTAGCCGCTGGTCCCGCCGCATCTCGAATGCACCCAGTTTCCTCTACGTCTATGCACCTGTGACGAAACATCGGCTGAATGTCCCGTCAGCTTCGCATCCTCGCGGAGCACAGTCTATGATGGAGAATCATGGCGAGCGCATGCGATCACGTGCTTGTTCCCCCTACGCCTGCGCTCTAGAAAATTTTGTTGCACTACCATGATTTATATAAGAGGATCTTGAAACAGGCTTTCATATCTCCTAGTAGTCACATTTCTCAGGCGCTGGGAAGATATCTAAACCTGTCTTAGAAATGAGCGATTAAGCCCATGACCTATTTGTGTTTTCAGGTAAATCTAAAAAAGTGCCACGATATTCCGCTAAAAAAATATGTGTGATGGCTAGCAGTAATCTTCCTGTATACGGGCATATATCTTTTTTTGCGACCACCTGCGAATGTCTACAGAAAACACATCTATGTAGGCCGGAACAGCTGCTCTCTAGGACAGATCTTTCCGATATGTTTAAAGGACACGGGCTTGCAATTCCGCAAATGGTCCTATTTTCAAAATATTATTGCGGGTTATGGTGCGTGAGCCTTCCATGGATCAAGAAATCTACCTGAGCAATACTTGTGGTTTGTTAGTCTCGAGCCGATAGCGCACATCATGAAAACAAGTTAAAGAAGGCGAAGCGCCACTTTTGCGGTTATAATGTCAATCAAAAAGCATTAAAATTGGAGAAATAGAGACCATTATCAGAAAAACTAACAGCAATAGAAAATTTGATGGGGAAAATACCAGTCAAAAATGGAATAATATCGCCTTCAAAGACATGCTATTGTGAGCTACCCTACGGGCAACCACCTTTACCAAGCAAAATCTTTACAAATCCTACTGGAATTGCTAAGATTTGCAAGATTTCTATGTAAGTTAACATTCCGGGGTCGCTTAGGCTATTTATATGAACAACAGTCCTAGAATTACCAACTTCTTTGTTGCGAAATCTCACAAAATATCCAGCAGCTTAATATGTTAGCTCACGTCATGCTCATGATGTGGAAATGTATGCAGTCTTAAAACTAAAACGCATATTCACGTTCTACATCCTCATTTGTTTGCAAACACGCGTAGAGACTCAAATTTGAGTAGCGCAGCTGCTGCGCTGAAGATCATTCTTCAGTACCCGATTTTGTGCTGTTAGGCACCATTGCGGAAGTATTAGAAATTGCTCCTGAATCCTTGGCTTCAGTGGGTCATGCGCAGTGCATATAAGCAGCAGACTAGACAGAGTATACATGCCAAAAAAAGAATTTATCAATCGATTACCTAGAAAAATAATTTAGATCGACTAGATGTTCGAAATTACCCACTCTGCGTGGGCGGGAAGGGGTGAAGGGTGGGGGGGGGGAAATAATTGGGGTCTCCATCGTTGAGGATCCGATGATAATATTGGGTTGTTCGGAAAGTAATTGGGATTTTTAGGAGTTTCAGAAAAAAGTTTATTTTCTCACAATGAAAAAACATTAGTCAATGATATATTTTCCTTTTGTTCGATTGTCTTTCGCCATCTTTCTGGCAATTTCATAATTCCCCTCTCATAGAACTTCTGGTCTTTTTCGGCAAAAAACTGGGCTAGATGAGATTTGATATCCTGATCATCGCTAAATGTTTTCCCATTCAAATAGTTCTGCAACGATCTAAACAAATGGTAATCGGATGGCGCGAGATCAGGGCTATATGGTGGATGCAACATCAATTCCCAACCAAGCTCCAATAATTTTTGCCGAGACGCCAAAGATGTATGAGGTCTTGCATTGTCTTGGTGGAAAACTACTCCTTTGCGATTCGCTAATTCTGGCCGGTTTTTTTAAATTGCCTCATCTAATTTCATCAGTTGCTGACAGTAGAGGTCCGAGTTGACATTCTGGTTTCTTGGGAGCACCTCAAAATATATTACACCTTTGTAGTCCCACCAAACTGATAGCATAACCTTCTTTTGATGGAGATGAGCTTTGGACATCGTTTGAGCAGGTTCATCCGGTTTTGACCATGATCGTTTGCGAGTAGCATTATTGTAGACAATCCATTTTTCATCACCAGTTACTATTCGCTTCAAAAATGGGTCGTCTTCATTGCGTTTCAAGTGCAAATCACAGATACTAACTCGCTGCGTCAAGTGAATTTCCTTCAACTCATGTGGCACCCAAACATCTAGCTTTTTTACTAGTCCAAGTTTTTTGACATGCTCGTGAACTGTTCCAATGGATGCGTTGGTCTTCTCAGCAAGCTCTCGTACGGTTACATGACGGTTGGCTTCGATTAATGCCATCAACTGATCATCATCAACGCCTACTGGCCGACCAGAACGTTGTTCATCTTGAAGTGAAAAATTGCCGGAACGGAATTTTGCGAACCAATTGTCACATGTGCTCTGTGATAAGGCATTAACACCGTATGTTTTACATATATCGTGGAAAGCATCAGCAGCTCTTTTGCCACTATGGAAGTAAAAAAGCAAAATGTGCCGAAAATGCTCCTTCTGACACTCCATGTTCAAATTGATCATAAAAATGCAAATGGAAATGAAATCTGCGCACTTTCTTAAAACAGAATCACAAATACGTCCTCCTAATATATATCGAATGAAAACAAATAATAACAGCAAAAACCTTCCAAAGCTAGCGTTTGAAAAAATTGTTTTCGAAAAGCCCAATTACTTTCCGAACAACCCAATAATATTAAGTCAAATATTAAATAATTGATAGTAATTTTCCCAAAATGTAATAGTAAAAGAAACAATTAAGAATAGACCCATGCATGACTTTTATTTATTTCATAAAGTAATTTCGAGGACTCGCCGGCCTATACTCGAGATGGACGACTGCGTCCGCCAGGGCCAGCTTGTAGCTCACATTTAATTCCCAAGAGCACAGAATATGAAATATGTCGAGGTCCTACCGAGACGTACTTCCAAATGTTTACTCTGCTGACTATCTTGAGGAAAACCTGGGAAAGACTGGTGGCGACGTGCTGGTGTTAACGCTGTCGTGGAGTGTTCCAGCTTGCGCTATCCTCTATTCATGAGGGAGTAATCATCGTGGTAAGGTTAATTTATACTAGCTGCGTGCGTCAGTCGCGCATCTGTCGCACGCATCCATTTGCAAGGGATTTTCCATGAAGACCGGCCAACACGACATGTACATCCTTAATGAAAAGAACGCGCGGCCACCGCCAGGCCGTAAACTCGTGCGTCTGAGCGGCAACTGCGATGCGACTGCTATGCGACTGGGCCCTATTCTTCATCATATAGACGCACGCGCGTCAGTCGCACGCATCCACTATAAATTGCCCTTTGATGCTACATGAGGGTTCCAAATGCTCCCACATTATTTCCGAAACTGTTTTAATAAATCATGCAACTAAAATCGTTGCCACTGGCAACCTAGATAATGCACAACTTGCTAAAAGTCGCTCTGCGTAGTAGCACACCAACGCTATCCTTTCTCCGGATGAATTGTACTTTATCGTGACAAATACTTTTAAGATTTAATTCGCAATTTTCTTCTCGGTATTATCAGGTTGGTGCGGAATTAATTGCGGTTCTGGGGTATACACGAATAAACTTTTTGTTCTGTGGAGTTTGAACAATTTTAAGTCAACTTGTGTGACCTTCTGGAAGGGATTTTTCCTCCTCTTTCAGAATCCGCCTGGATATTCTGACTGACCTTTTCAGTAACTTTTTGTGGAGACACGAACAAACGATGAGCCGACGCGATTCTTGAGTGATCGTAATTAATCATTTCAAACTCGGTTACTCTGAATCAGAGGTGTCCGGTGATCTTTCTTTTGTTTTAACTTGGAGTTGTCTTCCCAATAGACAGTGAGCTAATGGGTTCGCAAAATTTTCTTTCTATGATTTCAAACTCAAAGACAACCAGGCATTGTGTCCGCGGGATGTCGCTAGACGATGAGGCGTTAAGTTTTCCTAAACGAGATCTTTTCTCTAGGGAGGTTGTGTCAGGGTTTGGTGGTTCTGTAAGGGGTTTCTGTAAGGGTTCCTCCCAATAATATGTGAAGGTCTAGAAAATTAAAACTGTGACAGAAGATAGAGCTGATCGTCCTACATGGACAGATAGAAAAACATTTGCTGAGTCAGAGAACCTCAGTGCGAGGTCTAAGTAACCCTAGTTTTCCACAAACTGGCGTCCCTTGTAGGCGAATTCTCGCATGTGTTATCGATCGATTTCGCTTTCTTCACCTCATTTTCAAACTTTTGAATCCTCTCTACTCCACACTAAATCCTGAAGGGTTCCAGCCTGTGCAAAAATTTTTTGGAGGCGCCGGGAATCGAACCCGTGGGCGCGCAAATGCCAACGCTGAAACCGATTCCTCGCATGCGCTGCCAATCAGTCCTGTTTTGACACGTAATGAAATGATTGTTCCTGCTGGCACTGTGGTCCGATCGGATAAGGAAGGATGTATATCGACCTCAAGGTTGTTTTCGTTCCAATTTTGGGTTTTTAATGTGTTTTTTTTGTATGTTCTTCCTTGAAGCTGTTCAGTGTTTCAGAGTACAGAGAAAACATACGGGAGCAGAAGGGGGGGGGGGGGTCGTGAAAAGGTGGGGGTTGGACGAGGGGATAGGGGGGGGTCGTATTGAGCGTCGGTTCTTCCCATCGTCATGCTTGATCCTGACCTAGGGATGGCAGTGCCAAGATTACCTTTAATATGAAGTATAGTTCTATAGCCGAAGGGTGTTAGTGAACCTTCTATTGGCCACTAACAACCTCGTGATTACTTTTGCCCTCCTATTCATCTCAGATGAGATCAGCAATGAGCTGTGTGCATGCTTGCGCAGGGTGGGAATCAGAGATTCTGTTGTAGCTATAGACATCCCACCCAGTAGTCTCAAAGAGCGGAAAGTGCGAATCCGAGCTTACGATCGCATTTGTGAAACACCCAACTGCGTAGTTTGTTGTTCGGGACGGGAAGGGGACTATCCTGCCTCTGGGGTAACTTACCTCATAACTTGTAGTTCATACGCCCATTGTTCGTCCGTATCAAAGAAAATCTAAAGGGTCTTAATAGATCCAAACTTTCCACACCACTAGGAACCCAACATTTAATACGTCACAACTAGGCATTTCGGATTACATCCAAAAGACCAAAAATGAACAGAAAAGAGGGGTGCATTGCGATAACAAACGAGCTCGCACTGTATTGGAATCTATGCGGGTTTTGATTTACGTTGGCGGGGCCGCAAGACAATTAAATGCTTCAAGCGGTGCACTTTTCTTACTAGGTGGTCCTCTACTCCATCGGCATTGTGACTGTCAAGGTGAGCGTCACGGTTACTCTCTCCTCTGGTACTGTTCTGATCCTAACCGACTCCTTGGATTAGGTCTTATAGATGTGGTGAGGTGTTTGAGGGGTGAATCATACTTGTCTTTGACTTTTCCAGGCTCTGACGAAGGCGACTACGCCGAAACATTAGCCGTTCAATAAAAGATCAACAGAAAATTTGGCTTGTGCTTAAAATAGACCACACAGCAAGAATTCACTATGCAAGGTTCAAAGAAAGTGGAACCTTCATTGATTTGAACATCAGTTTAAACCTCTTAAACTGCTCGAAAAGGAGAAAAGTTCCTAATTGCAGGTGAACATTCTTGTGAATTCTTAAAGTCGAGCCCAGTTAACGGAATCTGAATAGGGCACTCTTTCTGATAAATATTTTTACTTATTTATCTATTAATATATTTATTTATCTATTTATTCATTCTCAAGCGCTGCTGAGCAACTGATCATTACCCTGAGATGCCACCTGCCAATTTTTCGGAGTTTCTGGGACGTTAACGGAATCTGAAGACGGCATCTTATAATCTTCTAATGATTATTTTTATTTGTTTATCCATTCACAGATGCAGCTGAGCAACTAATCATTAATTTGAAATGCGAATATTTCTCATCTTCAAATTTCTGGGAATAAGAGCTAAGGATCTGAAGAAAAAACTAACACTGTGAATATTTTTTATTTATTCATTTATTCAGTATTTTTTCGAATGGGGTTGACAAGAACATGCGATAGCTTGCGAATAAGACACGGTTAGTACAGCATTAGCTACCACACCTACGGGCCGAACAAGTGCACTTTTTGCGCTTACCAAATTCATGCCAATGTTGGGATGTTCGTCTACCAGATGCGACTTGCAGTATTGATCCATTAGGAGCGAGCTGGCTCAATCACGGCAGAAGCTGTTTCACCATTTGCTATTCCAACAACGTGGATGCCGACGACTTGGCCCAGCAATCTTCAGTAATTCGAGTTTTCCCCCGTTTTTTTGTTCTTGTGGTTATTACTTCTTCGTTGCGTCTACATTATCCATTATTAGTTAAATATGCATAAAGGACACGTTTGTGTTTCGCCAAATTCTATGCTGGTTGAGGCCTAGGGGAATTTTTTTCCGCACTATTCATTCTCACTTTCACACATCCGACAACGTGCGATAATCAATAGAGCGGAGAGCATTTCCTACAAAAAGCGTTCCATTTTGTCGAATTTCGGACAGAGACAGGGGACGGCTAGGCGGCGTAAGGTCTCCCGTCGCAACGAAAGAGGAAAACTTGGCCCTGTTTTGGTTAATGTTATGCGTGTTTGCAAAGTTAAATGAAATTTCACCAACTCTCTTAATCGGAGATTCCGTGCGAAGCTGAACACATTTCAACAGCAGTTACACCGTGGAGTCAAAGCTTATTTCGTCGCCTCACGAACTACGTTGGCCCTGCAAAGTCTGTGATTCGGGAGCGACGCACTGGTTTGCATGCCTCAAACCTAGAATCGCAGTTCGATCTGCGTGGAGGTCAGTGTTCCTATGACTTGACTTGGGTGAGTGGATGCTCACCCGAGCTCATTCAAAAATATTCTCGAACGTGTATCCACGTTCCGCGGCTACACTCGGTCCCGCGGCGGTTTTCTAGTAGCCGTATTCCGAACTCCGCTGGATCAGCCACGCATGGCCCAGTGGCGCATGGCCCTGGCCACGCGTGCATGGCCCATCGCGTATGACCCGGTACTCCGGCGTGGGCCGCTGGCCCTGTCCACAAGCGCGCCGTTTACCACGTTATCTGAAACAATGTAGGGCAGAAAAATGAACAAATTGAGAGCTGATCACCCAGTATAGGGCATGAGAGACGTCCTCACGCATTGGATACGCATATGTCGGAAGGGCAGTTCATATAAGATGCGCGCGTGATCCCCGCATCGAACGCATACACATGTTTGCGTTTGATTTTCAATGAAGATCGTTCAACACTAGTGTGGATTAGGCAATGTTTACTATGAACACTGTATCTCATAAGATCTTCTGAAACTTTGCATAGAAGGGTTGTTTTAGGCGCTGGTCACGATAATTTTGCATTATTTTGCATGCCAGCTTCGTTTTCTCCCCGAAATCTGCATCTTCTCTGAATCTCCTACCGAAAATGGGGTAACGGTAGAAAATGGATGCGATATTCATAATCAGGGCCCAAAACAACCCTCCTAAACAAAATTTGAGGGGAGTGCAAGAGATTCCATCTCTGCAGTATGCCTACCGTTACCCTATAAAAACTAAGTAGTTGTACAAATTGGATACAATTTCCATGTCCAGAACCTCAAATAACCCCCTAGGCAAACTTTGCGCGAGATATTTCACTTCGGAGTTTTGGAGCAGGACTAGCCACTGAATCTTCCCATTCCTGCGCAGTAACCTCCTCTGACAAGTGTACAAAGAGACGGAACAGTGTTATGCCATTTTTGAAAGCATCTGTTGAATAAACGATATAAAAGGCCGTTTTGCTGAAACAATGAAAACTATGCATGAATCCGGACAAAAAGCGAAGATTTTGTCGCATGGCCCTACCAAAAGTAGTGGGCCATGCTTGGCCCAGTGAGCACCGATTTCGAATTGCGCGCTCTGCTCCCGGAATACGAGGCCATCGCATATGGCCCAGTTGGCCACGCATGGCCCTGAGCCAAACCGCGCCAGAATACGGCTATAGATCCTCGCCGGATCCGTTAGCCGTAATAAAGGTCGTTACCAGTCTTGGCCTACAGCTGAACGTAGTCAACTTCCAACAACTATCATCATGCCAGGACTTCAAGAAATTCGAGGTTGGAACTCATTGAAGTATGTATAGGTTCATCGAACACTGATACAATTTTCTAAGTTCGATTTCAACTTACTGAACCGTTCAAGTAGCTCTTTTTTTTCGTGAGTCAAAGTAGCTCTCAACAGCAAATTTCAGCTCGTTTTCGACCATGAATCTCATTGCTCGGAGATGCTGTTTCAAATTTCCAGGCAGAAAATCATTGCCTGGTGCCAGGCCTGACTAGACGATGTGTCAATTCGAATCTGCATTCTCTTGTGGCAGCAACGAACGGGTACGTTTTCCAGACACACGAGAATCCCACCATGGTTAGGTTAGAAAAAAAAGCGCTATAATTTTCAAATGTGTCAAATTGAGAATAAGAACCTTGGCAAGATTTCAAGCTACACGACCGCTCTCAGTTTTTTGAAAAAAAAAAGGATGGCGCAGGTCAAGGTCGAAAATTTTTGATGCCTATGTACAGTGGACGTTAATGGCGGTGGCCCATCCGCGGCCTCAAGAAGCACGCCGCACAACCGCGCCACCCGCGTCGCAAACGATGTTTTCTGCTGCTGTTATGCTATACCTAGAGCTTTTCTGCAAGATTGTAAGAATTTTTGACCAAATCGGGAAGAAGGCGATTATAAATAGCATTCCGGCAGCAGACGACACAGTTTCCGGCGCGTGGCGCGGTTGCGCTGCGTCCTTCTCGAGACCGCAGATGGGCCACCGTCATTGCCGTCCACTGTATGTGTATGTGTGTATGTGTATGCATCACTGCCTGAAGCAGAGGTTGCTAGCCAGTGGGTGGGCAGGGCACAGCAGGATGTGGTCACTACAGGGTGCGGCATAAATACTGTGTCAAAAATATTTGAAAATAACTTTTGTCACAGAAGCTAAAACTCTAATTCCTCTTCAGTATTATTTACCTAAACTCTTACAAAATAAACACACTGGGACACGTCTAACGTGGCCTCCTGCCTTCGCGATGGAGGTTAGATCCAGGGTATGTACGATCACTGAGGCCCGAAAAAAATGAGGATGAGGTTTTCTTCTTCCTTCTTTTTTGTGAGCGATCCCAGATTCGTAACAGCAGTGGGTTAGTGAGCGCATGTCCAAACCTCTACGATCACCAGTTGACACATCCATAAGATCGTTGTCAAGGAAGTTTGCACACGATTCCTCTGCCGGTGTTGGGTCGTGGGGTTGGTGCACCAACGGTCACTTTTTCTTCTGCGCCTTGTTTCTTGGAGCACTGCTGTCAGAGCGGATCCATTTTTAATAGGTGAACTAGCAGCTATACCTACTTTACAAAACTACCCTTTTTCCAGCAAAGAGCTGTTTTTCCAACATTGATTCAACGTCGCCCTGAGGCTTATGGTCACTTTCAGAAACATCAGCTTCAGTGATGATATAGGTCAGATGTTGTCTGCTAGAAAGGCCTTTCCTACCCCATCTGATGTCTTGGAGAACTGCCTTTACACTACGCGATTTTTGCTGATGAAGATCTGTCCCACTTTGAAAAAAGAACATCGTCCTAAGGTGCCTAACTTCTGCGGCCCTCCAAGGTAACATGACTAAATTCTGCATCCTTTCGTGCTGAAGCGCTTCGTTGTGAATATGATGCTCCTAGTGCTTGTAGTGTTCTGTCTGGACTTCCTTATCGCCCTCTGCAAAGATCATGTCTCTCTGTGGGCCTAACTCCTCTACCTCGCATTTTTGCAATGGGTTCATTTCTCGTGGATTTTCTCGAAATGTAGAACTGCAACATCTTTGTGGAATGTATGTGGGAACAGCCCTTCAACAGCAGAGCATCGTACTGCAAATTGGACGATGCAGTTATATTGCTGCAAAAAATAGGCGATCAAGAAAAAAGATTGTACGGTGACGCTTCATAGCTCGATCATGGTTCTTTTAAAATTTGGACTTGTTATAACGTGGAATGTTGATGTGAGGTTGCGAAACGTGGAGATAATGCAGAAAAAGGGATAGCAATTTCAGATATGAAATTTAGGGCAAAGAGCTCTTCGCAATGAGGATGAACTTTGCGACAAAGTTTGACACAGTATTTAAGCTGCACCCTGTAGAGCTTGGGGATTGTCCCAAAAATGGGTTATTAAGTATCTACGTATTAGAGCTCCTTCAGGAAAAAATTAAGTGATGTCGTTGAATGATCGGAAGGGTGATGTCAATGGCTACTACAAAAGCCAAAGAATGATATTCCAGGTAGAAATGCGTACATACACTTCGTGATTACTCTAGTGCAGTTTATCTCAAATCCGATCTGAAATTCTAGGAAACCAATCAATGCACGCGACTGTTGAAACCCTCTAGAACTCGACCAAGCTTGCTAGAGGACCAGTCAGGACCAGAAAATTTTCACTGGAGCACGTACTTATCCCAACTCCGGAGATTTTTTTTCAGGAAATTTCTCAGCTGCCAACGAGCGTGTTGATGCGATGTCAACTCCAGGTGAAGAACTGTCGAAAGTGGTCCAAAATACTCAATGACCTTTCTTTTGAACATTAAAAAAATAAAAATAAGCTCATACTAGGCTGGTGCTTTTCGCGGTATGCGCAAGCGAACTCCCCCCCCCCCCTGCCCAGATGGTGAGTCTCGATTTTTGAGTAATATTGGTACATGACTTCAAAATCCATCACACTTTATCGGAGGTGTGCGGTAATCGTGCGTTTGGCATTGAATAGCCTTTTCTACGGGCGGGGAGATACTGGATCGCGAAATTTTCTTCAGGCAATTGTGAACCACAAGACGATTATGGCATGATCGCAGGTTGTTCGTTGATGGTCGATTGTTAAGGACACTCGTGGAAGCTTAACCTGATCCTACAATTCGGACTTTGAGAGCTGGGATGAATGCTCACTATATTACGGTTTTAAACCATTTGACCTCAACTGACAAGGTAAGAAAGAGAAAGGTGCGGAAGTGAACACCCCGCGATCTGACCGATGATCAGTGTCCCAACCGATGTGACATGTTTTCTGTTCTAATTTTTTGCGTAAGAGCGATTCGATCCTATTGTAAATGCTTTATATGAAACATGGTTCCTATACGATAAAATTAAGCGCGAATGTGTATTTTATGAATTTCTCAAGAGCACGGAAAGCGTTGTCCTGCTTTCCTCGTTTTACTCTTGATTTTTGAGTTGGATGATGTAACGAATGCGCACGTCAACCACTACCTCAAACCTTTATTCAAGCATTCCTGCCATTCTTTCTTTTGCCATTTTTTTTCGAGAGAAGTAAATTGATTTGATAACTATTCTTTGTTTTTGGTTAGCACAGTTTGCCGGAGAGGCATGCTCGGCTCGTGTTTAAGATGGGATTGCAATGAATATGCAGAAATCTAGCTTAGTTTCATCTGCAGGATGAATGTGTTCCGAATTATCATTTCACGCGCAGTGTCACATTGTCTGTCTGCCAGCAATCCACAGGCGGGATCTCCGTTTCGGAGAGGATCGACTAACACCGACCAACGAGAGCGAACACATCTCTGAAGATTAGTCACTTTACATAATCCTCTCAATCTTTGTGCAGCGGAATTAATCGATATACTATTGCAAAAATCAACATCATTCTGTGAAGCACTGTAATTTCTTGAGAAGATTGGCATTTTCTCCTATTTCATTGCAGTAATCGAGAACGAACAGTTGCTGACATCCTTCTTTCAACTGCTGCCATCCTTCAGCAATATTTGCTAAGAGGACGAAAGCTTGAGCAGCAATCGAGCAATCGAGCAACAGTTGCTCCTATTCTCGCCTCGATGGCTGCTCAAGCTGTTAGGGTTTCTACTCAAGCCATCACGCCGTCCGGGCTGCGTTCGTGCTGCACAGTTATCAAAGAAACGCATCGAACACTCCCGACATTTGGAAGAAATTTTTGATTTCGTGATTTTTAGGATAGCACCATCCATCACAGTTCTTTTTTGTGGCACATACACAAAGCCTTCAAAAGAAAGACCTTTGCTGCCCAAAAACTACTACTGATACCACAGACCATGTTCATATTGATACTATGGTTTTACTGATACCCTAGACTATGTAAGGATTTCCCCATCAAATGTGCCTGGCCGCTGACAATGATGACATGGCGCTGTCTGTTGAATCGAATGTTGCGACAAGTATACTGTCATCACAGAACGTTGGTGATAGAGACATTCCTCGCCCGGACCAGTGCCGTAATAGTTTAGTTATATGTTTTACTTGTTCCGCCTTTTATCCTCTAGACAGGCGTCTATAAGAGGGATAACTACTCCCAGAGGCTCTTCACTAGGACGAGGAATGGTTCCTTTAAAATGAGTAACATAAAAAGACCTGGGGTTACTTAAAGTCCATTCTAGGAAGGCGGGAGTAACGGTAGAAATGGTAGTGGTAGAAGATCAGAATCAATGTTGTTGCATATGCGAATGATATAAAGGTGTATGGAACCTATTCTAATTCTGACAGAGATGTGGTAAGAAATGCCCTTGAAATCTCTCTCGAAATTATTTTGACTTGGGGTAAACTTAACGACAATGATGTAACTGTTAAAAAGAACTCATGTGTAACCTTCACGAAACAGCCCCTGGGAAGCCGTTCCTTAGCTTTGTATTCACGTGCTGACACATCATTACCTAGACCTACCTTCTCTCGTGCTTTAGATGTGCTCATAAATGCCAAGCTTTCACCTCGCGATCATGTAATCGCTGTGAAAAGCCTAGCAGTGCAAAAATGTCACAACGTAAATATGTAGAGACAGGAGCTTACGTGAAGTTATACAAATCATATATCTGTATACAGGGGGGGCCATAAGTTATTGTACAACGTTTGCTGGCCCATTTCTCCGCAGTAGTAAAATATTTTTTGCCGCACTAGGCACTGTTTAATAGAGCTGGATTTGCTCTATCTTTTGATCACAAAAACCTCCTGGATACTTTCAAGATAACGAAAAAAGTTTATCGGAAACATTCATTGCAGACTTTCGGTGCCGCAAAATGCACTAACTCTGCCCGCAATTTCCGAGCAAAACAGCCACAAAAACAGTTTGATATTTTTAGAAAGAGCATTCTTTGCTCTTTAAGATGCATCTAAGCAGTACACCCCACTTTAGAGATTTGGTGGATTTTTCGTAAAAAATTTCCACATCAACCCGCTTTTTTCAAAAACCTGTTCTAAGTCCAACTGCTCCAAAGCAAAACTCTCCCGGGAAACCGGGTTTTAACTGTAAGATACTTTGATCCCTGCTCTATTCGGCAGCGAAAAGAGCAGGATAATCCATGTGTTGCTGGTGGAGAAATAAATGAGCAAACGTTGTACAATAACTTATGGCCCCCCCTGTATATAAAAGTGAAAGTTTGTGTGTGTGTTTGTTTGTTTGTTTGTGTGTATGTTCCTTATAGAAATCGCGGAGGATGAACCGATCCGGACCAAATTTTGCATGCAGGCCCAACGGGGGCCGGCGGAGGTTATAGGCCACTTTGCACCTGGGATTATCGATTGGTTTATCGATTATATCGATTTTATCGACTTTTCACCATTTTTGTCCAGGAGTCGATGGGGACATGTCTACTAGGGTTTTTTAATATGCTGAACACGATTATGGCAACCGTTTTGCATGACGGTATCGATTTATTGATTTTCTCGACTTTCTACAACTTTCGCTCGGAGATCGGTAGGGACATGCCCACTGGGGTTTTCGATTGTGCTGAACACGAATATGACAACCCTTTTCAATGACGGAATCGATTTACTAATTTTATCGATTTTTCACGGCTTCTACTCAGAGGTCAGTGAGGACATGTCTACTGGAATTATGCGCTGATCACAAATATGGCAACCACTATGCATGGAACATCGTGTTATTGGTTTTATCGAATTCTTAATCAAGTTTTTGACTTTTTCCGCTTCTTCTAAGGAACGAGTAAGAGCGCATTCACTGAGGTCCTCAAAGATGCTGATCGCTAATATGGCATGCTTTTTCCATAAAGTTATCATCCAAATAACCTCTCTATCTCATTTTTCGCAAATATATCGATTACATAAAGGTTATTCAGGTCCGTGAGCATCCTGATCACCAAAATGATGAACATTTTCAGTGGATTTACCGGTAGTAGCAGATTTCCTCACCAGTGTGAAATAGCCGGTGTATAGAACACCCGAGCGAAGCCGGGCATACCGTCTAGTTTCACCTATAATAGAGTATGCGAAACAAGCATGGAACCCACCCCTAAGCAAGGACATTGTGAGTATTGAAGAAGTGCAAATGACATTCACACGTATTCTCTTTTACAGCCTTTTTCTGAGTCCTAACTATCCCCAAGGTCTCCCATCCTACAAACTTTGGATTGCAGAAATTAAATATGGACAGCTTGTTTTACCGAAGAGTTTTTGTCAACCCAATTTTGAATGTCGGATTCTCAAACTCGGAACTAAGTTGAAACCCAGCAAATTTTGGGCACGGAAACGATGCTGTGGTCGCAGAGGTACTTTCACTTTCTAGTATTCCTCCCCTGCTTTCTCTCATCCCCTTTTTGATGAATCGTTCTTTCCGAGGACCTTAAGAAATAGTAAAACAATTGTGTAACAAGTCAATTTGTTCGCAGACGTAATGAAAGATGCTTATTTCCCTACCACAGGAGGAATCCACGTTGTTTCTTCCCAAAAAGGTGCTGAATTAAATTGGTTAATCTGAATTAGATCAGCTAACCTCTGGCACCAGGTTCATTGGTCATTTCTGGTGAATGGGGTAATAATAGCACCTTTCTTGGGACAACCATCCGGACGAAAGCTACTTTTACACTGGTTCGGTAGTGTACATATTCGCCTATTATCGGCTATTTCTAAAACTACCTGCAGAGTTCTGTAAAGTCTAGTAGTTGTATTTCTGAGCTGCTCAATCTGCTTGACTCAATTCTGTTTCTTTTTTGTTTTTTGAATCATCTTTATTTTTATTTCCTGCTCTTCTATTCTATATAAGTCTTTCGATGTTTATGGCGCATCATATCTTGTGATGCATAGTGAATAAATCATGACTAATAATAACGGGCTTACTCCGTGTGTGTGTGTTTGTGTGTGTGTTTGTTTGTTCGTTTGTTTGTGTGTAGGAAGAAATTCAAGGGACGTGGCCTAGAGTGAAGAAAATGTTCTACACCAGGTCCATTGTCGCGGTAGGGGTGCGCCGGCACCCGAAAGTGGCGAAACGACTGGAGTTGGGTCCAACGGTGTGATAAGGGTGCGCCAGCGTCTAAAAGTGGGAAAACGCCTGGAGTCGGGTCCAACGGTGTGATAAGGGTGCGCCAGCGTCCAAAAGTGGGAAAGCGCCTGGAATCGGGTCCAACGGTGTGATAAGGGTGCGCCGGCGTCCGAAAGTGGGGAACGACTGGAATCGGGTCCAACGGTTCTCCACACTATAGAGCAACGGCGGATCCTTCCTCGTGGACCCGTATCTTGGCGTCCCCCACACCACTTAGCCACGGCGGGCCCTTTCTCCACCGATGGACCCGTATCCTGACGTTCTTCACACCACTGTGCTACGACGGGGCCTTCCTCCATTGGTGGACCAGCGTCCTCGCGATCTTCACACTGAAGGGCCGTGGCGGACCCTTTCTCCATCTGCGGAGCCGCATCCTAGTGTTCTCCACACTACTGAGCAACGGCGGATCCGTCCTCGTAGACCCGCATCCTGGCGTTCCCCACACCACTGGGTGCTGCGGGCCTTTCTCGTCGGTGGACTTGTATCCTGGCGTCCCCCTTGATATAATGTCATGCCTTGATATATTGAGGCTTTTACTCTGTGTAAGTGCGGAAGATTTCTCGAAACGAACGGATGTCGTGACTGAAGAATCGCTGCGAGAATTCAGCAGGGGATGCGACAATAACATCCACCAGATGGGGCGACCACGTAGACCCAAACTCCCTTTGGCTTCCGAGACGTTGCAACTCTTACAACACCCTTCCTTCCCATCTCTGGAGGTGCTTACATTGTCGCAACCGCGGAAGGGTGGTTTTCCTGCTGCGTACATTGTGCAGCCTGAAAGCTTGTCAACACTCCCTCACTCCTATGCTGCGAGACCGCCAGCGAAGGTGATGAAATCACTCCCTCGTGCATGCGGGAGAGCCAGCAGTGACATAGTTGCGAGTCCCGAAACGAATGTGTCTGAGTCCCTAAAAATCGACCACTTCGCCCCACAGTCTGCGTCTCAAGATCACGGTGTCTATGAGTGCCACCGCGTATTTCTAGCCGCTCTAGCCCCCTTACGGCGCTTTGTTTAATAGATGTTCGTTTGCAATCCAAGAGTGGAGTTCCAAAATCCGCACATCCTCATAGGTCTCGATTGCTACTATGAGTTGGTACCTCCCAATACAACAACTGTGGAAACGCCCTCGGGATTACAAATTACCAATACGGTGTTTGGACCGAGCATACACGGAAAAGCATTCACCACAAATGAAGGTACTGCAGTGCATGGGTTAGCACTTATTGAAGAAATTGACGAAACCCAGAGCAACGAAACCACAATACACCAGCTCACAGTTATTAATGACTCCAATGAGTTACAAATTCTCGAGAAAATGTTCGAGTTTGAGGAATTGGGTATCTCACAAGAAGAACTGCAAAAGGATGAGAGCACTTTTTCATACTTTCAATCCTATTCAAAAGAGTTATCGTTCAAAGACGGCTTTGCAACAGCGCCACTACCACTAAAAGACAGTGTTGTTGATCTGTCAGACAACTACTCATTGGCCTACAGAAGGCATATGTCATTATGGCAGCAACTACGAATGAATGAACAGCAAAGAACCTGGTACAACAAAGTCCTAGACAAGTACCCACAAGAGAACGTGATCGAAGGAGCCAAAACGACATTTCCAACAATGCTGGCACCTACTACATGCCACATTCGGGAGCAGGGTCAAGCGTGGTGTTGGTAAAAATTCGGCCCTGAGGAGACCCCACCCTTGTAGACGGAAAAAATGCGACCCCCCAGGACACCTAATTTTTTTTACCTCTTTTGTTATTGTAATTCAACAACTTTCAAAAGACAGGAAGATATTTTTTGAATTCAAATATTTTTTAAAATTAATTTCTCAATTTTTCGAATTCAATTAATTTTTAAAAATAATTTTTCACTTTTCGATTTTTAATTTTTATTTTTGAATTTCTTGTTTCATCAACGAAACAACCAGTCAGTTGTCGCACATGTCTATGCCGCACATAAACACATTTATTATAAGCAACTGGAGTGACGTAGAAGAAGTATTCATGCACAAGCAGGTCCAGGGTTGGATCCCCGCCGGAGACCAATTCTTGCAAAATGGAAAAATGCATGCGGAGCAGTCGGACGTGATGTATCTATGTGTATGAAAAAGAACGAATTCTCAGGACCCTTTACGAGCTGTGCAAGTAGCGCGCGAGTAGTGTTGTTTCACTCAGAATTAGAGTCGTACACGTGAAGATGTATGGTTGTTTGTCATGAATTTAAAAAGGATTGACAGGTGACCTAGGAAAACCGCTCAAGTCGTTCTGCTATGGGGAAAATTTGCGCTTTCTTGTGCACATTTTTTTAATTTCAAGAGACTTGGACTATTATGGTTAAATTTGGGTGGAAATTCGTTGGTAAAAAGATGGGAAAATTCGCATTTTTACCATCGGTTTACCAACGGAATAAAACTCGCCCCAGGTAAGATTGAGAGCTGAAAGAAATTATAGAGCTTGACTTCCTCTTTCGGAATCATGTTTAAGGTTTTGCCAGCTTATGAACATGCGCTGAAAAAAGCCATGAAAAAAAAAACCTGATTTTTGGCAAGTTCAAGATTGTAGTGCTAATCTGAGGCGAATAACTTCATAATTAATTCGTATGAGAGAACATGTTCAAGGCTTTACAACAAAGGAAGATTTGCTCTTCTTATGCATAGGGTTGTTTCTTGCACTACCCTCTGGTTCTGTGAGGTATTAAGTGTCAACCTTCCTCAAATTTAACAAATTTTGCGGTTATGCCTTATGTGGTCTTATCGCCATAAAAACATGTCCAGCGAACGAGAAGCCGTGGGATTTTGCGTCTTCATAAGGACTGATTCTGGGAAACGGCCTCCGTAGCTTCAGGGATCATGTGATGTCCAGAAGTTCTAAGACACCATCCACGGAATTGCCTTTCGAGCTACATATTTATTGGACCCTAAGAGTCGATTTACAGCCAAATAAAACTTCCAAGCTTAAGAAGAAAGTAGCTACCGACGATTTTACACTTTTTATTCATGGTACTAAGAGAAGAAGAGCATATTGAAGTGTTTGAAAAACTACCATCCTCGCGAGGAATCGAACTTGGAGCTCGCTGGTGGAAAATGAACTTCGATACCTTGCTGTTATCATACTACCCTCTTCAGGCGACCCCCCCCCCCTGTTCCCCCCAAGGCGACCCCGCCCCCTTGGTAAATTACCGTCGTACGCTTGACCCTGTTCGGGAGTTTGGTGCCCTAGCAAAGCTGTCTCATTACGAATAGTGTTCGATGCGTCCTCCAAAATGAAAGCATGCTTCTCACTGGATGAAGTCATCTACACAGGTGAAACTTTCGTCGACAAAATCCATGATTTACTAATATCCAGCCGTCTGAGCAAACTTATACTGCTGTGATATAGAGGCAGCTTTCACTCAAGTAAGATTGCATCACACATAAGGACTTGTGCAGATTCTTATGCGTGAAAAACGCAGATAAACCGCCTACACATGATAACATCATTGAGTATCGTTTCACAAGGCTCCCCTTCGGTTTAAAGGCGTCACCAAGCATACCCAACATGGTGATACTAGCGTACTTGAACCAAAAAGATACGCCACTAGCGAGGGAAATCGCACCTCATTTATATGTGGACAACATCCCTCTAAAAGCTAGGTACGATGAAGAGGCAATCGCAAAGTATCGAGAATCAAAAGCGATCTTCGCCGAAATAGGCATGAACTTGCGCGAGTACATATCAAACTCACGCACAGTCAATGCAGATATCTCAGAAAACGACCGTCTACAAGGAAAGGTGATAAAATTCCTAGGGGTCAAATATGATGTGGAAAAAGACGAGTATGCTTTGGACATACGAATACCTACGAAAGAAAAACTGACAGCCAGTTGTCAGCCAGTTGAACTCAGTATACGATCCTATTGGCATAGCAAGCCCACTACTCGTAAAATTGAAATCTCTCATGCGAGATATTTACAGTACAAAACCGGATTGGAAAGATACAATTCCTTTCCATTTAGCACAGAAATGTAACGAAACGTGCCAACAAATCAATGACACGTCGATCACGATTCCTCGAATGCTCTAACAGGTCACGACAATGACCGCCGGCATACCCCCTGGGTATTCTCGGACGTTAGCAAAATTGCAGTCGCTATTAGCGCATACTTGCAAAGCGAAAGGTATCAAGAGGTCACCCAATTAATAAGTGGTAAGACCCGATTGACACCAAAAAAAGATCACTCAAACGATCCCTAGATTGGAGCGACTTGGAATTCTCATTGCTATGAGATTAGCCAAAACCATAACGAGCACATTATGCGACAGCATTAAAAATGTCAAAATAGCCAATGACAGCGAAATCGACTGGCATGGGTTCCGCTACACGAAAACTACCATGCTTCGTGTCCAGCCAGAGAGATCGCATTGCCAGACTAAAAATTCACCTCGAAAGTGAAGGAGTGCAGGTGCAGTTCTACCATGTTCCCACGGACAAAAATCCGGTGGACGCTGGCACACGCGGACTAACTGGCGAAACAATTAATGAGCACGATTGGATTCGTGGACCACGATGGCTAAAGATTAAGCCCGAAAAATGGCCATTAAAGGTGATTACAGCAGCAAGTGCTGGAAAAAGACGATGAGTACAGCGAAGAAACTCAAGCCTACGTCACAGTCTCACCACCTGCAGACAGCGACAAAGAGCAGGAAATTGTAAACCTATCTCACTTCTCAAAGTACACCAAAGTGCTACGAACTATCGGTAAACTATTAAACAGATGGACGCGAAAATGTCGATTCTATTCCGAATAAAAAATAGCCACAGTTAAAGAGTTCGACACTCAACACGAAATAAGTGCACATGACATGAACTATGCGGAAAAGCTAATAATCGCGTCAATTCATAGAAATATCTCATCACAAGAGCTACAAAAGCGATTTCATAACATGAAAATCATCCAGGACGAATATGGCATCATACGTCATGAATCGAGGATTCAAAATGCCGTCCTATCGCATGATACGAAATGGCCTATTTATATTTCGAACCCTTCGGATATTGCACGTTTGATACTGACCCACATCCATTACAACAACGCTCATTGTGGCAATGATCAAATATTAGCACTAGCGCGACAGCGTTTCTGGATTCTACAACCAATGAAAGCCATAAAGAAGTACGTGAAGGAGTGTGCTATTTGCAAAAGATGCCACGGACTTCCATATTGCGCTCCAGAGATGCCGCCACTTCCTAACCACAGGGTTATATCGCTAAACCATTCCAAAAGATTGGTTGTGATTTCCTTGGACCATTCGAGTCAAATGATCAGGAAAAAATATACGTATGCTTATACACATGCCTAACAACCAGAGCAGTACATTTGGAAGCCGTCGAAAACCTATCGGCAGGGGCGTTTCTTAACTGTTTCATCCGATTTATTTCCCGAAGGGGTGTCCCACAACTTGTAAGGACAGATTGCGGCACAAATTTCAAGCTGGGTCAAAAAATATTCGATAAACTATTCGAAAAAGACGAATTGCACAAAAATTCTGTGATGACGTACAGTGCTAGGGAAACAGATGGATATTCTACCCGCCGGGTGCCCCTTGGATGGGTGGCGTATGGGAACGCCTAGTCGGTTCCGTGAAACGCAGCTTCACAAAAGCAGTGGGCCGCAAGAAACTGACTTTCACAGAACTGAACACTGTAATAGCACGAATTGAAGCTATCGTAAACACGCGCCCACTCACAAAAATGAGTTCGAGTGAGATCAGCAAAATCCCTCTGAGACTAATAGACTTTCCGCAAGGCAATGTCAGATATGCGCTGCCTAGTCCGATAACAAATGCAAGCGATCCTGAGTACGACCCGGAATTGATTCAAACGGCGACTCAGGCAAAAGAAGCTATGCAATTCTCAGAAATCACTTCCACAAAGTTTTGGGACCGCTGGAATTCAGAACACCTGACGGTTCTACGTGATAGTCAAAGAAGACATTTGAACCAACCGCGTCACACCACATCAACCCCACGAATTGAGAAATCGTGGTTATAGAACAAGAACTAATCACTAGAGACTATTTCTACATATTTAATTCGGCTCCTTGACAGAAAGGCAAGGCTGGCGACGTTCATCGATGGACCCACCTACTCACGAATGCTGCTGATCTTTAAACGTGTGCTGGGCAAGAGTTTGTTGGAATAGATAGCTGGTTCGGTTGAACCTTTCCTTTCCGTTCCCTTTCACTGCTGCATTATTCTGTCAGTGTTCTATTCTTGTCTTTATCGCATTGTCGGCATTCCGACCAAGTATCAGACTAAACTTGAGCGTGCTAAAATCTAAGATCTGTGCTGAAAATCTTTGAACAAATTAACAGATGCCAGTTGGAATGCACCATCTTGAGTGCCTACAATGCGACGACAAGACTATAACACTGGTAGAATTATAGAGCACTAATATGGGGGGAAACTTGTTCAACTGGTCCTGCAATCTATTCCAAACTCTTCCCTAACGCACTGTTCGAAAAACCGCAGCGTTCGTGAGTAGGTGGTTCCAGCGATGAACGCTGCCAGCCTTTGCATTTACCAAGGAGCCGAATTAAATATGTAGAAATAGCCTCTACTGAACTCATCTCACGTGGAAATTGGGTGTATGGAAAAATACTATCGCTTGTATTTAGCACCGATGGCTTAATAAGGTCCGCTAAAATCCTTATGCCAAACCAGAAGATTTTACAAAGATCATTGAATAAAATCTTTCCACTGGAAATTTCAAGTGGTCCGGAAACAGAGAACGAGGAACCCCGCAAACAAAGCGAACAAATACCATCGCCCACCCCAGAAAATGAAGAACAAAACGAGGCGATAAATGCGACACAACCAGCAGAAACGAACACGTCGAGAAATCGAACGAGCATCCAGAACTCGTGCATACCAAGTTGCTCAAAACTTCGAGAGGAGCCTGGAAGGACCGACAGCACCATCCTGCTCTAAGCTGATGATGGTGATCACGCTCACAGCTGTGATGTGCCTTGGGAACTGTGAAAAATCACAACTTGAACGAAATTTCACATGCAATAGGGGTGCGATCAAAATACAACGAATCCCGGAAGCTTTCCAAGTTTGCGTTGGGAAAATGTGCAAAGAGTTCTTTAACACAACTCAAGTATTAGTACTCAAAATACCACCAACAAGCAATGAAGAGTATTTAAATGTCAGCTTGACTATGCTCGAAAGTAATGGTTCACAGACCGTAACATGCAGGTCACCATCCTACTGCGACCACTCATCAGGGCTCATGACCAAATCACTACTGGGGAATCCCCACTGTTAGCCAATGGGAGCACTGATGACAATCGGGTGTGCAATTTATGCAACAACCGTCTGGCTGACGACCAACCGAAAAGTCTGGCCGTCCGGCTGACGGCGGACTTCCAGACTTTTCCGAATGCTCGCTTCGCTCGCATGACTTTTTCCCTTTTTCATCCTAATGAACTCAGCCATACCACTTATAATGCGTTCCACATCTTTTCCATTGCTTTTCTTCATGTGAAAATGGACCTATCAAAGAGGACAAATCGAGTTTTTCGCGGCAATTTTACCTTTTGCTCCACTGAAATAGCTGTTGAACTATTCAAAACATATATAGTTGACTGAAATAAATATGTATGACTGCTTAAATCTGGAATGATCGCAGGAAACGGTTTATCATTCTTTGTTTAATAGATAACTGGTCAAGTGAGAAGAGCCACTTTGAACATATAAAAGAGGAGGATGTGGTGTATCCATAAACAAATGAGAGGAGAAGAACGCGAGAGGGGATGTAAGGAGGAGGGATTTACACGGAGTGCATATTAGTCACTGCTGAGGTCTGACTTCTAGTTTTTTACCATTGATGCTAGGCGCCAGCGAAACGATTGAGCAAATATGCACCTGACTCGTGTCATTTCTTTAGTGGTGGACAGCGGCGCATCCTTCCTCCGTCGATCTCCACATTTGCGGACTCTCTGCCATTTTTAGGCACCGGCGCTACCTTATAACACCGTTGGACCCGACTCCAGGCGTTTCCCCATTTTTCGACGCCGGCTCACCCTTATCACAGCGTTGGACCCGACTCCAGGCGTTTCCCCACTTTTGGACGCCGGCGCACCCTTATCACACCGTTGGACCCGCTCCAGGCGTGTTCCCACTTTTCGAAGCTGGCACACCCTTATCACACCGTTGGACCCGACTCCAAGCGTTTCCCTACTTTTGGACGCCGGCGCACCCTTATCACACCGTTGGACCCGACTCCAGGCGTTTCCCCATTTTTCGACGCCGGCTCACCCTTATCACACCGTTGGACCCGCTCCAGGCGTGTTCCCACTTTTCGACGCCGGCACACCCTTATCACACCGTTGGACCCGACTCCAAGCGTTTCCCCACTTTTGGACGCCGGCGCACCCTTATCACATCGTTGGACCCGACTCCAGGCGTTTCCCCATTTTTCGACGCCGGCTCACCCTTATCACACCGTTGGACCCGCTCCAGGCGTGTTCCCACTTTTCGACGCCGGCGCACCCTTATCACACCGTTGGACCCGACTCCAGGCGTTTCCCCACTTTTGGACGCCGGCGCATCCTTATCACAACCCCAGCCCACCTCTAACACTACACTAAGGCCTAATCCTCATCCTCGTCGTTCCTCGTCCGCCTCGTTCCTCCTCTTCGTTATAAAGGCAACCTATCCGTCTCTCTCCTTTTATACGGTTCTGTAATCACAGGCCTATCTCATTCATTCCGACTGTGATGAAAACAACAGTCGGACATTAACATGTCTGAGCATGACTGGCGTGGCCCGAAACACCTCTAATTCAAGGTAAAAATCGAAATTTACCACATTTTCGTACATAGCTCGAAGCGCTGAACACAATGGTGTAGGTATTTCCCATTTTTGGTGGCTGGTTCTCGTGCACACACACACACACACACACATGAACTGCCAATTAAGAAGAAGTAAGATAGCAACAATCTTGGTGAATATTTGGATTGTCCGGTTCATCATAGCACGGATAAAAAACGATAGAACCCACATTGAACGAGACCTTGCTCTCGAAAGTTTCAATCCAAGACCGCTGAACCTCTCCAGCAACATTCTCATCGTTGTCACACTACTCGCATTAATGAATAATAATGCATTGCAATTTCAAGAGGGGTTCATGAGACATACGGTCAAGATTGTTTGTCGTGAACAAGGAAACTGCTCGTACTATTACGTCGTCAAGTATGAAATGTCTGATTTTATGAGCGGTCAGTTTGACAGTCTGTATCTTCGAAAATTTACTAGATCTCTTCTCATCTTTATTTTCATTATGAAGGTACATCCTCTTCCTTTCAAAATCACTTCCTGAGTTTTTGATCAGTTTTCAAATTTTCGTTTGAAAGCATTTCTTGTAGAACTACTCAAAGTCGAAAAATCGTGTCGTTTTGGAACATCGGTTCCATTTTTCAGCTATTAGAGCCGGGGAAGCTGGGAACATCAGGGTAGTGTTAAAGGACATTTGGCTAGTAAATGCTCTAAACAGCGTTTGCTTGGGAAGTTCCGCTCGGGGGACATGAAGCTCCAAAGTGATCCTTATGATGAACCTGGATTTCGATGAGCTGGAAGCCGTAGCCGAAGCGGATAGGAGTCAAACTAAGTCAGCATAAGTAGCAAGATGTGATCTTGATAATCCAATAATATTTAGGTACTCAAGGCAATATGACCATTAGAAGTGGTTCGGTAAACGAATTTTTCCCAGTTTGACCCTCAAAAATGGGTGCCAATTTTTGACCATTTTTCACAAATCCACGCTGCTTGAGCCAGAGGAGCAGGGGTGAGAACCCACCTACCAGTCACTGTACTGGGCAAATCTTGCTCTATTTGACCACAACTCCTTTCAGGGATTAGCTCACTTCTTGCTGGAGAAAATGTTCAATTTTCAACATCATGTTGGAAACGCTCTTCTTCACTTGATCGCCCATAGCTTTCCATGCTTCTAAGGTGTTGGAGCAGCCAAGCCATATTTAAGATAGCAAGGTTATGGAGATAGTATAGGAGCACATTCGGATATCTTATACTGCATCTTGCTTTAGAAACAAAACTCAAAATCTTCTCACCCAAAATCAGACATTTCATACTTGACGACCTAATAGTATAATGAAGAGATACTCTTTAACGGCATACAGAACAATCTCTGCATTAACGTCGTACATAAAAATAAATCCAATGGGACGATGAAAATCAAAAGGAAAGAAATGAAGCTTATTTGCTCAAAAGTTTCACATTTCTATACTAGAGAAACTTTCCACAAAGTATTCCATGTCACACGATATGCCAAAATGGGATCCTGCACTGGCGACACATGCAGCACTCTCAGGCATAACGAGACAATTGATGAATTAGCACGGGCCGCAAAATACCCCGGATATTCCGCCCGCGAAAATACTTGCGGTGATTTGTTATGTGGCTGTTTCTTAGTCACACCAGCGTGCTCCTTCATAGTGGCTAATAACCCGAGAAACCAGGTTAATGATACCAAATGGTTACGAACTACCAGTCGAAAAGCATTAGCAACGCATGAGTTCAACTCCTGCCCGAATCGCATGGTTTGTGCATGTTCAAGCTTTAAAACGCCAAAAAGCTGTCATTGTTCCGAAAAACAATCCGCAACATCCTGGAAGATACTTCAAATGTCCTACCAATCAATACTCAAACCATGCAACTCATCATGGAGGAAGCAGAACTACAAGCGTTAACCAACGAAGGCGAAATCACGCTAGCGGTACAATCCAATTTCATGGTCGGATTCGATCAATATATAGTGGATCGCAATCACAACGGAACCACTGCAGGGCTGCTATAATTGCTTGAAAGGAGCGCAAGTAGTAAGCCACTGCACAACAAGTTCAACTTCGTCGGTAACAATTCATTGCACCGATAACGCTTTCACCATAAACTGCCACCAATCCAACAAGACGACTATAAGCACCCTACATATGGCCAATGCTGTAGTGTCTCAGGAATGCTATGCAAAATGCGCCCACAAAGAGATCAACATTGAATTAAGAAGCACTTTGCACTACCATCCCAAACGCATCCCTAATTTCACATTCGAAAAAATAGAGAAGAATCCCGCGTGGTACGCAATTGCGGACTTCCACATTCCAGACATGGAACCTCCGTTAAAATAAACAAAAAAGGTATGGAAAATAGCCACAGCGGCAGTAGGAATAATAACAGGAGCACTAGCCGTCACATATCTCTGTGGGCCAACAATAATCCTAATCGTAATCAAGTTCTGTTGGGTCATACTGCAATGTGCGTCCAAAATCGCCTGGAGTCTTGTCACATCAACCTTCGAAGGGTCGGCGGCCGCCATAAGAACGATTGCGGCTCGCACAGATCAAAGATGAGAAGATCAAGTGCACGACTTGTACTAACCCGATAACATGTACATACATCCATGTATCGTATCAAAGCATGACCTGTCACTATATCGATATCAGAACAGGCTTAAATAGACCTCCAAAGGAGTGGGAATTCTAGTTTCCGTTCACCACTGCTATGGCCATGTCCGATTTCGCCAAAATGCTCGAAGAAATGGACCACGAGCACCGCTAGTCCCCCGTCATCCAGGCCCTCCAAGCGATAGATGAGAAGATGGCGTCGTTATTCAATGTATTCGCTGCCCTGGATGCTCGCCAAGATCGCCTCGAAGCGGCGATCAACCTCATCACTGAGAGGTCTGCCTCCGTTCCCTCCTGTGTATTCTGTCCGGTGGCAGAGAATGTCGACTCCCACCGAACCGGTCGCTGCTCCCATTTTGCAGATTCCGTGTCACGCGCGGTTCAGGCATCCTGCCTGGGCCTGTGTGAGCGATGTCTGTAAACCGGGCACGAGGAGGATTGCGGAGTCACCTGCCAATTCTGCCGTCTGCCGCACAACACCCTGTTGTGCCCCAGTCGCGGTCTCCACTTCCGCCACCAACCGAAGAAACGCAAGATGATAGTTACGACGACAACTCCTAGATGCCGCATGGTCGCCTCAAACGGATACGTGAGCAGCTTCTTCTCACCTTTGATTTCGTTACTTGTTATCTTTTAATTTCCCCGATTACTGCCCGCTTTTGATTCGTTAGCATCCTTCACGCCTTGTCGCTGCATCAAATAATTGATTTCCATGATGTCTCTACTTTTATTATTGTAGTCATTGCATTCCTTTCCTTTGTCTATACAGTTTGGGAAAATGTCCTTTGCAATCCCACTCATCAGTACTTACGATGATTAAGAGCTTCAGCATTGTTTGTGGAATTAGTAGTTCCTAATTGTTGAGGTTCTTTGCCGGGGGAGTGTCGCGATCCAAGCGACCTCCTCTATCACTCGCATGTATTGCGTAACCGTACTGTGCATAGAGGCAGGCGACGAGCTTGATAAGGGCTCTTTCTGGACAGCACAAAAACAGTGCTCGTGCCCTGTTCTTGTTGTAAGAGCAAATAAATCTTACCAGAGAACCACTGAACCACCGTTCACGGGCTGAAGCCCTAGTTACCCAGCGTCGGGTACAGAGCTCCTTTCCGCGGCAGGTATAACGATCATCTAACTCACACTTTATGAGAAGGTGCCTCGTGAAGGGAAGGCTTCCTTTCTGCTGATTATTCCTTGAGAGATCATGTAGGGTAGATATAGTTCCAGTCCTGTCACCCGATTGTGGGCATCCTTCAGCAACCTACTTGACTTTGTCACAAACACAATTGTCGGTGGATTTGTGATGCACGACCCATGTTCCTTTCGAAAGCATTATTTGTTTGCAGGTTGCCTCTTGGAGGGCTACAAATTGGCCTTCCCGAGATTCTTGCGGACCATAATGTTTTTGTCCGCAGACTTATGAAGTAAACGGCTTACATGCTCATGCACCGTCCATAACAATTCTACAACTCCTTCAGGTGCTGGATGGAACTGATGCCGAATGAAGAATCGCGCAAGGCAGAGCTTCTGCGCAGGAAAACTGCGCTCACACGTTGGGCCGTGAAACTGAGGCAAACGCTTGGCGCTCTTTGATCTTTTTCACATCCAATAGGTAGCCTGAAAAAAAAACTACAGCTTTCCAGAAGTGATGTGTGCCAGTATGAAGGAAAGGGCAGCGTATGAAGAAAAGGGCAGCGATCTTTTGCCGGAGGGGAGCGAATGAAAGGGAAGTCTAATTTCATCAGCATTGGTTGTAAGCAGAAGACGATAAGAATCACCCACTGCGATGCTCTTCTAAGCGAGGGACCGAGCAGCTATTGATGCCAGGCCGAAATCGTTTGTGGACTTATTCGACTCTGTTGTTCCCCCTCAATATAAGTTATTTCACCGCTTTTCAAGTATATTTTCTGTTGCCTTCTTTTTTTGTTCCTTTTCTCTTCTCATTGTTGTGTGCCTCGTCATTTTCTAATCTCGTTCTTGTGTACCTTGTCCACTTTTTTTGCATAGCCTATTTTCCATTGTTTGTTGGCCTGGTGGTTCACCTTATAAATCAAGTTTTTATCGAAAGTGGAGTAAAAATGAATTTGATGAAGCAACGGATCAATTCCAGGTATTTCTGTTAGTGCACAGAAAACGTATTTTGTACGCCCGAATGTTATCGTGATGGACGTTTAAAGGCAGCACTCACAAAAATTTTCACTTCTGAAATGAGTCTTACCATGTAGCCGGTCGCTGGACAATCACAACAGTAAGTTGGCCACCTTGAATGGCCGCCTACCTGCGAAGATACTGCCGAGGACACATCTGCCGCTCTGGACATTAGGGTTCCGTCGCGCCAACTAACGCCGTCGATAGGGTGTGCGCATGTGGTTCGGCGGGACTTGTTCATGAAATTTGTACCGTTTGCAGGGTTCCGTGGAGGGACCCAATACTTGTCCGCGCTGTGGACACAAATGAGATACCGCCACTATTTTCTGTGTTCTTCGCGTGTTTCACGCCACTTCACCGTTGTCAATGAGTTCATCGTCCCTAAAAAACCTCGATATACCGCGAAGTCTTCAGGCCAAAAATTTCCGTGAATGCTGCCTTTGAAGGCAGTGTGTCACCTCGTTTTCGTGTCGTAGCTTTTACCAGATTCTGAATCCAACGGTATACCTAAAATGTTACAAAAAGTTCTTTGAACCCTATTTTTAAACATTTTTCGGGACGAGGTTTGTAACAGTTTATCGAGGCAAGCGGAAGCGTAAAACCGTTGATCTTATCGATCGGACCTGTCTAGACGTGTTGGCCAACACCGCAGAAGTGGCGGGCAGCCAGCACATTCACGGACCGCTCCGCCCAGGTGGTCCGTGAACTGCACTTTCAGCGCTTCTTGAATAAGTAGGGTGGAGATTCTACAGGTTAAAGAAGCTTTCGAGTGCTATCGGTGCACAAACAACAACAATGGTCTTTTTCAAGCATGAGGAACAGTCACAAATACGTAGGGACTGAGCACAATTTGGAGTAGTTTAGGGAACTCGGGAAGGGAGTAGGTAATTGTCATTTTTCGAAAATTGAGTTCTTATTTATCTAGATGTCATCACTCCTGCTCTGATTCCCGATCGAAATTCGCGGTGACCGCTCAACTCACCTGCGAATTTCGCTGGAGAAGTTAATGGAGACCTTGCTATTGAGACTTAATTTGTGCATCTCCCTACTAAACAATGACATGGAGCAAACAGCTCTTGGAACTAATGGTGAGACAACAGCTCTTGGAAATAATGGTGAGACAATGTCACTTCGACAATGTCATGTCACAATGCAAGCCATCGATGGACTCAGGAGTTCAAAAAAAGATCGTCTCATGACATATTTATTTTTAAGATATTTGAAGGTAAAAAAGTGATAAATTGCAGCACTGGTACCTAGAAGGGGCATCCTCCAATGTGTACGTATCCATAAGCAATTTAGGCTACCCCATGCCAAAACCTTCAATTAAACCCTGAAAGACAACCCACCAACTATACGGTTTCTGGTCTTTTGTAGGTAGTGCAATGAGGCAGTTGTATGCGCTCACCCTTCCGCTCTGCGGCATATGAGAAGAATCTGAACTTTTGGAAGCGTGACATCAACGGTCTTGGGAACTTCGAACTCACGATGAAAAAAGAATCATCTCTCCAGCTGGCAAATGGAGAAAATTTCCCCTCATGCACACGTACTGCACACTGGGAGCTTCAGGGGCAACTTCAGTGATGCCATCATCGCTCAATAAACATCCTTCCAGATTCAAGCTTTAGAAATGGCAAAAAAGCAGACATATGCAGCGACAAACACATTATCTCAATCTGGCTACGTGTATCCAAATACACAAGCCCACAAAACGTCACTAACACCATAAAAACCGCCGCTTCAAAATATACCTCAACTTCCTTGCCTCACCAAAAGTAACGCTGAACATCCACCGCTGCTTGCCTATCGTTTTGCACCACAATGTTCCTTACCACTCCTTCCATACCTTCTCTAAAACTGGTACAACAGTTGGAAAGCATCACTCGAAAAATCTATGAAACGAACAACAGGGTACCACCTATAGTTTATTTATTTATTTTGGGGCGTGGAGTTCAGGTATGTAATACAATCAATATCAGGCACAGATAAATACAAATGTCAGTAAGCACACATCTTGGAAAACTGATGAGACTACAGTGTGAAAGGAGAAAAATCTACTATTGTGTCTTCAGTCGATGGTCAAGGTATAGCTTGAATCTGTTAACAGACATGTTAAGTATTCCATCTTTCAGTAATGGAGTAGATAACCCAATAGTTCTGTGCGAGAAAAATTTTGATCTGATTTGATTTCTAGCTAATGAGCCGACAAGCCTTAAGCCGCCGCTTCTATTAGTTCTTCTAGCTGTAAACATGAAAAATTCAGCAGCATCAATATCAATCTTGCCCGTTAAAATTTTGAACATCATCACTAAGTCATTTTTTGTTGTCCTATTTTTGAGCATTGGCAACATTAGTTGTTTCAACATTTCTACCGCGCTTGGGATTGAGAAATAATCCATCTCAGAACACCTAATAATTAATTTACGATTGAAATTGTTTTGTACGCTTTCCAGTAAATCGATATCTTTTTGTTCGTAGGGGTAGAATACTGTGGTTCCGCTTTCCATGATCGGACGTATATCTGTTTTATATGCTCTAATTAGAACATTTGCTTCTTTGGTTTTCAAAATTTCAAAGAGTTTGTAAGTAAGACCCATGGCTTTGTTCACTAGATTCCTGTAATGTTGCTCGAAATCAAGATTGCTATTAATAATAGATCTCGAACTTCCTTAACATTTTCCAATCTTATATCTCCAATGCAATATGCAACGTCTGCCAAACAATTTCCAATAGAAAAAACATGAGTTTTCTCAATAGCGAGGGGTAAGTCCCATCTTTTGGACGATCTATTAATTACTTCAATAGCCGCTTGTAGTCTTTCAGTGTCAGCCGCTGATTTTATGGTCTTATAAATTTTTATGTCGTCTGCAGACATTTTACAGGTAACTTCTAGAGCGAAGATGTCTTTAGGAATGTCATACGCGTATATCAAAAATAGAAAAGGTGATAGAACCCCACCTTGTGGAACGCCGCTGTAAACTTGGTATACAGGCGAGTATTCTTCACCAACTCGCACCTGGAATGTCCTATTAGAAAGAAAATTTTCGATCCAAGCTATGACTAAGGGCTGTAGACCTACGATTCTCAGCTTGTCCATCAACTTTGCGTGCGGAACTTTATCAAAAGCTTTGGCAAAGTCGAAGTATATTACATCAACTCTATCCTTAGATTCGATGGCATTAGTCCAATCATTTGATGATGTGAGTACTGCAGTTTCAACTGATTTGCCATTCAAGAAACCGAACTGACTTTTGGGGATTACACAATGTTGTTATAATAAGTTATAACCGAGTATTCGTATTCGATTATTCGAAGCTATTCGAAAAATTTGAATATTCGAATATTCGAATAGTTGAATATTCGAGAAGATCGTCATATTCGGATGTATTCGAATTCGAATATTCGACAGATGGCGCTATTCGAATATATTCATATATTCAATATTCGAAGCTTCTATATTCGAATATTCGAAGCTTCTATTCGATATTCGAAGACAGTTTGGGACTTAACCCATTGACGACCGCGTGGCTCACCGGTGAGCCGCGCTTTTTTGGTAGCGTGGGACCGCGCGGCTCACCGATGAGCCGCGCCCTTATTGTCAACTACTGACCCTTATTTTCGAACTATTTTGCAGCATTTCCATACGGAATGATTACAGTCCTTCCTAAAAGGGTCTCAAACAAGTGCAGTTCAAGGAGGAGTTCTCCTTTATTGCGACAAACCTCATGAAAAGGATAGAATTTTCAAGTCGAGGAAGATTGCTTTACATTTCTTTTGCAGTGGATGGAAATACTCTGTGCAAAAGGCATATTTCCTGCACAGAAACACGTTCGTTACATCCTGCGCTTCCTTATTAGTCAGGCTAGAGCCTTAGGAACGTGTATAGTCTCTGGAAGCTCCGCCACAGCACTCAAAACACGTTTCACAAACTTCTTTCAACATCAATGGAAACAAAAAGCTTTTAGGTTCTCTCCTTTTCTGGTCAGACTATACCGCCGATCTCCTAGAATTAGATTCAAGATTCCTCATGGAACACTCTCAATCAATAAACTTGTATGGCCTGACCGTTACTCACATCATGGCTCTACTAAAAGCGTGCTTGAGTTGCAACATCTTCAGATGGTCAGGAAAATATTACACGCAAGTTAGGGGGCTCGCAATGGGGCAACGATTAGCTCCTGTCCTAGCAGGAGTATTTATGGCCAAGATCGAGAACCCTGTTTTAGACCGTGAACCAGTGCTCTACTGCTGATACGTGGACGACTGCTTTATCGTCTGCTCCACACAGGAGGAGATCGATAAATGTTTCGAACTACTGAATCAGCAGGCCGAGCATATACGGCTTACGAGGGAGAAACCAAGGAAAAACTGGTTACCTTTCCTTAATGTAGAGGTACATCTTCATGGAGGCACTTACAGGACTAAATGGTTCCGCAAGCCTAGCAATAAAAATATCATTGTTCACTGTAGGTCGGCTCATCCGACTTACACAAAGATCGCTGTAGTGAGAAGCATGTTTCACACTGCACGAGCAGTTTGCTCAGGCACAAAGGAGAAACTAGAATCTGTGCAACTTGCTTATGCCACAGCTGCCTCTAACGGCTACGAAAGCACAAGATTCTCCATGAGCTGTAAGCGCCCCATGAAAACCTCTCACAACCAGCAGCTTGGTATTGGTCTAGAAAATAAGATCCCCTTATGCATCCCATTCATCTCGGACGAGGTAAGCAGAGCTATACGGGTCTGCTTGAGGAAATCAGGTTTGAACGAACTTGTGAACCTAGTGGATGTGCCCTCCGATAATCTAAAGCGTCGGCTAGTGAGGAATCGACTATATGATCGTCTTTGCACCACACCAAACTGTATCATCTGTCCTTCTGGGAAAGAAGGAGACTGCATGATATCAGGAGCCATCTATCAGATTTCATGCAAAGTGTGTGGCGACGTTTACATAGGCGAAACAGCACGACCTCTGAAACTTAGAATTAAAGAACACCTAGAGGGAAAACGAAATTCCAGAAAATCCACACCACTAGGTGCACATCGAGTACAGAAGCACGATAACGTCAATTTTGAAGTAAGAGTCACCGTACTAGCACAGGAAACTGATATAACGGTGCGCAAAACTATGGAAGCATTTCTAATCAGAACCAAGAGCCCATCAATGAATTGTAAGGATGAATGCTTATCGATCACCAGCGAGCTTGCCTCTTATATAGATCTCTGTCAATTCTGATCAAGTCGTGGTTGAGCGGTCAGTCTCTATTGCCCTCAACCACTGACGACGAGCGAGCGGTCACCCGGCGCTACCCACCATCAGTGCCGTGTCACGAGGTGTGTACACGTTTTCAATTGTGTAGGAGCTTTCCCGGTGATTGAAAAATGAGTTTTCGAACTTTAAGCTTGATTGCTAATGCACTTGATGGGACAGCTTCAACAAGTTGTTTAACCCATTTCAGGCCCTGAAGAAGGAGATAGCTCCAAAACGTTGGCCGTTTAAATAAACTGACTACTAATCTCGCGTGCAGTTGAACATAAAACAATACGAGATTCAAGATTATTTTTGCAGAAAGATCCGTTTTATTCCCAATTCTCTTATCGTAACACTGTGGAACTTTGCGGGCGCCACACTCTTGAAAGGGTCCCACGCGCCAGACACGCAAAAATGCGCGCGGTCGTCAATGGGTTAAAAGGAGAAAATACATTTTCTGCAGTCAGTTTCTTACAGTCATGTTAAAACGGCCCCGGAAGAAGTGGAATTACGTTGAACGCATGCGTTCGAGCAGTGCGATACCGAGTGCGTGGTGAATGGCCTGTACTTATCTGTCAAACTACATAACAAAAGTTGCAAACATCCCGATCCGCATTACCTGAATCGCGGAAGAATACACATATCCGTCTTCGTGGGTTCTTCGTTAAAAATTGGTGCACGCTGCTTAGGGAAGGGGAGCATTATCACAAACTTGTTGTTTTTGTACCATAATCTCATTTCCGTCGGTTTACGATGCAAGATGTACCTATAGTCGTACTAAAGGATGTTCATTCGTAATGGAATCCAGCTGAAACAGAGAATGGATTGCAGACTGAGCATCCTCGGGAAGTTAATTCACGTGGAAAGGTACGACTGATTCCAGAAAGCTACGGTATCTCATTACCGCTCGCTCGTTAGCTCTAGCTCGAGGATATGCTGTAGCTTCATGTAATAGTTCATGATTCTCATGTCTGAAAGGTCTCATTGCTTCTATGGCTGTCTTTTTTGTTTGCGTTGTTCATTGCGATATCACGATTCACTTGGAGTTCTAAGAAAGGATAACGAAGTAGCAAACAATTTGTTTGTCTTAGATGTGATCGCATTTAGTACCTACAGGAAGCTCCAAATGTCCGCAGCCAAGAGGGGTGTGGCTATGACGCGGCTTTAGGCAGAGACACAGGCGCTCCGCATGCTGCCACCGGTTGTCTGCAGAGTAAGAGACAGCATAGAGAGCGCCTGTGTCTGATCAAGGAGCCGCGCCGTGGCCACACCCCTCTTGACTGCGGACATTTGGAGCTTCCTGTATGTGAGTATTTTATTGGTACGAAAACCAGTCTGAAAAAGTTTGTTTCATTTGTGCTTCCCGTAACTTCGCGAAATTATAGCTTTCGCGAACCACATTACAAATATATTAGGTCGTCAAGTATGAAATGTCTGATTTTTTTAAGCGGTCAGTTTGGCAGCCGCTATCATCGAAGCTTCACTGGATCACTTCCCTTTGGTTTTTGATCAGCTTTCAAATTTTGGTTTGAAAGTATTTTTTGTGGGACTACTCAAAGACCGAAAATTGTATCATTTTGGAATATGGTTTCCATCTTTGAGCCATTAGAGTAGACAGAGATGGAAACATTAGCAACGTTAAGGAGACATTTGGCTAGTGAAAACATTGAACATCGCTTCTTGAGTGAGTTGCGCTCAGGTAACATGAAGCCTCAAAGTGAGCCTCATGATCAAGCCGGATAACAGTGACCTGAAAGCTGTAGCGGAAGCGAATAGCCGTCAAACTAGGCCTGCATAAGCCACAAGGTGTGGCCTCTATAACCTAATAATACTTAGGTATTCAAGCCAACATGACAAGGTAAAAGGGCTTGATGAACTAATTTTCCCCAGTTTGATCCTCAAAAATTAGTGCCAATTTTCGACTATTTTTCACAAATCGCGCCTCTTGAGCCAGAGGAGCAGGGTTGGAAATCCGCCTGCCACACACTATACTGGCCAAACCTTGCTCTACTAGACCACAACTCCATCCAGAGGTTAGCTCACGTCTTGCTGGAAAAAATTTTAATTTCCAGCATGATGTTGGAAACGTTCCTCGCCACTTGATTGCCACTAGCATCCCACGCTTCTAACCTGCTGGCGCAACCAAGCTACCATCAAGATGGTAAGACTGTGGCAGTATACTGATACATTTGGATTGCTTGTACCCTATCTTGTTTGAGAAACAATGCTCAAACCTTCGCCATTCAAAATCAGGGGTGGTAGTAATTAGGCCGAAATTCGCATCTAAGCGTGATGTATAAGTCCCACTTAAGTGCCACTTAACACTAGATTTCAACTTTTGGAATTATGTTCTTCAAGACCCAATACACGCTCTAAGAGAGTTTGGATTGAAAATTGGCATCTAAGTGGGAGGAAATTCTGACCTTTTTTCGAAATTTCCAGCTTGCGCTTAGTTGGTGCTGAGCTGCGGCTAAGTCTGACCTAGTCAATAATTGAACAGTGCGCGTGAAAGAGCGTGCAACTCTGTGAGGCGCAGACACCTTGCGAAATCTGCAGCAAAATGTACCCAAGGGTACATTTTGATGCAGATTTAGCTGGCGATTTCGCCGACACAACCGCGCTCCGAGCGCGCATGTGCACATTATGCCATTCATTCACGAGGAGCTGCAGGAGATGCAAGGAAGATCATTACCAACAGTACATTCTTGCCAAGAAATCATTGATCACATGCCTCTCAGCATGCGCAGAAAAGGTGGGCGGTAGTGTAGTGGGCAGGATGCTGGTTCATCGTGCAATCGATTGATGGTTCAATTCCGCTGTAATGTCAGAGCTTTGCAAACAAATATTCAAGTGTTTCCTGCATAACAGGCGGCTTCAATCACACCGGCTAATTCCCAAGCAGTGGCTTGAGCTACAAAGCAACTTTTTGACCCATGATGGGAGAAAAATCCTTTGACCTATGTGCATGCAAAGAACAATCATGGCGTGTATTGGGTGGTGTAGTGGTTAAGTGGCTCGGTCAGAGCAACTCGCTCTGTGGATCAAGATCTGTCCAAGGCAAACGTTTTGCAAACAGTTTTTCAGACCTTTTGTGCAGAGGAGTTAGGTGACAATTGCTATGCCTATCTCAAACTGAGAGTTGAGCGGTAAATCATCCTTAGTCACTAATATGCATGAATCCTCAAAGAATACTTTAGCGGTTGGCTTTTCATACAACTGCTAATAGGAAGGTCGAGAGACCTTAACTTGAATTAATTTAGTATTATAGAGAGTATGGGGTAGATACGGTGTAATCAATCCCTGGTTGGCTTCATGCACGGTCTTGGTTCTTGCTTGCAACTGCCAAGAGGGACGAGCAGTCACGATCCTACGTGGGACCCGAACACGAGCCATTCTTGCAGTTTTGAAGTTTACGACACTTGATGAGTATCTTTTGGTAAGCTCACCAAAGAATCGAATGAACAAGAAGCGAAACGTGCGCAAGGTCACACGCTTTGTAGAAATCCGCAATCGATACCCGGAAGTATGTTCGTAGGAATTCAAATGAACTCGTTTTATCGGCATGAAACGGGAGCGTACTTCACTGTGCAGTTGGTGGTGCAGTGGTGAGTACGCGCGGTTATGCGAGCGTAGTCAAAGGTTCGATTCCCGTGATGTTATGGGTTTTTGCATTGTTCTATATAACCCTATGGTTAAAGATGAACATCGTTTAATAACAGAAACGTGCGCACTGTGGTTCAAACGTTGTGATGCCAGATTGTAGGCCAGCAGCCGAGTGATCAGTTCCCCAAGCGAGTGTTTTGAACTTGATATTTCGTGTTATATGAGTGACGATTACCTGCTAATTTCCTCCAAATCAGGAATGTTAAGTCGGACTTAGATACCACTTAAAGTTATCTATTAATTTCCACTTTCGACCAAATTACTACCACCTCAGACATTTCATACTTGACGACCCAATAGTTACCTAAGACCAGTGACTCACGAACGAATCGCTCACTCATGTTCGTCCAGCATTGGGGCAGTTCAGAAGCAAAAAAAAACGCAGATTGTCATCCTTGGATGTCAAATTTTCCAACCATTTTTTCAAACAAATTGTCTCTGGTAGATGAAGCCCACATGATGTACAAAGATTTGGTCATAGTTGGACCGTGTGCACCCAGCAGGGCGCAGCACCAGGTGGTCATTGACCACTAGGACTTAGTAGCGTCCTGCAGATTCAGGGGGCTTAGCACCAGTGTCCGGGGCGTAGCCAACCGCTAACCGTCTAATGATGTTAGAGACAAGCAGATTTCAAAGAGGCACTTCTGGAGGATCATCAAACTCGTGGCCGAAGATCACCGTTGTTGAACCATTTACTCCATCCCTACCCTGCACTCTGGTGCGCTCCAGTGATAATCAGGTGTTGCTCAACCTGTAGGAGACGTATCATGTTGCAATTTTGAGTGTAGATGCGCACTGTACCAACGAGTATACCCCTAAAGTGGCACCGTTCGTTTTTGAGAAACCGTCTTCGTTTTTGAGAAAAACCGTCATTAATGGTCAAAAAGTGGTTTTTGACCATTTTTTGACCATTAATGACGGTTTTTTTCAAAAACAAGACGGTTTCTCAAAAACGAAAGATGCCACTTTGGGGGAGAGTTGATATCACCTAGACACATTTCTTGGAGTTGACAGCGTATCGGAACACTTCCTCAAACGAGAGTAATTTCCTGGGAAAGTTCTGGGTTTGAGAGAAAAAAACACGCTGCAATGACAATGTCTTGTATCTGACAGGTCCTATAACAAGTTTCAACGAGTTCTATCGGCATCAAACAGTTCCGTACTCAGATCGGTTTTTCGAGGATTTTAGCTTGAATTTGAGATGCTTTAGGCTGTCTTCGCTAAATGGTACGCATTTCTTGCTGAAACATCATTCGTCGTCTCACTAACGCTTATTTAATTCACTTTTTTAGTGCTATCTGCTTTTCCTGAAGGAACCCTAGTGTGTAGGTACTCAGTAGCCCATTTCGGAATCCGGCTGGACTTAGTACTCCCCAACCGACACTGACCACCTAGTGCTGCGCCCTGGCACCCAGTCGAGAGTAAAATCTGACCGGCCATTATGCTGAGAATGTTAAGGCTTTGAACGCCTCGAGAACTTTTTTCCGTCACAGTATATGAGAGTTAAGAACAGAAAAGGAAATACTCGAAAAGATGTCTATGCTTCTCCAGGAGAATCCTAGTTGTATCAGACTTTAGCAGTGGGATCTCTAGGTAACGCAGATATTTCGAAACCAGTTGCCCACAACACTACAGGAAAATCAGTTAAAATGGGGAAAAATGGCATTGCGTTGCCTCTGCATTTCTAAATTTTCATTAGTCCTAACATCTGCGAGCACTCTCCCACTCAGAAATGCCTGGGCCCGTAGTAAAGTGTCATGGCTATGAGGTCGGCTGCCTGCACAACTCGTTGCCACATTTGGGGCCATGATCGCACGCGCGACGACATTTTAACACTGAGGAATGGAAGATCATCACCATTCGTGGCGGTGCTGCGAGCCCTTATGGGCGGGGCGCTGATCTCATCGCTCTGAAGGGCGATGTTCGCCATTGTTTGGGGACTAGAAAGTATGCAGGGCGAAGAGACGCCGAGTGAAATACTCCGAGCATCTCACACTCGGAGTATGGTGATAGTGTGAAGGTACGTATGATCAGGTGCGCGAATTGCACAGAATGTATCTGAGCGTACGGACTCAGGCATGTTGATTTTTGCCCCACGGCACAGAACAAGCTCGACTGTGTACGACTTTTCAGAAGTCACAATGTTTCATAACTGTCTCACACGCTAAAAGGAGTGATGTGGGAATACGAGAAACACGTACACTTGATCAATTTTCATGTACGGTCCGTCCGATTCACGTGGCGACGATCACCATACTCCCCTCCAACGCGAAATGCGATCATCGCCTTAAAGGTGACGTGCGATGATCGCATTGGACACTTTACTACGGGCCCTGGTTTCCGCAATAGGTTTCTTACCACGGAAAGGAATTTATATCTGAAAGAAATTATAATCCCTAAGAATCAGACCAGGACATTTACGCCGACCTAACACTTCATTAGTGAAATCTATTCGACTATTCGATTATTCGAATATTCGACTATTCGAATATTCGAATAGCATAATATTCGAATTCGAATACTTTTAAAATTTCCAATGCGAATATTATTCATTCGTTCGAGGGGTTTCGAGAGCTTCGAATACTCGGCATTGGAGTAATCGAGGCCAGTTCTCAAATCTGTTAACTATAGTACCACCTACGCGAAGCCACTTCCAACCGGCGATACATGAGGGGTTCAAATTTCTCTCGCCTAGGAAGCGGCCATGAAAAACCTGTAACCCCCATGAAAAAAAAACCTGCAAACCTACTGCAGGAAAAATGCATATGTACTGGCTGATGCGCTCTCACAGCAGGTTTTATTGCTCCATCCGCACCTCCACCAACCATTCCTGCTCCACGCGGGGCTATCTGCTCGTGGTCTACAGAGGCTGAAAGTAAGCGGGTTCACCGGCGCTCCAAACGCCCGAGTGTTTGAGATGAAGCGAGGAGACAATCTCATTCGATCGCGTAAGTTACACCATTTCAGTCTGCTGTCAAGCCACGCACCACGTGTTTTTTTTTAGAAATGGCTTACAACAAAGCAGTACTCATTCGCATGGAGCAATCCTTAACATCTTTAGCAAACGTTGACAAAGCGTGGAGAGTCCTTCGGCCAGCTGAAAGGATAGTTGCACCAGCTACATAAAATATTGCGATATGTGCACGGAATCAGGGTTGGCTGTGATATAGAAATTTGAATGTGTTGGTTTCTGAATGTATGCGGAAAGCCCCGCCAGGTTGGAAAAAGACAGAAATAATGAAATATTTCAGAGGGTTTTATCCCGCGAACTCGTCAATATGGCGAGGTAATAGTAATCCTGGTCCAGTGTAATTGACAAGCATGATCAGTCCCCGTAAAGTACCAAGCGTATCGAGGAGTGGGCACGGTTCCATTAGTTTTGTTGACGATTGTACACGTCAACACAGTTCCACGCGGAACTCCTGGAACAACTGCGGGTTTCAGCAGTTTCCACTTTCCATTCCAGAGCATGACAGGGATACTTACCCGTCGCTGTTCTTAGCATCCATTGCGATAAAGTCCACCATTCTTAGGCAATTTCCAATGAAATAAACTATACCTCATATCTAACTAATCATGTTTATAATTTCATCGTTGTTATTCCTAACTAGCAATTTTAACTTGTCATTTCTTTCACTTTTTCACTACAGTACAGACGGTATAAACATAGTATACCACATTGTTATACTTATATACATTACCAGTCTGGTCGTCCGCCTCACGCCGGACCTCCAGACTTCTTCTAATGCTCGCTTCGCTCGCATCAATTCTTCTCATATCCACAATAATATAATTTATTGTCCAATCGAGTTTCCCTATGGAAAACCAACTCAGAATGTATGTAGCATTACATTGCTTTCTCCTGCTGCCTTTACTCTAGGCCAGTGGACCCCGTACAGGGTGGTAACGTCCCGTCTTGGTGCACAAGTTCTCGACGGAAATAGCCAGCTATCTGCCACCGATTTACCATGGAATGGAAGAGAATGTTTACCATTTCTTGCACGTTATTGTTGCTAAAGTGATATGAGTTACATTGAGTATATAAAAAAGGTTGGTGAGGAATGGTTAGGCACAAATGAGAAGAGTGAACAAAGGAGTGGTTGTGAGGCTGAATAAAGGGCAAATGTGCGCAATATTCATCTACTGCAGGGTGCCACTGTTAAATATTACCACTATTGGGATGCGATACCACTTTCACTTGACAGAGAACTCATCTTGTAGTGTTTCATCGGTAATTGGAGCGGGAGCACTCCTGCAGCAACAGTGCGCCCGACTCCACGACTTCTGGAAGCCGGCGCACCCTTATCACACGGTTGGGTCCGTCTACACGCCTCCCCCGTTTTGGGCGCCGGTGCGCCCTTATCACAGTGGTAGACCGGTCTTCCCTACTTCTGGGCGCCGGCGCACCCTTATCACAGCGATGAACCTGGGGCCAGGCCTTCCCCCACTTTTGGGCGCTGTCGCACCCTTACCACAGCGGTGGACCCGTCTCTCCCACTTCTGGGCGCCCGCGCACCCTTATCATAGCGAGGGACCCATCTCCCTCACTTTTGGCCGCCGGCGCACTCTTATCAGGGCGGTGGACTCGTTGAATTGATGGACCTATTGTATAGGTCCAACATTTCAACGGGTGTCATCATCCAACCTTCCGCTCGACCTCCTCTCCAACCCACCCCACCATACCACACCCGATCGTATTTCGTAACGGTCTGACACACATACATACTTACACACTGACCGACATGTAGACAGAATAAGCCCGTTATTATAAGTCATGGTCATGATATCAAGTTAATAGTAGGATTAAAAAGAAAAATGTGGTAAGCGAATTACATTAAAATTAAACAAAGATAGGTTCTCCTCGCCATACTGACGAGTTCCCGAGAGGACCTAATTCTTGAACCTATTTACCCGTATAGGAATAAGAGAACGAAACGGGCAAATGGGTAACACTCCTTTGAGAGTTTCACTGTTTTCTTTTCTATATAAGGTCTTCGCATCATATTAACAATTTATTATTAGGTTGGTGCATAACTAATGCGGCTTCTTTCGCGACTTCTTTTATCGATGCTTTTCAAATGGGTTTTTCATGGAATTAAAGGTGCTGTCGAAAGCCGCATCCACATCCGCCATAATGTGCTCTATCTCTTCGGGAAAAGTTGGAATACAGCAGAGTCATTTCGCGATCCCAGCAAGGTTAAGTTGAAAGATCATTCATAAGGTACGAGTTTTAAATATGAAAAAAGAGGAGTCGGGCCAACTACTAGGAAATTTGGGCGGCCTGAAAGAAGAACTTGACAAAGAGAATGCTGGCCGAACTCTTCAATGCGGACCATTCGACTATGGCACTTCCTCTCAAAAGGCTCAGGAAAGCATGGAGATAGGCCAAATGGGTCTGCGCGAACTATCAGATAGGAACAGTATTCAATTTGCAACGGTCATTGCCGATAAATCTCGTCAATCAAAACTCCTTTCCTTCCACGGCTGCCAAAAGTTCCTGGGCGTCGAAATTTGATCATAGAGCACTTGCTCCTTCATCTGCAGGATTGTACCTTCCTAATGAAACCACCCAGAAATTTTTTGACTTGGTTTTGCTGATTCTTCTTCGGCCAAGATTTCGTTGAGAATCGCGAAGTGGTAGAACATGAAATGGTGAATATGGATAAAATACAGATGTGGCACCGTTACCAAATGATAAGAGGATTATCTGCACGGAAAAACCGTTAAAGAGCTTCAATTTCCAACGAGTGAAAGAGTCGCAAAAAAAAACCGCATTAATTACGCACCAACCCAGTAATACACTGCGTTGCATAACTATACAACCACCCTATTTTTTGCAGCACTAGAAGATGCAACCAGGACAGACTTTTTCTGTTCCATCCATCAGATTCAGAGATAAGAATAAACTTTGAGCACGAGTTTTCATTGCGCTAGTTTTTCGTTCACCTTTTAATTTGAACTTATCTGTTCCTTCAACGTTTCATAACTATACGATCACTCGTGAACAGTTCAATTTTTTAAAATAACCTAGCGATGAAACAACACCATTTATAGCAAACTTGATAGGCAATCGGCCCTTTAGCTTGGAAAGCCCTTCAAAGAGGCGATTCAGCATACTGTTCATCAGATTCTTCAAGAAATCGCTCTCTACATTTTCCCAGGGGTCGATGATTGTTTCCAGAATTGTTGTTTTCAGCTCATCAGTTGTTTGAAATTTACGATGATTGCAGTAAACCCTTCGTGCTAGGATGCTCGATTAACTCTCCACTGAGTTCAGGTCCGGGCTGCACTCGAGCCAATCCATGGCGTTCGCTCCCCTCTCTGAAAGCCAGCTTTAGGTTACATGGCTGGCATGCACTCCAGCGTTAACCTACAGGAAAGTCTGTTTCTGTCCACGACATCCCTCACAAATGACAGTCACTGTCTATGTAAAGAGTCCTGGTATTCCATCGAGTCCATCGGACCCAAAACAAAGGTTATCTCTAGTCTGTTCCCGGCAGAAAGGTCATACCAAACCATGAATGTTCTGCCTCCAAAGTTGCGGCGACTGAAGGAAGTGGGGTTCTTTCGCAAACCGTTCCAGAAGCTTCTCCTTTCGTCAAGCCCATCCAAATTGAACTTCTGCTCATCTGTGGAGATGATCTGAAAGCATTTCTCAAAGCCTCATTTGTACTAATCTGACTTAGAAAGTTATCACTGGTTTAGTCCAATCTGTTGTCATGTTCCGTCAAACGAATTCTTGCTGAGTCGTCCTTCAAAGAAAAATTGGACATGGAACGTTCTTCGAAACTTCTTTTACATCATTTCCGCTGCGGTGTAGCGCTCTTCACACCTTGCTATTCGAGACAAAGAGTTTCAATTCTGCTCGCTTCTGGTTGAGCGACCAGCAACTGTAGGAGAATTGCCTGCAGATCTTCCTCTCGTCATAAGCTGTAGGAAGTTTCGGCTTCTGGTATCCATTTTCTTGTGATATTTATTTACAAATAAGTGGGAGCGGGGCAGTAAGTGTGGCCAGTCTTTATCCCGATGGTTCAACCACTTAGCACTGCATTGTTTGGAGACCAGAACTGACCTTTCTCTCCTGTGCTTAGGGATGTACCGCGAGGGGTACTGAGAAGATTGTGAAACACTCCATTCGGCATCCTTGCACACCCAAGCTGGGGCGACAAACTTTCATCAATTTTCATTATTCGTTAGTGGACGTATAGATATGAAACGTGGGACAAGCGGTAACATTTTGAAATTTTGAAACTCAGAAATAAGCGAGCGGTGTAGAAATTTGTGCTCCACGGTTATTTTGTCCACTGAATCTACTGCCAGCCATATAAAAATTCCAAAGTTGCTGCATCGCGCACAGCTGCAAAAAATAAGGTGGTCGTATAGTTATGAAACGCAGTGTATTGCTAGTTAATTGTGGCAACTCGAGGGAAACCCGAGTTCCACATTTGACCAGTACCTAATGGGTTCCAACACAACATGAAATTATAATAAATAGTTTCCACGATTTATCAATTTTAAAACCTTCCTAACTATTGAACGAGGTTTTAGCCTCTTTGCCCAGCTGGGACTGTTCCCGATCAACTGGTCGTTCCCGTCGCATAGACGCTCGATTTTGATGTCAATATTTTTGTATATATTTTATATTCATATATTATAATAACAGAAAGCGGTACATCGAAGTTAGTTGTTGGTATGGTCTGTCTTTTTTTCCGTGGTATCCACCGCTCAGCTATTTTCTTGACGTCGACCTACTCTGAACTTTGTGCCCGCGGTGGATCCGCGATTCGAGGTCGATCCGCGGTGGATAAGCGGTTGACCGCGATAAAATCGCACGTGCACGCGGTGGACGACCGGTAGTGACGCAACTCCCGCGCTATACCCGCACATGCCCGCGGTGGATCCGCACATGCCCACGGTGGACCCGCAATAACTTTGCCATCCGCGGTGGACCCCCACATGGCGCTTGGTGGGCCCGCACATCCCCGCGGTGAACCCGCAGTAACGCTGACTCATTCATCAGTGGTGTGAGAACCATCTCATCCGTCGACACGCGTGGCCGGATGGATAAGGCGATGGGATTGGAAACATCAGCTTAGGAGAGATGGTAGGTTCGAATCCTCTGAGGTGCAGACGCTTGCAAAGTGAAGTGGGAATACCGGCGCATACGTGCTCTTACCTCTTTTCGTCGGATACCCCAACATAGACTCATTTTTTGACCAAAATATCAAATGTCACAAGCGAGCAGAAAGAGTTTGCTAACGCTGGCATCAATAAAATTATTAATAATGCCCATGAGCAGTGTAATTCAGAAGATTCAGTGCGAAATGACCATGCAATATATAGTCCAGAAGTCTCATTGCACTGCTTATACTGGTCTCTTAAAAATGCACGTGTCCGCGGTGGATTCGCGGTATGTCCACGGTGGATCCGCACACTCCCGCGGTATCGCCGTAGTACACTAGAGTTTTGACCGAATCGAATAAAATTCGAATATTTATTCGAATGTTCGAATATTCGAAAATTCGAGTATTCGGAAATTCAGAGGTTCCGAAAAATTTGAAAGTTCGAATATTCGAAAATTCGGGGGTCCCATAAAATTCGAAAATTCGAATATTCGAAAATTCGAGGGTCCGGGATTACTCGAAAATTCGAATATTCGAAAATTTTAGGTCGAAAATTCGAATATTTGGAGTTGTTTTGCGTCGCAACTGTTATTTCAGTTCCATTTTCTCGCTGTGGAACCATTCCAATAGAAACCCCAGTCCAATTTCTCATTTCAACCTCAATTTTCCCAAAAACCTGCTCGTATCTTTGCACGCATTCGAAAGCCACCAACAGCATTTGAAAGCTTTGAAACTGCAATCCTGCGAGGTATACGACATTGGCGACGATACGATGATCTCTCCGGTGAAACCTACGTATATACTTTTCTAGAGACTTGAGAAACCAGCAGTTTCAACTATACTTCTGATTATTCAAGCCTTTCCTCCAGAACTATGTAAGTGAACTGCAAACTATAACATAAAATTTTACACATCATTCCTCCTTATATTTAGCTGATTTCCGGCTACTGCTCCGATTAAACTCTTTCTGAGTACATCACCGTTAGTTATGGAATTCAAAGTTCACACAAAATCTTGAGATCTATTAATATCCTTTCTGCCCAAACATACTATGACTTCTTGTTATAGAAGTTCTGTGGGTTTTGACGTTCAACGTACAAGCATGCAGTTGGACCCGATAAACAGAAGTAATAATGAGGAACGGGATAAAACACAGTGTTTTTTATCTTGCTGACGCTTTTTTGTTGATAGCTGGAAACTCATTAATGGTCAAGGTAAATGAACTACTGTACCCAACATTGTTTTTACAGCGTCAATACCTCTACATTTACTACCATGGCACGTTTTGTTAAACTACAACACAGAGATATTAAAGCGAAATATTTCTTACGGACGAAGGGTTTCATCCACTTTACGATCCTTTAATGATGGTTACAGACCTCAAGTGACGTTCTTAAGCTTAGAAATTTCAACCCGTTGCAATTTTGAAACCGACAAGGGACCAACTCCACAGCAGCACAAACTTCCACTCATGAGAAGGTTGTGAGAAATTCCAAAACGGCAAACGAAACTCACTACCCGAAAAGTTTCATGCCCGTTGTGATTGGCAAATACATCGCCTTGTACGCCTACATGCATGGGTACAAAATGTTTTTACCAAATGGAATGTTATTCGAATAAGTATTCGAACATTCGAATATTCGAAAGTTCGAATATTCAAAAATTCGGTGGTTCGCAAAAATTCGAAAATTCGAATATTCGAAAATTCGGAGATCCCTAGAAATTCAAAAGTTCGAATATTCGAAAATTCGGTGGGTTCAGAAAATTCGAAAGTTCGAATATTCGAAAATTCGATGGTTCGCAAAAATTCGGAAATTCGAATATTCGAAAATTCGGGGGCCCCCAAAAATTCGAAAACTCGAATATTCGAATATTCGAAAAATATTTTCGAATGTAAAACTCTATAGTACACCCGCGGTGGACCCGCACATGCCCGCGGTGGCGAACCGACGCTCCACCTCGGGCGTACCGCGGATTCACCGCGGGCAGAAAGTTCAGAGTAGCAGATTGAATTATAGATAAAACGACTTAGAGAATTGGGTAAATATCAACACTAACCTTCTCGAATGGTGGATCTGCGTTGAGGATCTATTTCTTTCGAGTACAATTCCTTAAGTCGACGTGTGCTTCTTGGGAGGGAACAAAATCTTTTACTGCCAGATCTATTCGACGAGATAGTTTCGTGTATTTCACGTTGAGAATATCCCCCTGCAGGTATTACTATACGTCTATAGTTAATTTTTGTACCTCGAAATTAAAAAATCTAATTGACAAGTGTGTGCATTTCTGCTAAGAAAAAGACATCAGGCCTGTGATCTATTTGCGTGGATGTTCAGCCAAATTGCATATGTTTGGTCTTGTATATGTTCTAGTCCCTCAAAATTCACCGCGCCCACTCTTGCGGCCGAGTCAGAACGAACGAATCCCTTTATAAGGTAAATATTGTTCTTTCAGCACTCAAATAGCTGTTATACAGTGAAGACCAACAAGGAATCAGCTTTTGGACCTTTGCTCATAACCTTTTTTCTTGCTGAGGCTTAAAATTTCTAATTTTCGCCAATAATGCAGCTACTCACACTGCGCTTGTGAGTTTTTACGAGAAAATATTTCTCAGTGTACAAAGTCGAAATCGACTCATATCCTACAGACCTTTGGTCCTTGGACCTTAGTTGACGAAACATCTTAGGAGATCAGCTGGCATCATCTTGAAATATATCACTTTCGGGAGTTTTATCCATTCTGGACCACATCTTCAGCCCTATTTCCAGCCTACCCTTCTAGTTCACTGACGTTCTGGCATTTGTTCTGCGTAATGCTAGCTCGAGCAGAAAGAGACGGACTGTACTGGTGCTCACAGGATGCTCAACCGTTCGCGATATCCTAGCTAGATACACTGTCACCAGTGATGCAAGTCAGAGGTTACAAAAATTGAAATTTTATTTTAAGAAAAGAACGAAATTAGATGGGGAGGGATTATGTTAGCTGGCATAATGCTTAAAGTTCTTCCAGGAATATAGCATAAAACGATAGCACCTATCAAGTCTCAGATTAGGTAAACTATAACACGTAGAAATGCCATGACCTTCAATACGTGTGATACAGATGGTATAGCAATAGCAACGATCCCCTTGTGAACATTTCCTCCATCAAAATGAAAATACAAAGCTTAAAACTATTGAATTGGACCATTGTTGACCGTTTTTCCAGCGAGGATATGATGGATTTGCTGGGCTCCAGTATAAGCAATCTCTTCCTTCTCAAATTAAGCATATCATGCAGAGCAACACTCAACTCGAAACAGGGCTAGATACGATCCAAAATGTCTCAAACTGTCGAGAGAGATAATTTCCAAGATGATGTCAACTGAGCTTCGGATATGTCACGATTCAGTCTCAACTAACAGCACTTCTGCAGGATATAAATAAATTTGATAAGAAAATCAAATTTTGAGAAAAAAATTCCACCACTGGAAGTCGTTCAGCAGGAGAATTCTGGAACCGCGAATTTAAGGACTTTGAGCTTCTAAGAAAAATGTTTTTCTATGAGAATTTGCCCACTGAGAATGATAATAGCTAAGTGCATCAGCATTTGGAAGCTGCATTATAGGCAAAAATAGATATTTAAATCATTACCTCCGGAAGAACTTATGAACAGGAAACAACTCCAGAAGATGGTCTCTTTTTAGCACTCAAGATAAGCCCTGTCAAAAGATAAAGGCAAAAAATATGCTAACGTTATAAGACGCATGGTTGAAAAAGCCATGCTTCTTCTGTTCGAATATGAGTTTGGCTGCCATATCCATCATGAGTGTCCCTTCGATAATGCAATCATATAACGACATAGGCTGCTTTGCTGGTTCTCGGAGAGGTTCGTTATTGAAATTGAACTGCGAACTCTCAATGTTCCCTGATGAACGAATATTTCCATTAATGCGTAGTAAAGTTATATTCGCGTTTCAAAATTTGTTTAGAAACTCGAATTATAGGTCACCATCCGCAATTTCTTGTTGGATGTGAGGTTCCGTGCCATTTGAAAGGATCACAAACTCTCTCTGCATGGGTTCAGGATATATTCTGTCATTTTTGCAAAGAACGAAGAAATCGTGTTTCCATGGAATTATTTAAGAAAAAGTTGTGCCACTCACGAAACAAGGGTAGGAGGTGCCTGGAAAGGTGGTGTCACAGTGTAGTATTGCCTGTGAGGGGGGGGGGGGGTGCTGTAGTTATGGGCGTATATAGAACAGGACTAGGATGCATAGCCTTCTAAATGCCGCATTGGGAAGTTGTTCTATGATCGTTTTGCTTAACGGGTCTATATATTGGCGTATTGGTCACGACCAATATTATTCAAGAACAAGAAGCAAAACATGAAAAATATTTAACGTAATGGAAATCTATACAATACAGCATGAAAGTGCCTGTCTATAATCTCAGAACAGAAGTTCGATGTTTGTACGGCAAGGACAGATGGCTCAGATAACTGTGAAGCAGAAATTACACGAGTTGTAGTTCTGGTGACTTCACGAAAATAGCAATTGCTACCGTGAATACCTCTCATCAACTCAAGCGCAATAGTTATACATGGGTGTGAGAATTGATTCACGCAGCCTTCAAGATAGGTGAACGGATCTGTTGACTCGTACTCCTCGACCAGTACTCTTGCTTGGTTGTTTTTGCGATTGTACATAATAAGCACTATCGAACCAAAGCTTTCAATTCCGTCGTCGCCGACGAAACAGACGAGGTCCTGACGACTTTTTCTGGTGCGCCTCCAGTAAACACGCGATGAAAAAACCATCCCCCGCACCACTATTCTGCTACTGAAATAGTAGCAAATAGGATAAATACGATAAAGATCGGTTCTGCACATACTAGGGTTCCTCTTCAGAAAGCTAAATCCTCGCCTTTTCGGATTCACGAAGGTCAACTATACTTATTGTACTGTTTTTTGGAATATACAAAAAATCGCTGATCGAAATCTCTACTGGAAACCTGAACAAAATCCATACGCGCAAACTGACTTTCACCGCTTCTTTTGCTTATTGTCAATTACGTCCTTTAGCGCTAACATTCTAGAATTTGCGTTTACGTCTTGTTGATTGAAGAGAACTCTAATTTTTTTCGACAACAAATACCTAAATGGCAGATAGTTTCCTTCAGCTTAATTGCAGAAAAAAACATATGGTTACTATTAGGTTGTCCCATAAATAATGGCCGTTTTGGAGGTGCGCATTCCAAGGTGCGTAACTCAGCTCAAACTTGAGATTTTCCCTTGAAATAAAAAGTATCATGATCAGCACTTCCTGCACATTTTAGCAGTACAGTGGAACTTATGTAAGGAAGAAAGCCGAAATCACAGGAGTTAACGAAGTGCGAAAGGTCAATTTTCAGTACCCATTGATTAACATGAATTTTCTAGTCGAAAACTTGATTCACCGCGAGCTCGAAAAGACACTATATTAGGCAAAGGTCTGGCCAGCACAATATTACAATGAGAAATCCAACGTCTCACTCAGTGAAATTTTTCTTGGTAGGATGTGAACCAGTGTGGATTTGCGCGCCCCGCCAGTGGACGTGCACTTCTTCGGCTCGCCAGAACTGAGGCATTTTCAACCGAATCTCGAAGCCAAACCCAAAATGGTAACATGCGAGGCGTTTAGTAAATTCTACTCTTGGCCTGGTCTAGCTAATGTCGAACACCTCGAGTAGCATTTCATCTCCCAGAAAAAGTTACCGTGTTCTGAGAAGTCAAAGTTCGATGTGTATATCCAGATTACTCTCAGCGGTGCAAGCAAGACAAAAGTCCGTTTTAATGAGCAATGTCTACTCATCACTAAAAGTGGCCCATTTTTCCGGAAAATTTCGCAACAGTGTTTATTAGAGGGATTAAAGTAAATGGTGTCGCAAGTTAAGCACTGACCAGCAATGCTTTTGTTCAAAATCCACTTTGCCTATTTTTTGCCATGTTTGGCTGCCAAGAAGGCAGGGCGACCAGTGATTCAGTTGCATCCAAGCTGGCTGCTAACATTTTTACGGGCTGTTTCAGAACTCTCGTCTCGCCTCCAGAACTATGCTTTCGTTTCTGACAAGTTTCGTGACCACGACCTAGTCAAATTTGAGAACTCGTTTCGTTCTGGAAGCGTTTCTCTTGTCACAGCTTCTGCGCGCTTACAACACAACCACCTGGCCAAATGCATAGCTAACACCAAATCTGGCTTTCATCCTATTAGGGCGAAAAAATAGTCTAAAAATTGGGAAAACCATGTTTTGCCTCATCTTACAATTTCGTCTGCAGAAACCAAAGAAAGGGTAACTGAGGAGTCCTTTTTAGGATACGAATAGAGCAGATCTTGCTCTTTATAGTAGTCTAAAGTTTGTTCATCTAGCTTCTGAATTAATGGATTTATGAACTTCCAAAGAGTCATTACTAGGTTGCGGCTATTTTTTGTGGGACAACCTAATACTTCTCTATGATCACGGTTGAGCTATTCGTTGTGTATTGATTCACTCCTATTTGTAATCGACGGTGGTTACTTTCGAGGAAGCTCGACGACCATTGATAGGCTGTTCCGCATATTGTAATCTCCTTTTTCATCGAATGACCGAAAAACCACTGTAAAGCACTCTTTCTTTATTGGTAGAGATGCTTGCACGCGCAAACATACGTACATGGCATATCATTGTGAAGATCTCTGGGGCTAACGCAATCCAGATTCCCTTGGTCAGACTGGCAAGTTCCTTTGCTTTTCCAATTAATCCCAAATTCAGTCCCAGGGACCTTGAGATGATCTTCAAACACAACCAGTAGCCAACCAATGAGACTTCGGCAATAGGAGATGGAATAATTCCGACGGCGGCACAGAGAGGCATCACCACAAATGCTAACTGTGCATAAATGAAAGCAAGTTCAGAAGAGGGCGTCAAATATGATTGAACCACGTGTACCTCATCAATTTCTGCAGTAGTGCATGAGGGCAGATCGTCCAACGACATTATAGCGCAATTTGAGTAAGTATGGGAAGAACTTCCATGCAAACATTGTTTAACAGATTCTAGGTGTTCTCTGCTTACTCTTAATCCGGGAAATTTTGAGTGAGTACTGAACAAGTCTGCAAAAAATAATGCATAGAGATAGATGAGCTTGATGAAAGCTGTTAGAAATACCACGTAATCGGTTGCTCGTTACACCTTCTGAGCACACATGCAGGGCATCTGAGAGGAAGTCTACTGGAGTTATTACCCTCATAACTGGTGTTCGTCCTTAATATTTAAAATGCGATTGCTCGCGGTTTTCAACGAAGTTCATACCTCAACTTGGGATTCGGTGTCCGTCCATTTGTTCTCCAGATATGAATGATGCTCGAGTTTGAACAGCATTGTCTGCTTCGTTTTCAGTAATCCAGACGCGCTGGTTCTGAAGCCGAACCCCCCTTATTCAACACTTCAAGCATCCATATTCTGAATTCCATCGTGGCATACCGAATAGGACTTGCTGTGCCTCAAATGCATCTATGAAATCCTAACATAGATTGTGTAAAATTTTCTTGCTCACTGCCATGTCGGCGACTCCACGATGAACAGCGACTTCAAGAGTCCATAAACATCCATTCACACAGATTTTCATTGGCATATCACGTATAAACCGTAATTCGGATTCCAATCTGAATTAAAACAGAGCTCACTAGCTCTTAATCTTTCAATAGACTCAAACTCCGACCTGCTGAACAACGTTTCTGTCATTCTTTCAGTTTATGGTTTTATCTGGCTATATAAGACCCCTGCGATGATGGAATTGTAGAAGCGATTAGCCTGTTTGGGGCAGACCATCTACGCGCAGGTATAATGGCCAAACTTCTCGTCTGCTCAATAATTCTTGCTATACTAAATAGATATCTGAGGTTGAGCGTGAAAAAAGTGCTGACAGCACAAAGTATTATAATGAAAAACCCAACCGGTGTTAATTCGGCTCATATCTGAGAGTGCTGTGTATCTGACCGTTCGGTAACTGAACCTTCTCTGTTTACTTAGGTAATGGTCTCATCCAGTTTACTTGAAAACGTCATTGCATTCCACTTTACACTACCATGCCTCTTGGCAACCGTGGCTAGGAAGAAAGTTCGCGGAATGTTGTGAAAAAAAATGAGATTTCGTTTTTTTTTCGGATAAAATAATTCATGTACTAGCCTCACCCTCAATACATGTATTTATGTATCCGTATGTATTTATAAATATAGTCCGTAAAGAATGAAGAGTTACTTTGATAGCCGCCGTGGCTTGAAACCACCGATTGATAGAGATAGAAGGATTCTGAGTCGCTTGGCCCGAAATGCATAAAAAGAGTTTCGATGTTTTCATAGTAGCCTTCGTAGAGTCTGATGTCGCTCCTATCCCCATTTCTATTATCCTACAAAATTGTTGCTGAAGACAATTGATCGACTCATGAGAGAGAGGTAGAATGAACTTGTATCGTACTCTGTGTTCGTGGAGAAATGCATGTAACCGAATAATTTTTTCTACGTTCTGAACTAGGATATCATATAATTGAGGAATTGTGTTTACAAGATGGATCTCCACCCTTCGCATTTTCTTTGCTCTTTTGATGTTTTGCCTAAACATCTGGAATAATGTTTTGATTCGGGACTTCACATTTCTCCTACCCATAAATGCTGTAGTTGCGACGGTAGCAGGCATCCTGAGACTCGTCCATAGCCTCGTTGCAAACGGCACAGTAGTAGCATGTTTGTCTGTTATATTCACGCAATATGTCTTTGCAGAGAGGTTCGACGTCGCCGTGATACTAAACATCGAAAAAATGCTACGACAACACTTTAGTTCATGTGCCCTCCAACCGAGATTGGCGGCGGAGCCCCGTAAAGAACTGTCATTAATTCCTCCATGCGAGTGATTTCTTCATTAGAAATACCATGATGTTGGATGTACATTGCGTAATACTTGACGCGATCACGATAGCCTAAATAAACTCGAACTTTGATCTTTAGCGAAAGAAACGGCAGCACAGTATGCCATGACAAGACGAACTCATGCTTTCACGATTCATGGTTGGGCCTTGAACCTCCACACCATATTGGTCACTTTCAACTTCTCGAAACTGGTTGTATAGGAAACCTACACAAGCTATCTACAGGCCTTAATACGGTGACATTCACAGATGACAAAAACCTCTTTCATCAGAGTTATTCCCCGTCCGACTTCTTTCTAGGAACCCCTCCTCTTCATTTCGCTGAGTGTTTGCGGCAGATTATTCTCTCCGTGACCTATTCCGCAAATTTCGTAGTTCATCTTCAACAGCGGCTAAAGCAGAATCTATGATAGTATGATCTCTATAAATAACTCCGTTATCTTGCTGCGTGGTGGCGCCCAGAATTGTTCCGCCTCCATTTGCTCCTATCGATGAAGCATTCTGGTAGCGCTATAAAAAGGCTGAAAGTGGGACGCCCTACTTCCATGCGGATTACGGTCAAACGTTGCATGATGCTTGGACAGCGTGTTCAGCAAAGAGAAGGCCCAAAAAATGTGCAGACTTTAGTAATCAAGGTCTCCTATTTCAAATCACGGAGTGACGACGTCGTTCAACATGCCCCCTCGCTCAATGAATGGTACCGTATTTTTCAAAATTAGTATACTTTGACCTAAAAACCCGCATTTGCCTCAAATTGTGAATCGAGGTACGCATTGGTATGACGTATACAGTCTATTTACTCATGCTATAAGTTGGTTTCCAATAATTTCGTGGCATTTTATGGAAATGAGAGCATAAAATTGACCTACCGGAGTAAGCCCGTATGCCTATTCGTTCTACGCATGGTGAAGGAACTCCGCTTGATGGTGAATCGGGAGAGATTGGCATTTCAGGTGGAGGACGACGATATCTACTTTAGGCGGCTATTGAGCCAGTTCTTCTTGCCTTTTGCTATCTCTCGAATATTAGTTTCGTGTAACATTTCGTTGTTTGTCATTCTTGAGGGAAAATGATCATGTACCATATACGAGGATTAGGTTTTTCGCGTTAAGTTTTTTTTTTTTTTGAGTTTTGTCAAGCGCGATATTATACCCGTATTATGCTCCAATCATTCATAGTGGATCAAAATATGATCATATCTAATGGTTTTGATGACTTATAGTTTCTTCATTATTTTGCTGTTGTCACTGAGATAGTGCGTTGGAGGCTTAATTTAACAGCTTTAACGCTTTCTTATGGAGTTTGATCCAAATTTGTACTCATGTTTAGAGCAAGTTCATCATTTGACAAAGTTATAGCAAAAAGTCGAAAGAAACACGTTTTGTTTGCGGGTGTTGGTCGTATGGTGGCGCGATTCTTCTGGTAGCGGTATAAAAAGGCTGAAAGTGGGACGCCCTACTTCCATGCGGATTACGGTCAAACGTTGCGGTTTGCCTAGATCGGCCAGACAGAGCATCTCGTCCACCACTCCGACCATCATCCTGTCGTGGAAGAGAACTTAAAGATATATGGCCTGTACTTTTAAATAGATTTGATAGGATTTTGACGAAATTAATCTTTACATAGACCAATTTGACGTCAGCGGTTCAACTTTGAATACGAATAACTCTTGCCGCCCCTGAAATATGCAAGATTCTTAAAACTTTCAACTACAAGTGTGGGTAATTCAACTATTAAGCAATTGGAAAGATCTACATATTGTTCGGTTGTTTCAGAAAGATTTTTATTCAAGCAAAGCAATCATTGGGTTTCCGTAGAAGTTTCTTTGCTTCGCTCATCCTTATGCCCTAAAAACCGCTAGTACCGCTAGTTTAACCATCTTCGCTACGGTCGGCTGATGGTCGAATGGGCGAATTGCTCTGTCAGGCAGATCCAGGCAAACCGCGACGCGAGAAAGTATACCGGGGAGTAGCAGCGCACTGAGATCTCGTCTGCCTGTAATGCCACCCGAAGAGTCGCGCCATACGGTCCAATGCTGCTCGTAATCTTGGCTATTCCTCTTTTTCAACCAACATTTCAGATCAAATAATTTCGATTTCTGATCTGAAATTTCCTGCCCTTCTTTTACCAAAGACAAACTTTTGGAACTGCAGTGGAGATTGCCTGTTTTTCGGAGTTTCCGCTGAAGTCTGACGTCACCATAGATATGTGCGGAAGTTTCGTGGGAAAACCGCGGACCTTCCGAATTGAGACGCAGAGAAAAAAGAGATTCCGGAACTTCCGCGGAGCATGACAATTACGAGAGGTTCCGCAGAGCATGTTCGGAACTTCTGTGGAGCCATCTCGAGACCAACCGTCGGGTCACCTGCGGTGGATGGCGAGATAGCTCCGCGGAGGTTTTGCAATTTTGCCTGGTTGTTTTAAAATGTCAAGAGTTTCCGAGATAAATAGAGAGATTCTCATTTCTTCTGCATTATATTTGGCAATTACAAACATACTACTCTTAAGGGAGTTGCGATATGGTGACTAATTGTCTACGTTAAGGACTGGTTCTGGGCGACTATTTAACTGCTTTTTGAAACTGCTCACCTTGTAGTTCTTCCGTATAAACTCGTTTACAAAATTCCTTTAACTACTCACAACAGTTGGTCGAAAAATAATAAATATTACTCTTCCTTCTTCTTTTCCAGTAGAGGTGCCAATTCAATGATTCAAAGAGATACAACTCGCTGAAACAATCTCGTCTTGTTCACATAAGTTCCAGGTTGTACCTGCTCCTCGAAGCAACTCACTCTGAGCAGCAGCAAAATGGAAATGATCAAATTTACGATAGTGAAGTACTCCGAACTTTCGTACCACGGTGGGCCCACCGTTATCCCATGGTTAATGTTCGGCACGTCAACCATGGGCAAACAGTCGGGCCACCCTGAGCTAACTGGGGGATTCACGAGGGGGAACTGCGGGGTTTTCGTGGAGAAACTGGGGTATTTCCAGATATTTTCCAGGGTTTAATCGCGATATTTCCGAGGGTTAATCAGGACACTTCCAGGGGTTAATCGGGATAATTCAACGGGTTAGGCGGGGTCATCATGCTCTTCCGCCCACATTCTCATCATGTCCTGATCGCCTTTTTCTGGATAAACACCACATAACAGCATAGTGATTTATTTCCAACGTATTGGCATTTAAAAAACAGTGCAATCATGACTGCAACACAACAACAATGTTTTGCGAGTGGAGCGAAACCAAGGCCTTTGCATTTCCATGTGGCCTGAATATGAGCAGGATTTTCATCCAGTTGGAACGAACATTTCGGAGGTTATCTACTCACGTGCTTGGACAGGCCTTCTTCCTCGTGAAGAAGTCAGAAGGAATGTACGATATTTGAGCATTCACGAGTGTCGACTCAATTACTCCTCTCCTAGCAATTACTTGCGATATGTGCCCACTGACTACGGCAACGAATACCTCAAAGAGCTAGTACTGAAGTAAGCACTGAAACAAAATCCTCACTTCATCAAGGAGAGTTCGCATCATACTTTTGCTACAATCGTTTACGCCGTTTGCCGTGCTGGAGTCTCAGAGTTAGTAGAAGTCCAGAGGAGCACACCACAAGCGGGAGCGGAATCGGGTGAATGGATTGGAACCAGCAAACACAATGAATGATGATGTTTTCATCAAATACCTATCTCATTCTGCAAACACGCTCCCGCTGGGCAGGTCTTTAGATGAGGTAAAGGTGGGCGAATGGTGGGCCTTTGGTGGTTAAAGGAAGCAGGAGCTGAAATTCTCGACTCTGAGCTGAGCTGCGGGTGGTGAAGTACACACTCAGCACATCATAAATGTGAAGCGAACATAGACAATGATGGCTTACCTGCAGAGAAAATGGAACATTCGTCGCGAACACGCCTGGCCATGTTCGTGCGCGGACGAGTTTTCCCCAGCGCGAAAGCCATTGCAGCGCGTGGTTTTGGCCGAGTCCCGCCATGAAACCCTGTGAATTGAATGCATTTCGTTTTCCCTTTGCGCCAAACCAGGCACCGCAATGGCTTTTTGCGCCTTAGAAAACTCGTCCGCGCGCGAACACGGCCAATCGTGTTCGCGACGAATGTTCCATTTTCTCTGCAGGTAAGCCATAATTGTCTGTGTTCGTTTCACATTTATGATGTGCTGAGTCTGTACTTCATCACCCATAGCTCAGCTCGGAGTCGAGGATTTCAGCTCCTGCTGCCTTTAAAACGGGGAGTAAGGCGGAATTGGGATAGGTGGGATAACGGTGGGCAAATGGTGAACAAAAGGTGGTTCAACCGTGGAAAAAACGGAAATGGGGGCCAATAGTGGGCAAAGGGTGGGCAAACGGAGGTTCCACCATGGATTCTCAGAGCACGGTGGGCCCACCGTGGGGAAAAGGTGGGCGCACCGTGAGACTGATGACAATGGTGGGCTAACGGTGAGATAAGTGGGGGCGGATATCATAAGTGGGGGATATCTGGGTGATAACTGGAGGGTAACGGTGGGCCCACTATAGGTTGGGGGCCTACCGTGGAATAACGTTGGGTCCACTGTGGTACGAAAGTTCAGAGTAATCAAACGGTGAGATACTGATAACACTTCATTTGTTATTCCAAGGTAAGTGCGTTCATATAGCACGATCTGACTGGTGAAGTTATCAGTAATCGGCATGTGCATTGCGCACAGACATCGGTTGATTCATGTATTCTATAATTCGTGTTTCCGCGATATTCTATGAATATCGTGAGTCAAAACAGTCCAACAAAGGTTTTGATATGTCACATTGTTCTGAGAGTACTATGAACGAGCTAGTCAAATCTATGATTATCACCTTGTAGGCGTTGACGACAACTGAATCCCATTTGTGCTCTTTAGCTGCATAGGTCTGAATTCTGCGGTCATTCGGTCGGCGCGCGTGAGATAACATAATATTTGAAATCACATTAAAAAGTACAGTGTAATACAAACAGATACATTTAATCTGGCAACCCTATAGACATTTCAAACAAGGTTTTTCAGCAATATTAATACCTATTAGAAATTGTTCTAGTAGTCACGAAGCAGCTGCTCGGTTAATGGAAGCTTCACAGAATATCATGCATGCAGCTGAGATCCGCAGATCCTGCATTGCACACACATGGGGACATTCTCTAACCTAATGTCGTTCTGCTCATCAACATCCTTTGGGATCTATCTTTTGCCTGGAATATTTTTGTAGCAAGTGTACTAAAGATGGAAATAAAATACCTTCCTCGTATTTGCTGATGGTATGACAGCGAACCCCAGCACATGAAAGGTGGAGCCGCCAGGGAGCGAGGCACAAGTTATCCCGAGTATGGTTTAGCCTAGAAAATATGCTTATCAAGGCCAACCTTGGGCCTTCATTTGAAAACCGATTGAAGTTGAATAAAGTCAGAGAGTGCACAGCGTTGAAGTTCTTCTAGTTTTCATTGTCATCAACATATCTTATGCTGACTAAGACCAGTAAGACATTGGTGTCTGAAAAATTAAGTAGCTCGCACTATGCACAGTCGCATCGATGTCTGGATGTGCTCTATTGTTGCTTAGCGAAATGAGTATCTTTTTTTTCGTAATAATTTTTTATAATTATCAAATATGGAACCAGATGAGAATCCTGGACGAATGGATCAGAAATCCCAATCCATCTTGATACTGTACTCCTACGCCACAGTTATCGTCCTTATTAAATGAATTAATGAAATATATTCATGACATCGACAAATATCAACAATATTTCTGCATTGAAAGACTTGCATCAGCTACAGTCTTCGCCAATACTCCTTCATCAATATGTACTCTAGATTTACTGTCAGAGACTTCCCTATTATTGTCACTTGATTATGTCTTCTGGCCATGTACTGTCCCCCCCCCATCCACACGGACGTCCTCATCTTAAAATGCTTCTCAATCACTGCGATGACTTCAGCCAACAAACTTCGTTAGAAGCATTCTATTTATATTTATTCCAAGTACATCGTGTACGGCGAAGAATCTAGGCGCCGACGCCTGGCTACCTAGATGGACTTCTTAACACATTCGTGACAATGTGCTCAACCGGTCGACACGCGCGGTGCTACGCGTCTGACCGCGTGCAAAACCGGTTGAGCACAACCAAGTGCTTAAGGGACCGCCCGTGTTCCACGTGGCACACCATGCCAAGAATGACAGGTCGCGAATGTGGTAAAAAATACATATAGATGAGGTGACGTGACACCCGCTCGGAAGATTGGATTTGTCGACTTATTCTTCTGTAAGGTTGAATTGGCCGACTGGCCGGCCGGAAGGTTATCATAGTTGATCTGACCGGCCGGAAGGTTGTAATGGTCGACCGGCCGGCCGGCCATGAAACAATCCTCGGCCGGTCGTAGGTATGGTAGAGCGGCCCGCCGGTGATGGGCTGATGCCCGGCCGGTATACGGTGATGGGCTGAACGCCGGCCGGTGATCAGCAGCCGCTTGGCCGGTCAGCACCTACTGGTCGGGGGGCCGGCCGCACCAAGTGTCTGAGCACGTATAAAAACAGAGTGAAGGGTGGGGTCGATTCAGATACAAATGGACTGGAATGAGGAGGGGAATACGTATTGGAATAACGTGCACCTAGGTTACATGGGTAGAAGGGATGGCCGGAGCGGGTGCCAGGGCGCCGCTCATGAAGAAATTCACCTAGGCCGTGACGAACTTCTTTTTCTGGCCGCGGGCGCCCTTATCAGAACGCTGGCCCGTCATGCGTTTCCCCACCTTTGGGCACCCTCATCACAGTGGTGGACCCGTCTCTCCCACTTCTGGGCGCCGGGGCACCCTCATCACAGTGGTGGACCCGTCTCCCCCACCTTTGGGCGCCGGCGCACGCTTATCACAGTGGTGGACCCGTCTCCCCCACTTCTGGGCGCCGGGGCACCCTCATCACAGTGGCGGACCCGTCTCCCCTACTTCTGGGCGCCGGCGCACCCTTATCACAGTGGTGGACCCACCTTCCCCACTTCTGGGCGCCGGCGCACCGTTATCACAGTGACGGACCCGTCTCCCCCTCTTCTGGGCGCTCGCGCACCCTTATCACAGTGTGGACCCATCTTCCCCACTTCTGGGCGCCAGCGCACCCTTATCACAGCGGTGGACCCGTCTCCCCCCACTTCTGGGCGCCGGCGCACCCTTACCACAGTGGTGGACCTGTCTCCCCCACTTCTGGGCGCCGGCGCAGCCCTTCTGTATTGACTAAATTGACGGACCCGTTGCATATTGTCCAACCTTCTCGATCTCATCCCTACCCCACTCAACCATACCACACCCATTCCTAGGCTTTTATATGATTTCACAATCAGGATCACTGGCCAATTGTAGAATTTCGTAACGGTCTGACACACGACACACATACATAGAGACAGACATGGAAACAGACTAAGCCCGTTATTATAAGTCATGATAACGATGTTAACAGTTATCTCTACAATTATTTCAATGAGGACAAATTTTCTAAACAAAGCGTGCAAATAACAATGTTAGATAATCTCTCGGAGAATACCGACAAAAATATTCTGATAGTGGCAAAGTCTCAGATAAGAGTATCCTTAGACTTCGCCAGTTCAAAATGGATAAAAATGAACCGGCGATATAAGAGAATGTACGATATAGGCGATATAAGAGGACCGTGGAACTGATACGTATCGATTGCCACATTACATCGCCATGGATCGCTGCAAAATGGCGCTCATCGCCCGTGCTCTCGAAAATGCGCCCAAAATGAACTGGCGATGTGAGTGATAGCTATAATGGAATCGATACCTATCGATCGTCACGCCCCATTCATTATCATCCTTCCGACGGCATAAGTAACGTCTGAGGCTGCCAGCGGAGTTGTGCACGCGCTTGCGATGCTTCATTGCGTTGCAACGATTTGATGGATATTTGCTTATCATCACGAAAATCCTAACTGCACGCATTGGTGTTAATCACAACAACATCGCGCGCGACAACATGTTGTCGCAATTAGCTTTGTGATGCAATGACTGCGTTTGACTGACAAGAGTTGACTGTTCTGCAACTACTCAAACACACTGAAGTACAGTCCTTGTCGAAAAGATAGACGGATTGCGCGTGCGGTTTCATATCGTCGCGGCCAGAATCGCGGTGGGACCTACTGCACCCTCTCACCTGGAGCATGATTTCTCCGCATCCATCGTTTGGGTCCCACCACGTTTCCGCAGTCACGGAATCCCTCTATCTTTTCGACAAGGACTGTAGGTTCATGCGCGTGCGCAACTTTGCTGGCAGCCAATTTATTCCAGATGTGAGTGCCAATTTAATGCCAATGTGGTGAGTCAATGGCGATTCAGTGCGGCAAAGAGAAAATTCTATAAATTGCAGAAAAATCGGGAGGTTCTTGGGAGGATGTCTTAAGGTTATGAAATGCACTCAAGTGTTTTTATTTTTTTTAGCCATTTCTTTCTCGCTAGTATGTGGTATGAGTAGCATTTCAATCAACAAAACGGAGAAGATTGATATGAAGATGTTTAAGTGCAAAATGTTTTGGATGCAACTAATGAAGTATTGCAACATGGTCTTCCTACTAACCTAAAAGAGTCTTTATTTAAATGATTTTGAAAAGTGAAGAATCTTCGCCTCGCCAGTTTCAAGCATGTACAACCGCAAAAATTTGAAGGAATTTGATGGACAGGCTTCCTAGATACTGTCAGATCAGATTTCCCCCTAGAATGTCATTCAGTTTCTGTGGCCTTCGAACGCTGGTTTCGGTAGTATAGCAACCCCGCTTGGGTGGCGAGGTGGGCTGAGAGTGGACCTCGCAACATCATTTTTTGCAGAGCTGTGGAGAGAGACTATTAAGGCGCAACACCACTTTTGGCAGCACTCTATGGCAAAAATAGGAGCTAATTAGGGCGAGGGTATGGGCGGGGCCAGGCCCGATTAGCAGCACCGTGAGGCTAATGTAGCGGCAGCTTTAGAGCGACGTGATGACAAGTATGTACTGATATAGTCGCGACGATTTAGCAGCACTCATCAGTGTACTAGGCGAAAAGTGCTGCTATTGGCGGAGGATAGTGCTGCACGAATGTCTGAGGGAGAATTTTCCTGCACACATAATCAGCACTGCCTCTGAAGTGTTGCTAAATTTGCAGCTCTACTCCAATTGTAAAGCCTGTAGAGCTCACCTTCGTTGAGTGGAGAGCTGCGCGTATTTCATGTTGGTTTATTTCCAGTAAGCTTTGGGCGCTTAGCGCCTTCCTCAGCCCTTAATAAGTACATATTATACAATATGCGGTGTGATACAAGTTACCAATGTTTACATGTATGAGCAACCGAGCGGAATGGAAAGAGGAGCAGAAGTGAGTGTACAGCAAATGCCGTGCGTCAGAAAAACTTCAGATTTCGTTAATGCGTTAATCCGTTACGTTAGGCCAAAAATGGCTGTTACGCGTTAGTGCGTTAATCCGTTAATCAGTTAATTAGTTAGAAGATGGATTTGTGAATATTTTGGAGAGCTTCATCAGTTGTAACAAGCAGTAGAGATCCCTGACTGATATTTAAAGCAAATAAGCTGTAGATTCAACAAAACGTTGAAGCATATATGACGCTGCCAACTAATTTTTCCCCGCAAAAATACAGAGTAGAAAATGAATGGCAAAATCCGGACGGTTCGAGTTATGCCACCATTTCATTTTCACTGTGCCATACCCCGAACGGTCCGGATTGTGGCCATTCATTCCCAACTTGCATTTTTACGCGGACAAATTAGTTGGTAGCGTCATATATGCTAACACCAGTCTGGCCGTCAGCTAACGCCAGATTTCCAGACTTTTATTGATGCTCGCTTCGCTCGCATACTGCACGTTGAAAACAAACACAAAGGTGTAAATGTATTGATAAAATCTTTATCCTTCCACGCAGTTCCTTCGCTCTCCTGAGAAGCCGTTGACCTTGTAAGTGGTAGCTTCCCCCATATGAACGAAGTTATGCTCTCCATTGTGAGCGAAATTAGTGGCCGTGAAGGAATGGGTGTAACGGATATGGGTCATGATGAGGCAAAATGGGGCGGCGCCTTCCCGCCCTTTCGCGTCGACTCGTCCCCACTCACACTCAGATTTGCATGGGCAAATCTGAGTGTGAGTGGGGACGAGTCGACGCGAAGTATGATGAAATCGCGCGCGAATCAGTGCGAGTAGGTCCTCGAGGGTGGAGCGAGGCTTTCATTGAACCAATCAACACATCGCCCACCAATCAACACATCGCCCACCGACTTTTGCCTCATCATGACCCACACCCGAGTGTAAAGCCCTGGGCATACTTCAAGCGACGCGATTTGGTCACTGCGACTGAGTTTTGCACGAGCGATTCAGTCGCGGCGACTGGGTCGCGTTCTTGAGCATACTTCATTTGATGATTGGCGACTGCACTGAATCATTTGTTGGGCTAATTCCGCTAATGCTTTGCGCTAATTTCGCTCATATGGGAGAGCATAACTTCGTTCATATGGGGGAAGCTACCACCTACGAGGTCAAGGGCTTCTCAGGAGAGCGAAGGAACTGCGTGGAAGGATAAAGATTTTATCAATACATTAGCGTTAAAGGCAGGGGTCTACCTCATCTTCGTAGTTCAGCTAACAGTAGATTCTGCATCTACTCGGCGCGGTGGTTCCAACGGTATACATAAATTGTCTCAGAATGGTCTATAAGCCCGTCTTTCAGGACGGAGTCTGTAACAGTTTGCCAACCCGAGTTGACGTGTGAAGCTGTTGATTTTATCGATTGATCACGCCAAGACTCGTTGACCAACGCGGCAGCCGTGGCAGGCAGCCAGCACAGCTTGGAGCGATCCGCCTCCGGGCTCCAAATTCTTACCCAGTTCGTGCTTCTCAAAAATGGGTATTTCGTCGCTTCTGTGCCTGTTGATGTACATCCCAGGGATCAACATGATGAGAAGGTCTAGGATTAATGGTAAATCCAACAGGCAGAACGAGGTGGCCCTCTGCCTTTAAGATTTCGATATTTATTCTTCATTCACATTTGTTTCTCGTACCTAGCGGTAGTAAGCCGATATAAAAAGCTTTCTACGTTTGAATTAAAGCCTCCAATTGGTTTTGAAAAGATATTTTGGCGTTTCGAACTGGTTCTAATTTCCTATTTTTTGACCTACTGGACATAATTATTGGGTTTTTTGAAGTTCTAGTAAAACATGTACAATTTGACAGTATGCGAAGCCGGTTATGGAGGAGGAATAGGAAATCATTCTAAAATGCTGGACTCTGGGAAGGAATTAAGAGGATACTCCTTAGAAAAAGGTAAATATTTACACATATCCTCATCAAGTCTCAAGCAAAAGGCCAGTAATAGTGAGGAACCCACACAAATCAATCGAAATAATACAAAACTCCAAGAAAAAGACGAAAAAACTGAGCGATTCAGTTGCGTCGCAACGTCTAGACGTAGCGACGCGATTGCATGAGAAATGAGGAAAATCGCTGAAGACTCACAAAATGGAGTATGCCCAGTCTGCGACTGACCAGCGATTTGGTCGCCACACCATTCCTCGTGAGATTTTGTAAAAATCGGCAGCGCGTCTGCGGATTGCTTTTTAAAATGAAGGCGCGTGGATTGACCACGGCAGCTTTTGTGACATGTGCAAGTTAAATCGCGCGGCGACCAAATCACTGTCGCTGCAATTATGCCCAGCCCTTTAATGCCTCAACAAGCTCCTCCTTAATGTTAATCTTCGGCTGATGTTGCTTGATTTCTCGAGCCTCCATGATCTTCCTATGAAGGAGGTTCTCGAGATGACGGTGTAACACAACCACTTCGAACACTGGAGAGGAATCTCGGGTGTGTACCGTCGTACGGTGCCGGGAGAAGCTCGTATTGGGGTAGGCTTGTGGGCGAGCGGGTGCTCGATGATGTTCGTCCAACCGCTTTCTCAGTGGTCTCCCGCTTTCTTCAATGTACCGCTGACCGCATCCGTTACACTTTATCAGATACACCGTGCCGCGCAAGCGGCAGATCTACTGGTGCAATACCGGCACCCCTCTTCGTCGCATCCGTTTTCATACAACCGTGACGCCGTGAGTATCTCTTTGAGAGTGGGTGGAGGCTTGAAAGTCAAGCGCACTGGAAGTTGTGACCTCTTCACTATGGTATTAACACGCTTTGCAATGTGTTCCTTGACGCATGGCAATACCAGTGCGATTCCATCTGAAGACGAGTACGGTCTCCACGTTGTCATTTCTCCACTGTTGTCAAAGAGAATGCGCTGGATTGAATCGTCTTGGATGCTCGCCGCGATTTGTTGGCTGATTTTGATCAAATTTCGTACTACATTCACTTTCATGTAGGTAGGATGCGCACTCCGTGAATGCAGAAGATGTTCCTTAATGATCTCTTTCTGTGCCAGCGAATTTCCATCGTTCCATTGTGGATTCGAACTTTTGCGTTTAGAAATGGTAAAAACCCATCTCCGCTTGATTCTTTGACACTACTAATATTTGGTGATAACTACACTCCTCAGAGTTCGGCACAAGCTTAGGTCGAGCGGAAAAAATTACGAAGTCCCCTTTGACCTAGCCGAGAATCTACGAATCCTCCATTGTGAACAAGTTAGAACAGGTTCGTGCGGAAGACATGTGTTTCGTGTTTTAAATGCACATAGACATGCCCACACAAGTTCACAAGTTTTAACAAGTACACGGGCGGTGGAGCACGTTAACACATTGGCACCGTCATACAATTTTCCATTTTTCCAGCGAATATTCGAGAAGGGATGGAGATTTTGGAGGCTTTTGCCATTAGTTTGACAGAGCAATATTTCCTGGACACAACACTGCGAATAAATTTGGAAATAATTGATTTTGGGAGAAGTTATTTGAAGAAATTGTGTCGGAGTGGTGCTGAAGACCATTTTTAGCTATTTTTTTCCAGCTGTAGTTAAATGAACGAGTGAATTTTATTACTCACTTGGAGTGAGCAGCCTCTCCTCTAGCTAACGCGTTAACAAAATTGGAAGTATTTGATCTTAAAGGAAGTTATTTGACGAAAATTCTTTGGACCGTTGCTGAACTCTAAATTCTAGTGTCTCCTTAATCATGCGCGATGAGTGATGCGATGATTCTTTATCAGTCTGATTCGACAAAGACGCTCGCGAATTTGAACTCGAAAGATGTGAATATCAATTTCACTGTTGAAGAACCAGACGAAGATGGATTTCTTCCATTTCTATTTAAATGCTAAAGTTCGAATAAGCAATGGAACAACAGAAATTCGCTGGTATAGTCTGTCCGAAACGACGAGTCCGCCCACGCACGCGGGGATCGGGAAGCTGCCACGTTTGCCAGCGTTCCACGTCACCATCCCTGATCTGCGTATCACGATTCATCGTTATCTTCATGGTATGGACCAATGATTTGGCTGTGACGTGGGCGACTTGGCAGCCAACACCATCCGTCCCAGCCGCGCCGCCTCTCGATCCCCGCATGCGTGGGCGGACTTGTCGTTTCGGACAGACGATACAAGAAACGATCATCTAAGAACATCCTACTACATTCACGGAGCGCACATCCCCCTCATATAAAGGCGAATGTAGTGCGAAACTTGATCGGAACGGATTGTGGCGAGCACTTCAGAAACTGATGAAACAATACAACGTATCCTTCTTGAGAATGGATACAACAGTGGGAATATGGCCACGTGGAGAAGGTATACGGCTCCTGATGGAATTGCGCTGATAGTGCCGTACCTCAACGAACCTACTGCAAAGCAGGTCAACGGCATAGTGAAGAGGTCACGGCTTCTCGCGCGCCTAATATTTCGACCACCCACCCTCAGAGAGATACTGGCTGTTGTGGCTTAAAGGCAGTGTCTCACCTCAGGGACAAGGTTCGTCAGTCGAAAGAATGCGAGCCGCTGAGCACAACGATGTACTTTGTTTTTCCTAGAAACGTCGAAAACCCCATAAGTTACGGGTTTCTTTGGCCGAGACTTTCGAAATTCTCGGCCAGTGGACGAGAGGGTTCATTCCGCAGCAAGAGCTTGCTGAGGGTGCGGCATGGTTTTTCAACACGGAAACGTTTGTTTATTTGATAATAGCTGCTGCTGAGAAGTTCATTTTAAGGTGCAATCTCAGCTTCTCAGCTCCGCTTTTGCTAGCTACGTCGCAAGAAAACTCGTCCGCTCCTGTATCCAATTTTGCCTTAAAAGTAGGGGCTTTTGAAGGTGTTTTCTGACATCAAGCACATCATTGGAATCAGCGCTCCGAGCTGGACCTAAATCTATGAATATCTCGGCACCCAACATGAGTTGAGACACTGCCTTTAAAGGTTCGCTGGCAGAGACGATGCAAAATAGCCATACCCGCTGGCGATCCTGATAGTCGCTTGACACAGCAACTACTGGATAACAAGCCTGCATATAAACCCAGGGTTCGGTGGGATCAAGTCAGTTCACGTCGTCAGTACTGGTCCTAACCAGTAGCTCCAGCCAGCAGTCCAGCAAAGCGGGAAGTCACCGCCTTCACCACCGTCTCATCGTCGTCTACCGCGTCTGTGTCGTCTACCAATAAATCTGTTCTGTAGACAGTGTGTTACTACAGAAGTAACTGAGTGCACCCTCGTGGAGTTAGAGGGTTAAAGCAGAGTCACGGGAAGACTCTGAACCTACAGACCATTTGTGTACAACCATCGTACACAACACTGGCGTCATCACGGATGTATGGAAACGGATGCGACGAAGGAGAATGTATTGACCGGAAGATTTGTCATTTACGCGGTACGGTATATCTGATAAAGTGCAGCGAATGTGGTCAACGATGTATTGGAGAAAGTGGGAGACTGCTGAGAAAGCGGCTCGATGAACATCGTCGAGCATTCTGCCGCCTGCAAGCCTACCCCAGAAACAGCTTCTCCAGGCACCCCACGACGGTACACACCCGTGTTTCCAATCCAGAATTTGAAGTCACTGTGTTGCACCGTCATCTCGAGAACAGGCCCCAGCACGAGCCTATCGTAGGGTGGTAACCTAAACGAAGCCCCCTTTGAAAAATGCAGATTTTACAAAGCCCCCTTTAAAAATAGTGTTCTTGGATTTCAGGAAGAAAAAGTAGGGCTACAATACTGATTTTCAGAGCAAGTTGCATGGGTAGGTTACCTACCGGCTTAGAAATACCATTGGAAAACCAAAAATCTTGTTGCACAAAGGTACCTCTCTCTTTGAAGCACTACTCCGAAGAAGTAACACTTGAAAAACTATGAGTTTGCTGGTAGCTTTAGGTAGAAGCGATTTATATACTTGCGAAAAAAAGGAGCACTTGTTTGAATGACGCAGAACAAAAAAAAACTTCACTGGTAACCGACACGGGGGCTCAAGGGCTAATTAAACAGCAATTCTCGAGGACTCTACAGACCATTCCGTGAATATTAGAAGATGGAACTATATACAACTGCATTAAATCAACAAGCCCAACAGAGATTACTGGCACGATCAAAAACCCAACAAATTCTGGATGTTAACCAATCACAAAGACATTCGAAACGTTATCCATCTCATAAATTTAGCGTTGCTTTCCTGCAATTACGGATCCTCCTATATAAAGACTGGTAAGGGTTCAGATTTTTCTGGCGTCAGACCACGAGAGTCTTGCGAAATCTTTTGTGCAGTGCAGTGCATAAACAATGTTGGAGGGAGAGATGCGCACACGTCATACGAAAAACCGAATTATGGAGCGAGATGAGACTAGATCCTCGCGGGACCCGCAATTTCGAAATCCTTGCACAGTCACTGTCTTACGCTGGCGGTCTAACAGCCAACCGATGAGACAGAGCTAGCAAGGCTTTAAGGCAGCACAATCTACAGAGCAGGATAGCCGCTGCTCTTCACTCAAAACTAACTGTTACACTGCAGATCAACATGTACGAGATCCGTGTGCGACTCGAGAGCTCTCTAGGCCCAGTGCAGCGGTGGTATCCGTCGCACTTCTCACTTGCTGCACGTTTTCGTCCTAGTATCCGTTTGGAAACGCTGAGCGATTCTGCAGCCACGGAAGGGATTCCAGTTGTACACTCACATGCATAGAAAAAGTGCGCCATTATAGGACACTGTGACACTTCCTGTGATCAAGTATGTAATTACTCAAATTTTCTGGATATTTCCTAACTTCCTCCCATTTTTCTGGAGATTGACAAAGGGTGAGGACGCACGGACGATAGACTTGCCAGAGGCGAATAGTGACAGATACTGTTATGCTGATGAAGAAGGGGTTCATTTTCGCTCAGCGTTGTGGAAAAGCCAGGATACGGGTTCGCGAATGTAAGAGAGGTCCGACGTGGCCGAGGTGTGAGGAATGCCAGAATATGGATTCACCGATGGACGATGGGTCTGCTGTGGCCAAAAAGTGGGTGAATGATAATAGTAGGAAACGGTTATGCCGATGGAATAGGGGTTCGCTGTGGCCCAGATGTAAGGAACACCAGCATTCTGGTCCACTGAAGGGAGAATGGGTCTGCCGTGGCCTGAAAGTTAAGGGAACTCCAGGATACGGGTTTGCGGATGAAGGAGGGTGTGCGTTATGGTCCAAAAATGTGGGGAACGCCAAGATACGGGTTCGCTGGTATAGAAGAGGTCTGCTGTGCCCCAGGTGCGAGCAAAGCCAGAATATCGGTGTGTTGTGGCCAAAACTGTGGGAATGACAGGATACGGTTATGCTGATGGAGTAGTGGTCCCCTGTGGCCCGGGTGTGAGGAACGCCAGCATGTTGGTCCACCGAAGGAGGATGGATCTGCTGTGGCTCAGTATTGTGGTACACGCCAAAATACGGTCCACCTATGATAGGTCTGCTGTGACCAAGAAGTGTGGGAATGGCAGGATACGGTTATGCCCATGGAGTAGGGGTCCGCTGTCTCCGAATTGTTAGACGCCAACATACGTGCGTCCCCATGGCACATAGGTCTGCTGCGGCCTAGAAGTTAAAGGACATGGTTATGCCGATGGAAAAGTAGCTCAGTTGTTAAGAACACCAGCATTCGGGTCCACTGAAGGGGGATGGATCTGCTGTGGCCTGAAAGCTATGGGAGCTCCAGGAGACGGATTCGTGGATGGTGGAGGGAATGCGCTGAGGTTCAAAAATGTAGGGAACGTCCAGATACGTGTTTGCGAGTATAAGAGAGGTCCGCTGTGGTGAAGGAATGCCAGAATATGGGTCTGCTGTCCGCTCAAAGTGTGGGAATGCCAGGATGCGGTAATGCCGATGGAGTAGAGGTCCGCTTTTACTCAATTGTGAGAAGCGAGAAGATATTGGTTCACGGATGTGGAGGGGTCTGCTTTCGCCCAGCTGCGAACAACGTCAAGATATGGATTCGCAGATGAAGAAGGTGTCCGCTGTAGCCAAAGTGTGAGAGACAAAAGAATGTGGGTCCACTGCTTTGGCCGAATGATGTGGAAAACGCCAAGGTGTAGATTTACTGACGGAGAAAGGAGCGCTTGCGCCCTGTAATCTGAAAAACGTGTTTGGATACGGGTCTGCAGATGGAGTAGTAGTAGTACAGTCCACTAGCTTGGGAAAAGCTAGAATGCGTGTAAGCCGATTGAAAATGGTGGGTCCGCTGTGGCCCGGTAGATGGGAGAACTCCATAATATGGGTCAAGCGGAGGATGAGAGAAGTGCTGGCGCCCCATACAGGATGCCTCCTATGTTCTCGGACAAGAAATTTTGATTCCATATTTCTTGCAGGCTTGTAATGACTCTAAAACTACTTAATTTGGGCATCAGTCGTAATATGTTTTGAGTTTGCCAATTAACGTTATCAAAATAAAAATCGCTTTGGTTGGATGATTTTCATATGAGATAATGTTGTTGTGCGGGAACATAGGCCGCACCCTGCAGTGTGGAAAACGCTAAGGAGGGGAACCACCGATTGAGGAGGGGTGCAATGCGGTCCAAGTATGAGATACGTCAAGATGGTAACACCGATGTGAGCCGGAGCTCACATGGCAGGAAAACGTGACTTAGAGAAAGATGTTCGCAAGCATGCCAATGTGACAAAAATGATACTAGGTTTGCGCAGCGAATTCACTTTCTTCGGAAGACTACTGCAGCTCCAATTTCTGCTTACTCTGTTGTACGTATGATTTGCTTCTCACCCTCTTCCGCACAATCAATTGCATCTCAAGCGACCTCCTCTACTTTTTCCTAGATGTCAAAGCAGATCCTTATCTGTTGGAGTATTCCAACAATAATCTCAACTTGAATTACTTTGAATTCTTATTTACACTGAGTCTCGGTTACAGCAGATAGATGACAGTTACTAGATTCATATGAAGAATATCCTCGCGCAGACCTAATGATGACTAGCTAAGTCCAAAGGCATTTAAGAATTGCGGTGACAACAAACGGGGGATGCATCATTGCATTGGAAAGTGAATTTACATGGTGATGTGTGATGAAGAGTGCTCGAGCAAGACGCATACAAGAAGTCCGGAGTTGGCTAGGCGGCCAGGCTGATAGAATACACGCAACTCATGAGGAGAATTTTGTACCCTAACTCAATTAACTACTATTTTCGCTTCTATTTCAATTTCCTAAGGATTTCATAGGCGCGAAACTTTTGAACATACCTCAAGTGGCTGCCCCACCCCACTTTCTATCGACCCGTAGGGGCGCTAGTGTTTACATAAAAATAAGCACAACAAAGCCAAAACAAGAAAACTCAACGGATTTACAACAAGAAATTCTCTCTTTCGAAAATTACGGAGCCACCGATTGGTGTTGGCATGGGAGCGCGGCAGAGCTCCACTAAACGGCTTGCGATAGTACTTTGGACGGGCGAAAAGGAGAAATACTCAGAAGATAAGAGGTGATAAGTGATAAGATTTGGGGCGTATGATAGTACATACCTACTAGTATAGGTGTATAGTAGGAGGTTGGAAACTTATGTGTTCCAATAGGAAAATTATGCTCCGGACAGACTCAGCTTGTATGCCAGCCTGTCTAAAATAGGCTGGCCCCTTTACAGAGCATACGATTTCTTGATTCAGAAAAGTTTTGTGATCTGACATCATGCATTTATTGTGCGTACCATGACGCTATTTCTCCCCAAATTTGGTATCAATTGGTTAAAGGCAGCACTCACGGAAATTTTTGGGTTGAAGATTTCGCGGTATGTCGGGGTTTTTAGGGACGATGAACTCATTGACAACGATGAAGTAGCGTGAAACACGCGGAAAACACAGAAAATGATGGCGGTATTTCATGTATGTCCACAGCGCGGACGAGTGTTCCGTGGGTCCCGCCACGGAATACTGCAAATGGTGCAAATTTCATAAACACGTCCCCACTGAACCACATACGTCAACGTCGAAAGTTGGCGCGACGGAACCCTAATGTCCAGAGCTGCAGATGTGTCCACGGCAGTATCTTCGCAGGTAGGCGGCCATTCAAGGTGTTCAACCTACTGTTGCGATTGTCCAGCGGCCGGCTATATGGTAAGCGACTCATTTCAGAAGTGATAATTTCCGTGAGTGCTGCCTTTAAAGGCAAGGTCCTGGCAAAATTCCATCTCCCGAATTTCTACTGGATTCGTAGCCCACAGCGATGCCTTGGGCGAAAACTATACAAAAATCCCTGAAGAGGTCCCACAACAAGCGTATTCGACCGACCAACTTCGGTACGGCGTTCGCGGGTTTGCGGCTTCCGTGCTTTCAAATGACGTTATATGGCGCGTCCTACATGCTGTATGTTGTGGCGTCGTCGGAAAAAAAATCATATTCAAACGGCCAGTAGTCCGTTTGATGGGGTGGGGAAGGTTTCACGAAGTGTTCGTCAGGCTGCATGTATTGGTCGCCCATCATTGTTCAGTATGCACTCGCGCAGCCTTTATCGGTTGGAGCGCGTTTTCTCACGGCTACCGTAATGCTCAGACGTTTTGTTCCATATCTAGCGATAAAGCTCATATAGAGGTCTCAAACCCCAGACACGTGCTACACGTATGGTTTGGAATCCAGAGAGCAAGAAACCTGGATGGGCAGGATTTTGACCGGACCTTGCCTTTAAGACTCGACTTAACGGGAGAGCGCTGCAACTACAGTGCTCACTCACTCGGACTCAGAATTTGAACATACACTTTTTTAGTTTACATGAGTTCAGATTGTCTTTACCAAAAACTTCTAGTGTTCCCTTAGTTCTTGTCTCTTTGAAGATTTCAACTCAATCCGTGCAGATTCTGCAGCGCAGGAGTCGTTTGAGTCTTCCGGATTATGGGAACCTGTACATGATCTGCTCCAATCGAACTTTTCAACCAGGATCGCCACTATTGCGCTGCTCAAGCTACGAGCAGTTCTTTTGCAGGGCTTTTTTTGTCTTTCATCGCCCTTATAAATGTGTTCCTCCTCTTCGGACCAACGAAACCCCAAAAAAAATTTCTTCCGGGGTTCCGCCCCGGACCCCATACGAAGCCCCCTTTGCTTTTCGACCCCTTTACGAAGCCCATCTTGCCCACCGACAAGCCGTGCTGGGGCCTGCTCGAGAATTCCATTAGCAGGAAAATCATGGAGGCTCGAGAAATCAAGCGGTATCAGCCGGAGATTCACAATAGGGAAGAGCTTGTTGAGGCACTAAAATTGATTGCTTGACCCGACCGCTCAAACAGCTGAGGTAGTAGTGGGAGTACTGTTCCATATACTCAGACAATTTCGGGGGCAAATCCCGTTCCAACCGCCGGCAAATCCCCGACGGAACGTTTGAACGAGGACCAATAGTGGACAAACAGCGGGCGGAACCACGCATGTTGCGGGCCAAATGCGCTGTCGGGTGAATCGCGGGATGAACGCAGAGTCATTCGGGCTAAAGCACCACTGTTTAGGCCGGTTCGGCCCGCTATGTGAAGAGTGTCGGGCATCGGTGCGCTTTTCGCGGCCACTGACCGCCGGCAAATATCTCCAAAAAGCGGCCTGAACGACTACATATTTCGGCTCAATAAGGAAATGGCACGGTCGGTAGTACGCACGTGATAAAGGATGAAGGCAACACTGGTCTGGAAGAGATCAGCGGCATGGATGGCCTAGTGGATAAAGCAGCGGACTCTCAGTCGTTCATAAAGAATGGGCAGGTTGGTTCGAATCTTCTCACAGTAATTGTCAGTAATAGAAGAAGGTTAGCACTACGAAACCATGGATATGCCTTGCAAACAGCCATCTTTTCGTATTTCCGATAAGAATTTGCACATTTGTGTTGCTTTTTTACTCCGGTGGATCACTTTGGATCCACAATAGCTTCGAACCCTGAGCTCCTCCGTGCGATACCGTGCCCAAGCAGTGACCAAGCTGCCAGAGGTTGTCACGGTGCATCCAGCTGACAGGTAATTGTGGAGAATACCACCTTGTGCGCTGGATTAGGAGCAGTAACGCCTGGTGGTCTGCGGGCTCATGGCGGCCTGAACGCGGACAGTACGCGGGCGCATAGAAATGGAAGCCCCGTTTTCAGCGGCCCCACAGCGGCCTGGACGCGACTACTTCTCGGGCGAAAACACCCAAACGCTCGTTCCGACCCTCGCCCCCCGCTCGTTCGGAACGGGATTTGCCCCCGAAATTGTCTGAGGCAGTGACTTTAGCGCCAGGGAAAACTCGCCCGCGCGCGAACGCGGTCAGGCTTGTTCGCGACGACGTGTTCATTTTCTCTGCAGGTAAGCTTTCTTTGGCACTATAGAAGTGCCGAGGAGGTTTCAGTGGAGAATTCGGCCCTAGGACCGAATAATGTTGCCAAGACGAGAGCCGACGAGGGAGAGGACCGAACACTGTCGACTTTTTGGCCAGAATGGTTTATTCTTATCTTGATACAAACATAGCAACGTCCCACTAGGGGACGTTGCGCAACACATGATAAGCCCTGGGTCGCGCAGGTCGCTTGATAGCGCGACACTGCGGCCCAGGGCAACGACAGCAAAATATTATCGGCCCAATTGTGGGCGGGCAAGACGGGCGAAGCGTGGCGAGTGAAGGTGAAGCGTGGCGAGTGGAGATGAAGGGCGGCGAGTGGAGGTGGGCGATGAGGACGCGAAGACGAGGCGGGGCTTGGCGAGGCGGGCGACGAGGCGAGAGTCCATTTAGTGCTTAAATTGAGCAAATTAGCTATGTTTTTAATTAAGCAAATTTATGTTAAGAGGTTAGGAGTACCTTTCGGCGCTTGGGCCCGCCGTAGTATTGTGCCCTTGTGGGGCACAGGAGCATGTTGTGCTCCGCACCGCAAATTGTGCACCTCACACCGCAATCTGCGGCGTGCCTCGCCTGGAGGCATCGTGTGCACAGGCCCATCACGTTGGCCTGCACCGCCCTCGCGATGGCGTCAGCATACCGAGGGCACCGTCCTGTGGGGTGCGCATCCCGATTGTCCTCGTAGGGACAAAACACGCAATTCGACCGCGGTTTGGAGCGGTCGAGTATCGTGTCGAGGGCCTGGTCGTAGGCCCTCATCCTCATCTCCAGCCTCTGGATCGAGGCATCGATCCGCTCTTCGAGTGACCTCGCGAAGAGGTCCAGCTTCTGCTCCAACGACTTGATGGCGTCGGTGATCGGCTCGATGTGGGTGACAACGTCGACTTCGTCCAGCATGGCGACAACGATATGAGATGTTGTTAAGTGGCTGTGGCCCCTTTTTATACGCATGCTGGCGGCCTAGCCCATGCTTATCTTATCCCACGCCGTTGCTTCGGGTATGGTATTGGAGGATAAAATAAGATATGCCGATTGATACCAGTGACCTCTTTCTTGGAGATATCACGGATTTCTTTGATCCTCTATCAGTGGCATATTCTTGCAATACGTGCATTGCTTGCTATCTGTATTTTTTTATTTACATATGTACATCATTTCTATTGCTTTCATACTCGCCTGCATATGCGGAATATTGCTTCTAAGAGCATGCATATCATTTTTGCGAGCGTTTGCAAACCAAGGAAGATGACTTTCACCGTGGTAATAATAACCACTGGTCCTAGGAGATATGTCATCAGCGCTAATATGGCAGCGCTACTTACTGCTGCAATTGCGAGCTTCCAATGGTGTTTTATTGTTTCTAACAGTGGTGTTAGATCAGGTAGGCTAAAATCGTGAAGCCAATCGAATCGTTGTGCCCATGTAATCTCGCTGGGACTTTCCACTTCCTTGTCTGCCAGTTCACTGAGCATGTATTGGAGCTTTCCAATCAAGTCCAATTCTATCGATTTTTTATTGCATGTTGTTCTGCACTTCTCTGAGATGAGTGCGCGGTCAAAATCCATTGTGATCTTTGATTGTACGCTGTTTGGACCGCACTCAACAGGGAATGTGTGTGTTCCACATTGCACTGTCAGCCAGGATGGGGTTTCTGCTTCACATGTCGTTGTGAATTGAGCTCCTTCTTGACAGCTGTAGCAGCCTGTCGGGTTGGTGATCGATATCCTGCATTCTTGTTCCAAAATGGAATCTGCTGAATTTAACAGCAATTTTGAACTGATTGCAACTACTACTTCAGCTTCTTTCGTTGCCGTGATAATATTGCGATCTTTCATATAGGTTTTTGAAAATGGTGTTATTGCTGGGAGTTGATTTGATAGATCACGCTTTATGTCACGTATATTTTCGTTTGGGCCATCACACTTGGTGGGTGGATTTGTGCCTCTGCACTCACAAATCATGCGATTTGTGCATTTTTCTATTGCAGTTAAAGCTGTCATAGAAGACAAGCATTCCACAGGCAGTTTATAGCCGTCAGGTATTGCTAAGGCATCACTCGCGGAGATTGCGAAGCGCTTATATAGGATAGGTAACGCCGGCTTTTGAACGGATATCACCGTGAATTCGATTTCTTCGACTTTTTGAGTTAGGTATGGCAGCAAAACAATGCTTTTTGATCTGACCTTATTGTAAAGAGTGACCCGTACGTTGATGTTGATACTAGGTTTCCAGTCAAGGCAATCTATGACTTCGTATACCTCTGTGTTTCGAGGAACGTGCGCTACTCTGTAAAATGAACATGCTGGTATTGGGAAAAAGCAGCCGCAGGCCAATCCGCCGCATGACCTGTCGCACCCTGAATATCCAGGGTATTTCGCTGAATGCTTCAGCTCTGGTATAGTTTGAAAAGGCCTGAGGTTAGAGCATATTTCGTGGCTACATGATCCCGCATCATGGCACCTCACTATGCTGTACACGTGAGGCACGGTGTCCCTTGTAAAGAACCGCGTTCGTTTTGAACATCTCATTTCTACAGGATTGTTTCGTACTTCTATGGTTCCCACAGTTTTGTTTGTGTGTCGTATTTGAATGCATAGATCCACTTGAACCTTATTGAAGAGTATTTCTCTGCTGAATTCATAAAGACAGCCCATTGTTTTCGCAGACAAGGTCGACACTGTGTCTCATGTGTCCGTGCTGACATGATGTGCTTGTGCTAATCAGTGCTAGTATGCACAACGTGGTCGTTATCGTACTGTTGAGTATTGGTGCAGGAATGAATGTTTTCAACTGGACCGTTTGATAATCTTTTCGGGTCTGTGCAACAGTTTTGCTTCTTTTGCAATTTACAAAACTGATCCAAATCAACAATACTGTTGTAATCATGACATATACTACTGCCGCCACTGAGAAGATGGCGCCAATGAGCCAGCAGTGTGGGTTTCCCATTAGTTTCTTCGATAAGAAAGTGTGCGGATGGTCGCAGATTTGAGGCATTGTACAGTTCAGCACCTTGTGAAACATCTCCGTTTCGGAATTGAATCTCACTGAGACAGTAATATTGTTTGAATGAGACGAATGCGGTAGTTTCATCGAGAAATTGGACGTTTTGCTCGCCAACATTTTGCAGTTTTCTCCGACACAGATTTCAAACCCGTAATTGGGTGGAAAAACATTGACTATACCGCCGTTGCATGATAGTTCACCTTTTTGAGCAGTCGCAGATTGGACTAGAGTAACCAACATTGCCAGTAAAAATGGAAATGTACTGACATTTATGCTTGTTGGGGATTGTGATCGAGATTGAGGTTCCTCCAGACTCTCTTCGAAGTCCTGGATTGCCCTAATTGCTCTGATTCTGGAATTTCGAGCCGGTCTGGTACTCGGATTTCCAGGATTCTCGTGTTCTTCGTTTGGTTGCTTGTTTTCAATGTGTTCAACCTCGTGTATGCTCCGTATTTCAAGAGGATAGATTTTCGTCAACGGGCGGTGCCAAATATTTCGATTAGGCAGCTGTAATTTAGCCGATCGTACTTGGCCGTCACTGCTCCTTATTAAGTCGATGACTCTGGCATAAGACCAGTTTCCTCTTGGAATATTTTCCTGTTCGATCAGAACGATTTCGCCAACTAAGGGGTCCCGTAGAGCAATATGTCTGCCCTGTGCTAGATCTGCACGTTGAATCTCTCGTAACGTTGTGAGATATTCCGAGTTCCACCTTTCCCAAAATTTATTCGCAATAAGTTCGGAATGTTCCAAGGCTTGTTTTGCTTGGCTGACAGTCTGAATAAGTTCGGGATCATAAATGCGATCATGATTTTCGATTGTAATTCCAACTTCTGGTATAGCATATTCCAAGTTTCCTTGAAGAAAATCAACAGGTCTGAGAGGGATTTCGGAAATATCCGATAACGTAGTTTTCGTTAGTGGCCTTGTATTGATAATAGCCTCTATGCGTGCTAAGGCTGTGCTGAGCTGAGCATAGGAAAGCTTCCTTCTTCCAATTGACTTTTGGAGCGCTCTTTTCACTGTTCCAATCATTCTTTCCCAAGCGCCAAGGAGCAGCTGGTGGGTTGAAAATCCACTGGATCCCAGCGCTAGCGCTGTAGGTCATGACAGATGCACCTGTATTGTGGTCTGTTTCGAACATAGAGCTCAAGACTTGTTGTCCTAGCCTGAAATTTGTACCGCAGTCAGTCCTTATGAGTTTTGGTACACCACGACGTGATACGAATCTAACTAAACAGTCAAGGAACGCTCCAGTTGACATGTTTTCAACAACTTCCATAGGAATTGCTCGTATGGTACAAGCAAACGTACATATTTTCCCGATCTTTGGAAATGATTGGTCCGAAAAAATCGCAACCAACGTTTTCAAAGGGTTTAGACCTTACGACCCTATCACGTGGTAGCGATGGCATTAGTGGTGCTCCAAATGATAAGCCTTGACATCTTTTGCATGTTACGCAGTTTTTGATGTATTTGTTGAAAGCTCTTGAAGGACGTGGGATCCAGAATCGTTGTCTTGCGAGACACAGCGTTTGGTCCTCCCCACAATGAGCATTTTTGTAATGAATACTGAGTAAAACTAGTCTCGTTAGCTCAGAATCGTAGTCAAGAAATATAGGTGATTATGTATCGAAACTCATTACAGCATTTTGCATTCGAGATTCGTGCCGAATGATTCCATTGCGATCCCGTATGATATTTTTGTGTGGGAATCTCTTTTTTAATTCGGCTAGAGATATCGTGCAATGTTCTTGTCGCAAGAGGATTGTTTCGCTTAGTGTTATGTCATTTGCTGTAATTTCGCGATCTTCAGCAAACTGAGAGGTGTTTTGCAACTGTATTTGCATTGCGCGGTTTTGGTTCGTCGTTATGGTCCATCTAGATAGACCCTTGCATAACCTTGCAGTAGTTCTCAAGGCGGTGTCAAGTTTTGAAAATCTTGACAGGTCGACTATTTGTTGGTCGTCTTGGGATTCTACCTCAATTATCGGGAAGTCGTTCTGAGTTTCGAAATAAGGATTATTTTCAAAAGCTTGAACTGTTTCCTCTTGAATTTCTGAGATCTCCCTCAATTGTTCGAGGTTCTTCTTGGAAGTTATCCATCGAGGGCCATAGATCCAGTCGTGGTCTTGAATTTGGACTGTGTTAACGCCTCTTGTGCCCGCGTCCGATGGGTTGAATGAGGTAGCCACATGTTAAAACTTGACCGCAATTCCTTTCGCTTCGAGTGCGGAAGTCATTTTTGTGACGTGATTTCTCTGGTTTTCGACAAAGACTGGTAACTTTCGCGTACTTTTTATCCATGCTAAGGCGATTTCGCTATCACTAGCTATGTGTAGCTTCGATATGCTTATTTCAAAGGCGTCAAGGATTGTTTTCCCTAGTCGCAACGCCATAATTAGCCCTATGAGTTCAAGACGCGGTATGGTCTGTTTCGCCTTTTTTGGGGCCAGTCGTGTTTTCCCGCTTATCAGGCTGGTGATTTTGTTATTAAAATCATCTCTTAAAAAGGCGCAGGTGGCGGTAGCCATCATGCTTGCATCTGCAAAAACCCATAGGCTAAAATTGCTGGGCTGCATTTCGTTTTCTCCAGAATATACATATCTTGGTATAGATAAGGTTGCGTTATTGATTTCTTGGCATGCGGAGTTCCATCTAGATGCCAGTTTGGCGGATAATCTTCCGTTCCAGTCGGAAATTTCCTCGAAAATTTCACGCATTAGGAATTTGAGCTTTATCAGCAAAGGACCAGTTAATCCTATTGGATCGTAAATCGAGTTGAGCTGGCTTACCACATCCCTTTTGGTCAAATTTAACTTTTGTGGAAAGTTTAATTTTATATCGAATTTGTCAACTTCAGTGTTGTAGCTGACACCAAGAAATTTGATGTTACCACTTGGTGTTCGGTCTCGTTCTGGAATTTTCTGATTTACTTCCTCAGAATTGGAGACAAATTCTCGCAAGTTCATGCCAATTTCGGCAAACAAAGTTTTTGACTCGTGGTACTTGCGGAGGGCCTCTTGCGTATCTTCTGCATGGAGCAGAATATTGTCCACATAGAGGTTTTTAGCAATTTCGGATGCTAGCTGGGTATTTTTCTTCGTGAGATAAGCCATCAAGGCCATATTCAATATGCTTGGTGATGCTGTAATGCCAAAAGGCAACCTGTTGAAACGGTATTCCATGATATTGTTCCTTGTTGGAGGTCTCTGGGGATCCTTAAACCAGAGAAATCTGCAGAGATCTTTGTGCGATTGTTGCAGCCTTATCTCTGTGAAGGCTGCTTCGATATCACATAATAGGATATATCTGCTAGTGCGACTGGAAATCAGTATGTCATGGACTTTTCTGACAAATGATTCACCCTTGAACATTACATCATTGAGCGAATGCTCACCCTTCTTTTTGGATGAAGCGTCAAAGACTATACGCAAAGGTTTCGCCTTGTGAAGGCGCCACACGCCAGAATGGGGCATGTAGTACTTTCCTGTGCTCCCGTCAACTTCTGAGTATACGGGTTCAATTATGTCGTTTTCCAGGTATTCTCTGATTATTTTGGAGTACCACTCCTTTTGGTTTTGATTCTCGGCTAACTGCTTATGAAGAGATAGAAGTCTTTTCAAAGCCACTGGATAGTTGTCAGCAAGAGTCTTGTGACTTTTCTTCAATGGAAAAGGAGCGATGACATGCCCATTTTTAAAGGAAATTTGTTTTGAGTACTCTTCCAAATACCCACATGCTTCGCTGTCTTTGCTGGCTTCATTAGAAGAGATTCCAAGCCCCTCTAACTCGAAAAGTTTTTGAAGCATTTCTGCTTCGCTAGAATTGACAACTGCCGTCATACTGTATGCTATGGGGGAACCATATCAGACTGCGTCAGATCTCCTTTGTCGTACAGTAGTGGTCCAAAAACGGTTTTGGCTACTTTCAATCCAGACGGAGTCGCTGGACTTTCATTTGTTTCAAAAATGAAGTTGTTGTAATAATCTAGTCCCACAAGAATATCGGGATTCTGATGTTCTCCGCGAAGTTTAGAGTTAGAAACACATATTTCACTTCGTTGGAGGAATTGTCTATCAGCTTCCGTTAACTTGACTGAAGGGAAACCGTTGGTAATGATAGGTTTCGTTTGCACCAGAATTTCCATGTCTTTTCCATAAGCCGTACCAATTTTCATGGATACGACGTTCGTTTGGAACATTTCTGACAAGGGAAGTGCAACAGGCCACACTCGCAAATCGGAATGAAACCTATCTGGCTTGAATCTTTGTTGGAGAGGGTGTTACAGTATATATTTCATTATTGCCCTCGATTCCAAAAAACAAAAATCCCACCACAGTACCATATGCGCTGCAGCACTCGTCCGTCAGCGACGATGTGGCCGAGTGGGGAGGATGCTGCACTGTCAGCTCGAGAGTTTGAACCCCGTCATGCGCACCTACCTGTTTTGCTCTCTCATTTTTTTATTCCCCCTGTGTTGTTGAAATCAAATTTAAAAGGTTAGAAGATAATACTTATCCTTACTGACGCACTAGGCACGGAATAACTACGTTATATAAAACCTGCTTTTCTCCCTCGATTAGCTATAAAGTAGCAGTCACTTTTCACGACTGTAACTCAAAATCTTTCCCACTCGGTTCATAATGTTCGAACCTTCACGCGTCGTGGCCCTTTTGTTGGCTCGGTTTGGTCCGGGTGATGGCAACTGTGCAACTCGTGATGAGCGGAAGTTGGCCGAAGCATTTGGAAGGATTCTTCTTGAGGCTGCTCACTGCGAGCTTACAATAGCAGATGAAGAAGAACTAGAAGTCGATGATCCTCTGATCTCTGCAGTGAATGCGACTGTAATGATTGTAGCAGAATTTCTTTCATTGTCTGCGCGTATTGTTCTCACCGCTTTTGCTTTGAACACTTCATTGTCTGTGTGCACCGTTGCTGCCAGTAAATGCTTTCTCATTGACCATCCTTTTTTTGTTTTGAATGAAAATTTTACAATTTTCTAGCGACTCGAGGGAAAGCTGTACGATCACTAAACTACGTTCATAGCATAGTAGTTATTCTATAGCTAGTACGTCAGTAAAGACAAGTGTTGTCTTCTAGCCCTCCAAAATTGATTTCAATAACATAGGAGGAATAAAAAACAAAAATGCAAAACGAGTGTCAATGACGGGATCCAAACCCTCGACCTCCTGCCTATCAGTCCGCATCCTCTCCACTCGGCCACCTCGTCGCTGACGGACTAGTGCTGCACCGCATATAGTACTGTGGTGGGATTTTTGTTTTTTGAAGCCGAGGGCAGTAACAAAATATATACTGCAACACCCTCTCCAACAAAGATTCAAGCCAGATAGGTTTCATCCCGATTTTCGAATATGGCCTCTTGCACTTCCCTTGTGAGAGTCCTCCAATTCCAGACATCACACAAGCCTCGGTTCTTAGCTTAGGTAGACCAAGTTTTGTGGCTAGCTCCTCCTTGATGACCGTTTTTTGAGCTCCAGTATCAAAGAAAAATAGTATTTTCTCAAATTGGCATGTATTGCAGTTCCATATGTTGCCTTCTGCAGTCATCAGTACAATCTGCTCCTTCTGAGGTCCAGAATTTCTGTTCTTTCAATTTCTGCACTCGAGTGATTGGTATTTTGGATGCGCGGATCTTGAACTCTCTGACGCACCTCATTGTAGAAGTTGTTTCTCAACTGCGCGTCGTTTCTTTGCGAATTTTGGTTGCCACGTCTGTTGTGATCTCGTGACTGTTGGTGATTTCGATGGTTAGCCGCTGCTGGCCGATTGAATAGATTCTCTCTTGTGTTAGTTTTGTTGACGAAGCAGACACTGGAGTGATGCTTCCGACCACAGAGTGGGCAATCAGTTTTTTTCACATTGTGTACTGGTGTGAGAGCTGGAGAAACACTTCCAACATAGGCTCTTTTCGAGCAAAATCTTTCGACGCTCGGCAATTTCTGTGACTGTTCGACATTGTGCCGAGTAGTGTCCTGAATTTTCGCAGTAGACACACTTTTGCATGGCTTTTAGGAGTGGCTTTGGCGCCACTTCCTGGTTGGAGCGGTTGCTGTAGTGCGGCTGCGCTGCGTTTCTTGTGAATTGGCTGTCACCGTGAAATTGCGGTGTATTTTTCGAACTGAAGCCCTTCATGCGAGATTCAACGTAAGTTTTTGCTGAGATTTCGTTCTCGATTTGTACCATTAAGTCTTAGATTTGTACTTCGTCTCTGTCCTTTATTGCAATTAGGACATTTTTCACGATTTCATGTGGGAATTTCTGAAGAATATTTTTCGTCCACATAGCGTCTTTGATTTTGCGTATGTCTTGACCGGCTGACACCATCTGGTTGATCAGCATGGATATTTTATCGAAAACATACGTACAGCTTTCCGCGCTGTTGTTTGCTGGCCTCAAAAATGATAGGCGTTGCACGATTCTCGCTCTATTTGTAGGTTTATTACCATACTTTTTTTTTGTAGAGTGTCAATCATCCAGTTATAATTCTGCGGTATTAACTGAATGCCCTTAATTGCATTATCAGATTTGCCCTTGAGGCTCTCCTTAAGGCACATCATTTTTTCGACTGTGCTCAGGTTTTTGTTGTTATGGACCAGTGTCTCATACATGGCCCAAAACTCTGGGAATTCTTCGTCGACTCCGAAAAATTTCGGTAAGGTTAGTGCCGGTGTCTTTATTGACTTGCAACTTAACTGTGCTTCGTTGGTGTGGTCGGCTGTGCTATTGCTACTGTCTTCTGATAGCCATTCTGACCCTTGATTGCTGCTAAAGTAGCGATTGTTATCGTTAGTCTGCTCGGTGGACTCTTTTCTTAGCATGATGTTTGTTTCTGTTTCCATCATGATCGGATTCTGTGGTTTTTCGGCTGAAAATTTCCTTGCCAGTCTGTTTTTTTTGTTGCTTTTTGCCTCTGTTATGCGTGCTTCAAGCATGAATGTCATTTCGTTCGCCTTTCCCAACACATCATTGAAGTGGGTTTCTTTTTCAATTTCTTCAAGATGGGTTAGTAGCGTCTTGTTTTCTTCCTTTGAGTTTGAGGCGACGTAATCGTCTCTGTATTGATTGATTAGAGCTTGTAATTCGCTTTTAGCGCGAGTGATTTGCGCTATTCCACCGCTAATTAGGTCAATTGCGGTTTGGGATTCGTCCATTTGTGCTTGCTCGTCTTCAGAGTACGTGATTGGCTCTGCATACACCTTGAAATTGTTTATTAAGGTGGTCAGCGTATTGACGCTGATGCCGATTGGTCTTTTGTATAGGAATGTTTCCATTTTGGCTTGGCAAAATGTCGATCGGTTTGATCTTTGATGACCGCTTGGGGCCCTTTTGCGACTTATTAGTTGCGCTTGTTAATGTGTACGCGAACTTGGTCGCTTACACCAGAAGAAATTTCGGCTTTGGCCGATGCACCAAAAATTTGGCACTATAGAAGTGCCGAGGAGGTTTCAGTGGAGAATTCGGCGCTAGGACCGAATAATGTTGCCAAGACGAGAGCCGACGAGGGAGAGGACCGAACACTGTGCCAGAATGGTTTATTCTTATCTTGATACAAACATAGCAACGTCCCACTAGGGGACGTTGCGCAATACATGATAAGCCCTGGGTCGCGCAGGTCGCTTGATAGCGCGACACTTTCATTGTTTGTGTGCGTTTCATATTTATGATGTGCTGAGTCTGTACTTCACCACCCGCAGCTCAGCTCGGAATCGAGGATTTCAGCTCCTGCTGCCTTTAAGGTCTGAGGAAGGCTCTGAGCGTCGAAAGCTTACTGGAATCCTCTTATATAAATCATGGTAGTGCAACAAAATTTTCTAGAGCGCAGGCGTAGGGGTGCTAGCACGTGATCGCATGCGCTTGCTGTGAGACTCAGTTACAGACTGTGCCTCGCGAGGATACGCAGCTGACGGGCCATTCGGCCGATGTTTCGTCATAGGTGCATAGAAGTGGTGGAAGTCGGGTGCATTCGGGATTTCGCGGTGGGACCAGCGGCTAGCTAGCGGTCTCGAACCCTCCAGGCGAGACAGTGTTTACAACGATTTGACGATGCATAGTAGCAATGTACGGAGCAGAGTAGCCCCTCTGCTGGAGTTTTATTGTTAGCGCCATTCAGTTTCTGAACACTAAACGTTAACCGTTCCGAAAAGACGGTGTATTCCGTGTAGGCCATAACGAAGGTTGCTCTCGGTTTCCTCACTTGCTCCTTGCATCATATGGTGGGGATCATACAGTCTGAGGTTTTGTCTGTTTTGAGAAGTGCAGTACAACCAAATATACAAGATGAACGAACGGAGAATGCATCCTTATAGGCTGTCGAGACATTTTCTGAAACCAGATGTGCAATTGATCAAACTTTACCTAACTTTCTTCCATTATTTTGGAGTGCGGAGTACGCTGATGACGGGGCTCCGTATGTAATTCTGAAAAACATCAGCATATGTGTACACCTATCGAGAAAGAGTCCGCCGTTGTCCAATAGTGGGAAAACGGCAGGATACGGATCCATCGACGGAGTAAGGGTCCGCCGTGGCCCAGTAGTGAGGAAGATACCAGGACACGAGTCCATTGATGGAGATTGGGTCCGTAGGGGCCGTTAATCCAGAAATGTAAGGGAACGATTCCACGAATGAAGAATGGGTCTGCCCTGGCCCAGTAGTGGAGAAAGCGCCAGGACACGCGTACACGGATGTAAAATGGGTCTGCATGGTTCCCATTAGTGGGGAAAACGCCAGCATACGGGTTCACGGATGGAGAATGGGTCCGCCGCAGTAGTGGAGAAAACACCAAGATGCACGTCTGCCGGTGGAGTAGAGTCACGCTACGCGCTCATTCGTGTCTCAGTCGACCTCTTCTTCTGCTTCTCTGTATATTGAAGCAGAAGCTCATCAGTTGGACTATTTCAGTAATGTGAAATTTGAATCATTTCACCTGATTATTCGCCACGGCATTGGTTACACTTTATTGTTCACAAGTACTAAAGCCATGTGAAAGATGTGCCTGTGCAGAATAGGGAGTGGCTGTTCATAACGGGTCCAAAGGCATGTAAGAAATGTGACAAAAAAGAGTAGGTCATACCACTGCATCGCAAATTAGCTTTACAAGTAGATGCGTGATTAAGAATTTGCAAACACGATTAGGATCGCGAGAAGACTCGAAGTCCGACGTTGGCGAGGCGGCCAGACCCGTAGAATATACGAAACTCAGGAAGGATTTCGTATTTGAGCTCAGTTAATGATTAGTTCTGCTTATTTGCTAATTTTCTAAGCATTTCGCACGAGTGAAGCTTTTGCATATACCTCAAGTGGCTGCCCCACCCCACTTTCTAGCGTCCCGAAGGGGCGCTAGTTATGATGAAACACTAACACAGAAGGTCTCATCGCACACTGATAAGAAGACACGATCACATGAGGCTTCGGGGCAGCACTATATTGCAACACCTAAATTTTAGGGTAAATTAAGGCTTCAGAGAATTCCTGAGCCATATCTCCTTCCAAAATCAAGCAATTCCAATTTCCTCTTGCAGTTGGCGGTAGAGTCGTACTCGTAATCCTACTACGAAGTTTGAACAGGATCCATTCAGTACGTGCTGGGGGTACTGCGAGGTACTTTTTCACCTATAACTCCTACCAAATTCAATTATGATATCCGATTCTTTTCTGGGTTTGGTTTCCATTGGATCCGTGCAGAACCTGTTCTTTTGCGAGTGATTACAGCAGCGCTGTAAGCAGATTTTCGCATGATAACCGGTCGAACTCGTTTCAAAATCAAATAATTACAATTTCCTTAGGCAGTTGGCGCTAGAGTCGAACTCGTAATCTTACTACAAAGTTCGAGCAGGATCCATTTAGTAACAACGGTGCTGTGGGTACTGCTAGGTACTTTTTCAGCTGTAACTCATATCATATTCAATTAAATCCAATTCTCTTTGAGTTTTGGATAGTACGTTGCCATCTGCGACGACGTGCCTGTTTCCAGCGAGAATCTGTCTTTTTTATAAAAGCTGGAAGGAGTGCTGTCTGCAGGAGTTTCACATGATAGCCCCGTAAACTCCTACCAAAATCAATTAATTCCAATTTCCTTCGAGAATTGGAGAAAGAGTATGTGGCACTCTTCGTCTAGTACAAAAGAACGCCGTGGGAACCGCTAGGTACTTTATCAAGTGTATTTTTAAAGAATTTCTGTTCTTATTTCAGTAAGAATTAGTAGAACTCATGGATGAAGAGTTCCTCGTTTCCTCCTGCCTTCTTTACTCTTATCTGCAAAGGAGTGCGTGGTTTTCCGACCAAGGTCCAATTGCCAGCTACGGAGTCCGTTCTGCTCACCTCATCTTTGACGAAGTCCCGTTTGCCTTGAGTCAAGTTCCTGCCAAAGTCTGATACTCCTTACTCCGGGTCAGTGAAGTCGATAGTACCAGATTCGTCTAGAAAGTACAGTGCGTCATCTTTTACACCGAATGTGCTTCCTCGTCTCAACCCTTCCCCCCTCCCCCTCCACTGAGGTCGTGGGCATCCCACGAATCTTCACATTTCATTAGAACCTCCGCTCTCATTCTCGTCCGATCCTCGTGCTTCCTATCGCAACCGCTCGAAACAGGGTGTGAGGTATAGTCTGTCCGGAACGACGAGTCCGCCCACGCACGTGGGGATCGAGAAGCGGCGCGACTGGGACGGAAGCTGTTGGCTGCCAAGTCGAACACGTCACAGCCAAATCATTGGTCAATACCATGAAGATAACGATGAAACGTGATACGCAGATCAGGGATGATGACGTGGAGCGCTGGCAAACGTGGCAGCTTCTCGATCCCGCGTGTGTGGGCGGACTCGTCGTTTCGGACAGACTATACCTGTATGCAAGCGTTCAAATTCCGCTGCACATCACGTGTACAGTCAGTCTATTAGCTCACAGAGGGCGCACGATCCGACTTTGTCCGCAACTACGACCTCTTCATTTTTCGGCTAATTGATCTATTTTTTGCACTTTTTTGATATGCATATGGTGTGGTTCCTTCCATTCTTACGTTTCCCTACTGCCATTCCCAAAAATATCCTTCCAGACGCATTCTGCGGGCAAAGTCGTAATTGCAGACAAAGTCGGATTCTCTCACAGGGAGGGGAGGCGGCCGTTACTTGTGAATGTCAATTACTGGAAGGCCCTAGTTGACCGCTAGCTGTCAACAAGAAGTCTCCATGTGCCTTGTCGTGAACGGAAGACTTGTCCACCAGAATTGCATAAAGATATTCCTTACGCGGGCTATTAGTCTGGATTAGTCTCTACTTTTGTGCATCTGAGCCAGAGAAGGATAGTGCGATGCGCTGGGCCATTAGAGTTATCACCGTGAGGTCACACTGGAGTTAGTCTCCTCATCTTTTCTGCTCTTCATCACCTTTAAACAAAGAATTATGGTTAAGGAAGTCATTGTACCAGTTGTTTCTTCGTGCTGTATAATACAACCTGCGCAGAGCGCTTCACACAAGTAATACTAGTTGTACTTCAGTATTTCTCTAAAGGCTGTACCCCAAGATTTGAGTTAGTGCCACAAGTTATCAAAAGTGATCAGAGAACTACAGCACAATAGCAAAAGTGCTTTTACCACTCCAATGATGCTTCAACCGTTTTCAATGGATCCATTTGCAGCGCAAAGCTGGGTACGAATACTCTTGATCTCATCCTAAGTACTAATGCTGGAATTATCTCTAATGTTAAAGGCACTGTGTCACCTCGTCTCGTAAGCTGAAAATACCAGCAGACTCTAGACCTCCTCGTCACGCTAATTCCAAAAATGTACGTCAAAGCCCATAAAAATGACGAAACCCCCGTTTTCGGAGGGCCCGAAAGTGCAGTTCACGGACCACCTGGGCGGAGCGGTCCGTGAATGTGCTGGCTGCGCGCCACTTCTGCAGTGTTGGCCAACACGTCTTGACGTGTCCGATCGATGAGATCGACGGCTTCACGCGTCCACTCAGCTCGACAAACTGTTACAAATCCCGTCCCGAAAAACGTTCAAAAATAGGGTTTAAAGACCTTTTTGTCACATTTTAGACATACCGTTGGATTCAGCGTGTCGAGGAGATTCAGAATCTGGTAAAAGCTCAGACACAAAAACGAGGTGAAACACTGCCTTTAAGGTGGACGCCCCAATTGGGTCTTGCGACCACAACTCAGTCACCTTTAATTTAAACATCCCCCGGAAACGACCAATTTTTGCCGTTAAGAGGGATTTTAAATATGCTGATTTTGATGTAATCAATCAATATTTGCTGCTGTGGACTGGTATGGTTCCTTTGGATCTGTTTGCATCGTAAACGAGATGTACGAACTGTTCATTACTATACTGCATCGTGTAATGGATAAGTTTGTACCGCTGCACTAGTCAACGAACTGAGGCTTCCATCTCATTTGAAGATCTTGGCTGCTAAAAGATCCGCTGCATGGGAACAAGCGACTAGGACGGGAAGTCTCTCTAGTTGGACTGTGTTTAGGGAATTGAGTTACGAATTCGAGCACGCATTTATCAAAAAGAAAGTTATCGAGTCCAAAAATAAAACAGCATTCTGCAAACTTTTGAAGTCTAAGTTAAGCACAAAGGCAAAGTTGGGGCCTATTTGGAAAGGCGATGGTACCATTGTTACGGAGGATGTGGAAAAAGCGGAAGTCTTCGCAGACGTTTTCGAAAAGTTTTTTTTACTTGTAGCGACAACACTTCAGGTTTTAAGTCTGATTCCAGATACCCCATAATGAAGGACTCTGTGTGGTTTCATGTTGAGGAAGTCCACAGCCTTCTTACTGGCCGGCATCATACTCAAGGACACCAGATGATCTTCCACTCTGTTTTATTAAGAATGTTGCTTCAGTCATCAGCGCTCCCCTAGCGTTCCTCTTTAATCTCAGCTTTATGCGGGCTGAAGTGCCGTCTAGGTGGAAGCTTTCTTTCGTGACACCCGTGCCTAAAAAACCGCCCTACTCCTCGCCTCTAAATTTTCGGCCTATAAGCATCACTTCCATCTTTGCGAGGACTTTTGAAAAAATACTTAAGAAAAGGATCCTTAGACACCTTGACGAGTTTTCTGTCATCTCAGAATACCAACACGGTTTCCAAAGTGGCAAGTCTACGATTACTGCTATGCTTCAGAGTTTGAATGATTGGACTCGTGCTCTCGATGACCGTAAAAGCGTTGATGTTGTGTACTTCGATTTTCCTAAAGCTTTTGATCGTGTCCCTCACGGAAAACTCGTTTTGAAGCTACAACAGGTGGGAATTCATCCACGCATTGTTGAGTGGATTCGGGCATTCCTTTCCGAAAGGTACTTTTTAGTTCGCGTGAACTCCTCGTTTTCTGGGCCGCGGAAAGTGGTCAGCGGTGTGCCCCAAGGAGGGGTCCTTTCTCCTGTTCTATTCAACATTTATACCCATGAACTGCCTCCTCTTGCCCTAAATAACGGTGTTAAATGTAGCGTTTTCGCTGGTGATCTCAAAATTTACCACACCATTTCCAGCCCCGGTGACATACAAGTACTGCAAACTGCAGTGGAAACTGTACAAGAATGGTCAGCTGATTGGGAACTTCCTTTGTCGAAAGAGAAAACAGGAGTTCTATATCTCGGATCTAAGAACCCTCATGGCACCTACTTGATCAGGGTTTCTGTAATCCAGCAAGTCAGTCAAATCCGAGATCTTGGTTTTCTGGTGACCAAAAATTTGTGTTTTGATGCGCATTGTCACCGTCGCTATTAAAGCTTCCAGAAGAGTGTTTAATCTTTTCAGGGCACTTAGCACCCGTAATACTGTAATTCTTCTGCGAGCTTATAAGACATTTGTTCGCCCCATTTTAGAATATGGTACTGCTGCTTACAATCCATACAAAATTAGCACGATTGCCAAGTTCGAGAGAGTTCAAAACAGCTTCACTAGGAAACTCATGACTAGAACACTAGGCTTTCTTTATGACGGGATTCCCTGTCATGAAGAAGGAAATATAAACTTCCGCCTTCACTCCTTAGCATATAGAAGACGCAAATTTGACCTAATACTATTTCATAAAGTTATGAATGAACTGTGCAAAATTAGTCCTGGGATGTTCTGTTCAGCTAGACCCTCTTTCACAAGAGGTAACACCGTCAAATATTTCATTATGCGGGCCAGGCTCAACTGCAGGCTACACTTCTTTACCAATAGGGCTGGTTCAGAGTATGTAAGACTACACAACAGGAAACCATTCCCTACCAAACTCAAGTCATTTAACAATGTCATAGACACTTATTTGGAGATGTAGATGGATGCTCAGTCAATCCCCTCTTTTTGTTGTTGTTTTGTTTTTTGTTCTTCCATTTTCCACCATGAGGATGTTTTCCTCCCCTATGGGAGTATCTTCCTCGTTTTACCTACTCCACCTTCACTTTCATGTTTTATTGTAGTACACATGAGCGATCTCATGTAATAAATAAGTAAATAAATAAATAAATAAATAAATATATATATATATATATATAGTCTTTGTCACCACGGAACAAACGTCTGCAGCAGCACGGCCACGGCGAAGGCCTCCACGCAGTCGCGGCGCAACCCCCCTTAATTGACAGTCACAAATAAAGGTATACACCCTTCTGTGAGCTAATAGACCATACTGTCTGTTCCAAAAACCAGAGCAATTCAATGTGTTTTGTTTAATTACACAGCGCGCACTTTATCACACGCCAAATCATGGAAATTGGCGCTTTCAATCGACGATCGAGAGCTGGAAGCGAGCCAAAACATGTCTCGCCTATAACAACGTGGGAAGACTTACAGGAAGCTCCAAATGTCCGCAGTCAAGAGGGACGTGGCCACGACGCGGCTTTAGACAGAGACACAGGCGTTCGGCATGCTGCCACTGGTTGGCTGCAGAGTCAGAGAAGCCAGAGGCAGCATAGAGAGCGCCTGTGTCTGATCAAAAAGCCGCGCCGTGGCCACGCCCTCTTGACTGCGGACATTTGGAGCTTCCTGTACCTCATCCTTACGGACAGTCAAGTGAAAAGATTTGTGGAAAAGCAGGAGTACATTTACCCTGAATTCAAACCCAAGAACGAATAGAGTGACGGTCACCCTATTCTTTAATTTTTTGAAGGATCTCGAGGCAAACCAAGGTTGTTCGTAGCTATTCTTTGGAGTGAAGCACAAAATCCAACGTAAGAAGAGTAATAGGAATAATCTGGGTAGAATTTGCTGACAAGGAAAGTGCAAGAGGCTAACCCCGGGGATCGAAGCGAAACACCCATTTTTGGTAACACTGTCTAAGGCTATGTTAATGTATGTACATCATTTTTGCCCAGTGGTCCTGATGCGCGCAGGAGAGCGTGCCAAAGACTTTTCGGCGTCATTCATCTCCCACACGCCCTAGATCTTTGAAAAGGTCTTCTGGAGTGAAACTTTGCATACGGGGGTTATTTGAGGTGCTGAGTCCGAATATCATATCCATTTTGTACCGTAACGCTATTTTTGTAGGGTTACGGCAAGTGCACCACCCCATACTACCGTGCACCTACCGTAACCCTACAAAAGTAGCCTTACGGTACAAAATGGATATGATATTTATATTCAGCACCTCAAATAACCCCCATATGCAAAGTTTCAGTCAAAAAAATTTTTTTTGAAGAGTTTGGGTTCATGATGGTTTAATAATAAATTTTCTAGTGCGCTGTCAATGGAGTCCTGGCTTGGATTCATGGAACTTTGGCCACGCAATCCAGCAGTGGTTGGCGTGATTAGCTGTCCCATGGATCATCGAACGTTTGCAGACGCATTTTTGAATAACCTGGTTCCACCTGGTTACGCGACCATGAGTCCTTGCTCCAATCATGGCAGCCGCGATGAGATGGCCGAGTGGGTAACGAATCGGACGAAGTTCCTGCAGTAATTCTTGTAATGGCGCACATATCTGATGTGTTTTAGTCATTAGAAATACTCTAAACAAGTTTAAAAGCCTCAAATTCAAAAATGCAAAATGGATTCTGCGGACGGGATCCTAGCCCTCGACCCTCTGGCTGACAATCCGACACGCTACCCACTCGGGCACTCCGCCACGGCTGGCATGCCTGTGGCAATTGCTCATGATCGCATACCCAGCGGAGCAGGGTCGTTCACAGTTGTGTCTCCAAACACTCTACAGTCCATGAGACAGCTAATTACAGTAATCTCAGTAACTTTGAGCCGTCAACGTTGCATAAATCGCCTGTAAAATGGACCACTATGGCAGCGAAGAAGAAAAATCTTGGACGCGCTCTCCTGAGCGCATCCTGACCATTGGGCAAAAATAATATGTATGCATTATAATCACCTTAGACAAGGCTTCTGAAAATGGGTGGCTCGCTGGGATCCCCGGAGTTAGCCTCTTGCACTTCCCTTGTGAGTTTTCCACCTACCCTTACGGTTGGTTTCACCTCTGGATGTTTAGAAGGTGAAGGGACGAAGATGGTGTCTGGGGGTTTCTGATCGCTTCGTGATTAATTAGGTGCATCAAGTGTGTTATAAATTAGTCCTAGTGTCAATGCTAGACGAGTCAGATCTCTGAATGGTCTCTTACGATCAGGATTCGCTCAACAACGCAATTCTACTGTCTTTCGCAAGTTTCGGAAAGTTTTTCGAATGATGGTGAGGTCCTGAAGTCCTGAACAAGTGTCGTTTCAACCATCCTTCGCAAGTTTTGGAAAGTTTTTCGAATGATGGTGAGGTCCTGAAGCCCTAAGCAACTGTGGTTTCCACCAACTTTCCTAATAAATTGTGATTGTCGTGTTCAGGTTGAGTTCTAGTATGTTTGACCTTCACAGATAGAAAATGATGTCTCGGAGCACATTTGTTAAATAACCACACCTTCTGGTAAGAAAACTCATAAGAATCCAACAACCCAGCAGTCGACGACCGGGCGCTGCGATCCGGGAGTGCGACTATCGAACGTCGCCGGGGCGGGGCCGCGGCCGGGGCGGGACGACGACCGCCACCCTCCAGGCGCCTTACTATCTCTTATTCCGCTATGCCCCTACCCACCACGTGGGCGTGGCGTCCTGAAGAAGGCGGGGCCACCCGGGCCACGCCCCCTCATCGATCGATGTCAACTTGCCCACCACGAATCGCATGCCGTCAGTTCTTTCTTGTTTACTTTTACGTTGTTTGTTGTTTACTCGATCTCATCTCAGTAGTAGTACTGCACTATGACATGGAATGCTTGGCATTACGGAGCTGTGTTGCAGGATGCGATTTTAAAATAAACTACTACTTGGAGGTTGCAGCTCACAATGTCGCGCCGTAGATTGGAGTGTGCGAAACCACTGAGCGTCGAAGAGGCGTCCTTAAGGGTACATTCAGCTTTGTTCGTTTCAGTTTCAATATATTTATTCTCTAAGTGAGCTCAAGTTGACAAGGTGAGAAATAGAGAAGAGTCAGCGAGCAGTCTTGCAGTACATTTTTGGGCGTGTACCTCTGCCCCCCCCCCCTCCCCACATACTTTTTTGAAGTTTCAAACGCCATCAAATTGTCACATCATTAGCGGTCATTTTGATTCATTATTTTCATTTTTGATAATTTCTGTTGCCTATGTTAACAAAATGAGAAGTTCAGTCTGGTGAGCTGACAGTTCTACCGTAATGCGTAGGTAGAACGTGCCCAAACCACCTTGTCTGAGCTCAAAATCGGCACTGATAAGTGGTTCGATGTCCGATAGAACATGACCACCTACCCTACTGGTTGTCTTCAATATACATAGTTATAAACGATCCACATTTTATTTCACGCCTGGAAGTTATGATAAGACTATTTGCCAGCTGGACTGAACTTTTCATTTTGTCTTATGTTATACATGAAATTTGGGAGTCGTGTAAGTATGAAATTTCCTTGCATAGAATTGTAAATAAACTCGTGAAATGAGGCATGTGAACTCGTAAATATGTAGTGGTACACATCAGCAGCACCCAAAGCTTTATTCATGTTTGCCGCCCAGAAAAGTTGTTGGGTTTCCCTAAAATTCCAAGAAATTTTCGTGCTTTTCCGAATTGGCGAAATTGGAGAGGCAGTTTGCTCGACGGCAAAATCAGAAACATTTCCGACATGCGGCGAATCTCTTCCCTCTGCTTATTTTGCACTGTATATCAACGCAACTTTTCCATGCGACAAACCTAAATAAACGTATGCCGTGTGAGCGGCAAAAAAGGGCGTGAGGAGTGCGAGTACTATGCCCATCTCTTCTTGGTGTATTTCTGATATGAGGAGGAAATCAGTTCATAGGGTAGCTAAAATGCGGAAGTTCTTATGATATTAGGAGCATGTCGCCAAAAACCTGAATCATTCCTCTCATTGTAACGTTTTGTACACTTTTTACAATACGAACTTTTTACAAAGGCAAAGCACACTAAGCATGCATGAGTTATATTTATAGTTCATCGAAGTCCAATCCGGTTGGATAACGAATGGTACGTATCGATCGCCGGGTAACGAAGGTCAATACGTATCTTTAGCTATACGACCGGATAGGACTCTGATGCACTATAAATGTAGCTAGTCATCAGTGTTGAGTCGTACGGATTTCGGTAACGCATACCCTCCTCGAAATCGTTATCTCTTCCAAGTAGATCGGTAATTAACTTGTTAAGCATAACCAACGATAACATTCGACAAAGATGCGCAGGCTAGAGAGATGGGAGTGAAGTGGTGGCAAACTGTGCGGAGATGAGTACGGCTCAACCTATACGACTATACCGCAAGACTGCTCGGTATGGTCTCGCGTCCCTGTGGTATGATCTGGCTTATTTGAGGAGCTACTGTTATAGTTTCAGTTGTTCCAGTTCTTCTGTGCTCATTTGACACATTTTTTGTGAAACTGCATTACTGTAGTGGCAAGTTTAGAACTCAGAAGCAGAGAAGATTTGTTTTTCATTGTTGAAAGGCAGAATCCACGGAAGTTTCGCTCTCTCCGATCTTGCCTTCTACATCGAGTATTTTCGCCCACACGTTATTAGCGCGGTATTATGGCAGACACAGTGAAGCGCCTGCTTCCACAGCGTGTAGCCTTCGAGAAGCGAGACGGGTCTGAGGCGAAGCATGCGTTAGGAACCTATAGTCCATTCAACCGGCAGTCGGTATTGGTGGAAGGATCATGGACTGATACGCGGCCACTTTCAATCAATATCAAGCTTGCTTGATAGTGCACTATCGCACCAGTCCATGAATGCACCAGTACCGACTCCTTTCCGAATGCCCTATAGGTACCATGTGATAGTGTCGATTAACTCAAGCCGTGCTTGTGAAAAGATTCTTCACGCTACTTAGCCGTGATGCAGTCCACTAAGGTGAATCTCGCAGATTGCCGCATAGCATTATCCTCCCTCAATATCGTTATTTCAAGCTAGAGATGACTAGAGTTACGTGTGCTAGCCCACGAACCAAATCTGCAAATCATAGGAAGGGACATTGATATAGATTAGCGACCAGCAAATTCACATCGAATGAGGTAACATATCAAAGTCTATGAGAAGGGCAGAATTTGCAACTTTCAGGAACGTCCAGAGTGGAATGACACTTTGCGAGGAATTCTGGTGGCACTTGTCAAAGATCGGCGCGCTTTGTGGGATGCCCGCTTTCGAACAACCAAGGAAAAAACCATGTTTTACTTTCGTGAAATTGCTGATATCCTATCAAATCAGGATGCACGAATGAACGGTGCGTTTTTAAAAATATTTAACATTGCCGTCTGAGAGAAAATTGTGAATGATCCTCAAAGTTTTGTCTCTTTGTAAGGGACAGGATTTATCCTTTGCTTTTCATCCTCTTTGTTCCCCTCCTCCCTCGACTCTGAGGCAGCCTCATCATCGAACATTGTCGCTTGTTTTGTTATTCGTATCAAAGAACCCATTTTAGAATGGTCTGTCCTTGAAAAATGGTGCTGGATGGTAGAAATGTATATGCGAACTGTGGAACGCCCATCTTTTGACTGGCGTTTCAAAGGGGCCATGGCATTCCACAATGAGTTTGCAGCTAATGGTGTGCAGTACTTAAGGTATGCACCTTTAGCTGCATCGAATTCAGTTTGAAGAGCAGTTTTTTCCAGCTCGTTAACTCCCGAAATTTTATCGGATTTGACGTTCCTCTATGCAGAAACTGAGGCAGAATATGAGCAAGTAAAGGTGAATATTTTGATATCATTACAAATTTTTTCTCTTTCTTAGGTAGATACTTATGATTTGCATTTATTTTCATTTAACACATGCAAACATATATATGTTAACATACTAGAAAAATCTAGATCCTTTCCAGTCTTTATATAATAGGATAAAATGAATAGCTTGTATTATTACTGATGTAATTAGCATATGCTAATGGAGCAAAATTGTTTCCAGACTGAATTGAACAAGAAATTGAAAAAAGGAAGTGCAACCTACAGAGCGGAAATGATGATATATCACAAAATGAACCCATCTCTGTCCGATACTGGTCAGTCTTTCCTTCCTCTTAATTTTTTCCTGTATATCTAGCTCGACTACAAAGAAATTTTTAGCAGGAACCCGACTCAAAATTACCGCTAAGAGAGGACGCCCGCGGGGATCGTCATCGACTACGGCAGAGCAATTGCTGTCAGGCCGAGCAAAAAGTGGCAAAGAAATCGGAGAAGGAAAAGGTGCCTGTTTCTAAACATCTTTAGACTTTTTGATGAATTGTTATGATTGCAGCTATACCTCTCTTGACTTCGAATGGAAAACCAATCAATATCAAAGAAGAAAATTCTGATACGTTGTCTGATAAAGGAGGTGTTTTCGAAGGTAATTACTGCGCAGTTAATCTTTTTCAGCGCTTGTTCTTTGCTTTTTGACAATCAATGATGGCTAAACGTTCACACGATTCATGTTTGCAGGTTCCACTATTGCTTCTGTGCTCGAAGAAAAGCTAAAAGTGACTATGGATGGAGATACGATTCAACCACATTCTCTTCCGAGTGTGTTCACCTTTAGCTTCCCATATGACTAGTTTTACTGAGAAAGATCTGTCATATATTCTAGTAACATGGACAACGGAGATGGTGGATCAACTCATTCAATGTGTGAAGGAAATTCCAGCTCTCTGGCATTATGATCATCCGCAGTATTGCAATTCTACAATGCGGAAGAAATATTTTTCCCAGATTGCTGAGAAATTAAATTCTCTGCCTGAAGGAGCATCTCTAAATGGTTTGTTTTCTTTCTTTTTTTTTTCAAACTTGTCAAGCAAACAAACAATTTTCACGCAGTTTTTCAAACTAGCTTTCCTTATTCCTATGTATGTATAAAGTTAATCTACAATATTTTCCCGCAGTGGTTCTAAAAGCGCTCAGGTTTTTATCGCTTAGCTGCTATTCCACCGTTTTTCTTGCATACTCAATCTCATGAGTGGATGCTGCACATTTCAAGAATCCTGCTTGCTGAAAGATGTTTGTTGCCTGTTTTTCGTTTCCTCAGTGATAACGAACTTTTACACGCTAGTGTATGGTTTAATTTATTCAGAACACAGTCATGCATCGAAGGTCTTGTCTTCAGGGGATCATATATCAGATAAATGGTCTGCGCTTCGCGATGGTTTCGAGCTACAGCTCAAGAACATGAAACAAGAAGAAAGCGCTAGCTGCGAGCAGAATCAACGACTCCTTTTCCTTACGCCCGAAGTCATGTCCGCGTGTAGATTTGATGATATAACTCGTGGTATGTGGCACATTTAGTATTTGTCCTTTCTTGCCTATTCAGTTTAATCTATGATTCAAGGTAGCGAAGTCGTGACAACGAGCACGGCTGAAATTCCAACGGATGTCCAATCTCAGATCCACAAAATCCTTGGATACGTGTAAGATTTCTTTTCACCTATCGTGAGCGATTTCATTGAATGATTGCTGCCATTCAGTCCAGAGCCGATGAAAAGCAAGGAACAGGAGGGTATTCCCACCAAGAAAGCTAAACTTGCTTCTAGTAGTAACTCGCAGAATGTCGTGAAAACCCATATCGAATTGGATTCCATCCCACATGTTCAACAGGTATGATTTTTTTCTGTCCAGTGAGAAGATTTCACGCTTTTATCATGCTGTTCCTGTTGTCTATCGTATGCTGTGCAGCATATGGTGGCATAGCCTATGCTTCACGTGAAGTATAGCTGGGTTAATCAACCATTGTCGTTAGACGACACTGATAGATCTCAACTGTAGAGAATTATAATTCGTTGTAGGTAGTGTCAACTTGGGTTCCTCCTCGAGAAGATTCCTTGGATACTGTTTTGCAATCATATTCATCAACACCGCCAACGGCTACTGCTCAAGTGACGGTAGGTATGCCTAGCATATTATGAGCCGATACTCTGATGTTTCAGTGTATAAAGAGATGCCATATTTAAGATTGGAAGTGAATAGTTGAACGCTGAATTAAAAAGTAGTTTTACCTAGAAGGAAGAACTAGTTGCTCCCCGCTTTCATCCATGTTATAGTGTGTTTCACTGGGGAACATAGTTGCGAAGATATTAGAGAAACAGAGAACACGAGAAATAGTGCAGTGTTCGGAGAGGCAGGCGAGAAGTGCGGCTCATAGGCACGAATACCCAACTAAGACGGACTATAGCAGGTTCTTTCAGTTTGAGTCTTAATTGATGCAAAACAGCGTGAAGGCAGTGCCATTGTAGTAATGTGGCTCTTTAACAAGTACTAACTCTTTGTGTTTAGTTCTCGATCAATAATTTTTTTTGTTAGTTCTCGACCAACCTAGTTGCTAGACTGTTCAATTTCTAGGTGAAGAACGATATCGCCCACATTCTGCGGAACCCTTCACCTCGTGTAAATTTGAACGGCTCAAAAATTGCATACACAGATTTAGTGGAGGAACACCCTATACGACCATACGAAGACAAATGGACACTAATGGGTGAGTCTTCTCTGTCTAATGGAGAACTTCTGAGATGGTTCAAAAGCTTTTCATAACACGGACACCTTTTCCATATAACACTAGCTATTCTGTTTTGTTATGATTTTGGTCAGGTCGATGGTAACAATCCTATAAGTTGCTGCCAATCGCAAACAAAACCAGTGACCTTAGGCGTGTTCTGACTCACTTGTCTCCTCATTCCTGGGAAGATTTTTCATTGAACGAACTGCTCCAGGTCGTATGATAGAAGAGACTGCACGTGAACTGGAGACAAAACATTCTGAGTTGGCGTATCGTCTCCAAAAAGATATCAATGACGTCATCTTCAAGTACCAACTTGAGAGCCTTAGGCACAAATAGTTCTTGATCGATGTATGCATTGTCCTCATCGTGCGGGTATGTCTGCCTTCTTCCTCAGATTGATCTCAGGTGTTTGCTAGATTGTTATTATTCTGCCAGCTTGGTTACTTCCATGCGGCTGATGGAATCCCTTTGTTACCTTTCAGTCATTGTCATTTCATTCATATTGTCCTCTTAAACGGTATCCCCGCTGATGCATTTCATTGTAGTGTTTTTGTTAGATTACCTGTTGTATCTTTGTGGTCACCCAATAAATTTGGAGATGAGTATGTTGCTGTTGCTAAAACCTGACTAGCGCTGGCATCAATAAGAATTTGAATCCTATCCTTTGTCGCAGGGGCTCATGCGCATCGAACACGCACATCTATAGTAGTATGAATTGCTATAATGACAGGGGATGGAGTTGGGCGAGCAGGCTAGTCTTTAAACGCAGCACTCACGAAAATTCCCATTTCTTGAGTCGTTTACCGTGACCTGCTTGGTAGAAAATCACAACTACATAGAACACTAGAAATTTCCACTATCTGAAAAGACACGGTCATGGATGTAGATGTTAAAGTGGACATGGTCATGTTCCGACCCGCGCAAACACCCAAATTCGATCGCATGCAACACGCACCTCACGTTCGCGTGATTGGACCCGTGGACGTCAAGAGGCTCGCATTGAAGCGGTATGAAGGACAACATCCAGATGTCGTGGATTCTCGCGCGTTTCACGCTACTTTATATATAGATATATCAGTTCTGGTTCCTCTGAGACCACGGGAAATTGCGAGATCTTTGGAACGAAGATTTTCGTGAGTGTTGCCTTCATGTCCGACAACGTAGTCAAAATGCGCATTGCAACTTTGAATGTTGGTAAGCTGTCGAGCCGTTCGTGTGGGCTAGCAGCAGCACTGCAGCGCTGCCGAATCAAACTGTCCGAGAGACGAGATGGTCCGGTAACAAGTCCAAGGAAGTCAGATGCGGTTCCAAAGTCGTCTACAACGGCAATGTAGGTGCAAGAGATGGCGTCGGCATCTTGTGCGGTTGAGGGATTCCATATCAGGCTCAGAGCATTTTGACGATCGTCCCATGAAGATTGATATCGTCACGCTAGAACAGCGCATTTACTTAATCTCGGCATACGCCCCCTGACTGGGTTCTCAGATCGGCTGCGTGACAAGAGGTACGCTGCTAGGCTGTGATTGGTCGATTCATGTGCGCGTCGCAGCTGCAGCTTTCAAAGCTGCGAGCGGTGGTGCGGGAAGCGAACAAATTTTCTAAGCTTGAATGGGACATGATGAGTGCTATCGAACCCACAGACTGGAGGAGATGGTCACCAATGTCTTCTATCGCTTCGAACTTGAAGAACTACCCTCTAATTAAGAAGCATATGAGTGCGGCGCGGTTGCTAAATTTCATGTTGACTTATTTTTCCCTGCTTCTCACATAAATGAGTTATTTCCACTACTTTTTCTAAATAACACTATTTTAGCAAAGTAGCCATAGAACTAATAGGAATACGCTGACTTTGCTATTCTAAATATGACCCGGTCGATGGTGGCAACACCTGGGGACGTATCACATTCCCAGGGCCAGGTTGGAATGCATCGGAGAGGAGGAACTTGGGTACCCGCAGCCGCTGGCGACTGTCAATTACTACCAGCTCGAGCGCTCGCTGCTAAAGCGACTGTAAATTACCACCGGCTCACGCTGTAGTTTCTTAACCCCGCCCACCGCCGCAACACAATCAACCACCGCGCGCGGCATTCGTGTTGCGATGAAGAAGTGTGGATGGCATCTAAGAGATCCGTGAGGCGGAAACCCCTGTGATTAATGGAAATTAGCGCTGATAATATTATGATTGGCCAGATATGACAAGTAAATAGTGTGATAGTTCAGATATTACAAGTAAACAGACTTTAATAGAGATATCAGTAAACAGGGACTCTGAAGGACAACACTATTTTGAACTGTTCTCACGAGGGATTTTGAAAGCGTTGCAGCGCAGAGGAATGATGTTTTTTTTTTCTCTGGAAATAAATCTGCCTTCGCTGAGGTTGCTGAACTGCCCAGTGCTCTACTTTCATCAAAACCATAATTAGGAAGATTTCGATGCAGACTAAAGTCAACTTTCTTGCGACACTTCAGAGTTTGCCCACGGCTTCTGATCCTTTGAATTTTTTAAACCTACTAAAGGAGACGTTATTTCCATTACTATTGCTGTAGTTACCTTCTCTTAAGAATATAACTGAATTAAATCATTGAATTGAAATTGGATTTGAAACACACTTACACTTAGATTCCTAAGCAAAACGAAAAAAAATAACAGAGTCTACTCCTTATTTTATCAATGGAAAAATGAATATTTAGAACTAACACCAACAAATTTCACATGTTTTTCGCCTTGTAATTGCAGCCCATTCGACTACTGCATTATTGGTTCCATGAAATCAATATTACCAAAACAGTTATAGTGAGGCGATCTAATGGCATTGTATCCATGAGGTACGCCTGCAGGCACAGTACATATCTGCGAGACATTTCTTACACCTCATCTGCCGTGGAGTAGTAGTCGATTCGAATATCACACACGCTTAAGGACTAGTTGTTAAGAATGTTGAACGCTCGAGTTCTGGAGGAAAACACAATGAAAAGGATCAAAAGAATTGAAATACATAAATTTCTGGGTCACACACAAGTTTCATTTCCATTACTCTTTTTTCTCGGCGAACTGACAATGTATGCAATCTGGTATTAGAATAAGTGTAGTAATTAGGGGAATGCGCATATACATGAAGGATACGAGAGTACGAACAAAACACAAAAGCAAACTGTACGCGAGATAAGCATGATGATTTAGAGGGAGTCCAAAAAATCAAAAAAAAAATTCAAATCGTTGTGCAAATTTCAAGAATTTTTTGACGCCCATAGCAGCTCTTCCTAAAGTGAACAGTATTGACGCACTGGTATTTCTGGAATCATTACGCTTTCAGAAGCTCAAAAGCTTCTACACACAAAATCAGTTAACTATCATGATCACCATGTAAAACCCATAACCCAAGTAAAAGCCTATTTCTTCTGCGGCACTTCATCAGAATTACTTTACGATATCCTCTTTAACTCATTTCGCATATTTTGTGGGCCCCTTCCATGTTCGCGTACGCGCGCGGCAGAATGGGCGGGGTCGCGACGATTTGGGCGGTGCTAGTGCTATGCGCAGCACCAGTCAGCCGCGGCGCTGGCAATTGCCTTGGAGCGCGCGAGCTGGCATTAAAGTACCAGCCGCCGCCGGCTGCGGGTACCCAAGTTCACTCACCCAATGCATCGACGCTGGAGCTGGCAGGATGCCAGAGGGAGGGCCTTTGGGTTCCGTCGGAAAACGGGAGCGGCTAACGATGCCCCATGGACATGCAGGTGCTACGCAGCTTTTGTTGACAACCAGGCGCAGTTTTTATTCGTATTTTTACTTTCAATTCGAATATTTATGCGAATGTTCGAATACTCGAAAATTCGAATATTCGAAATATCGAGGGTGCAGGATTATTCGAAAATTCGAAACGGAAGAACCGTTCCAATTGAAACCCCAATTTCTCATTTCAGTCTCAGTTTTCCCAAAAAGCTGCGCATATCTTTGTATCCATTTGAAAGTGGCCAACCACATTTGGAAGCTTTGAAACTGCAATTCTGCGAATTACATGATGTTGGCGACAATGACCTTTTTTTAGACACTTGAAAAACTAGCAGTTTTAACTAAACTTCTGATTATTCAAGCCTTTCCTCCGGAACTATGTGAGTGGACTGTAAACTATAGTAATAACTTTCACACAGCATTCTTCCCTATATTTAGCCGATTTCCAACTACCGCTTCGTTGCAACTCTTTCTAAGTACATAACCGTTAGCTATGGAATTGAAAGTTCACATAAAATCTTGAGATCCTCTCATTACCCTTTCTGCCCAAACATACTCCGACTTCTTGTTATAGAAGTTCTGTTGGTTTTCACATTCAACGCACAAGCATGCAGTTGGACCGGATGAACAGAAGTAATGATGAGGAACGGGATAACGCAGTGTTTTTTTTTTTTGGTATCGCTGACGCTTTTTTGTTGATAGCTGGAAGCTCGTTCATGACCAAGGTAACTAAACCACCGTATCCAACATTATTTTTATCGCGTCAATACCTCTACATACATTCACTGGCTCGTTTCGTTGAACTACAACGCAGAGATATTGAGGAGGAAGCCTTTTCACGGGTGAAGCGTTTCATCCACTTCACGATCCTTTTGTTAGGTTGTAACATAAGTTTCCGCTGTTTTGAAATTTTTGATGAAAATTTTTTATAGAAAATCATATAACAACCGGTACCAATCGAAGTATGAACCACGACACTTGCTGTTATTTTGCCATTTTTCCAGCAGGAGCTCGACTCCTCTGCTTAAAAAATCCGCGGACTGCGAGTCCAAGAACTGAGTCGCGCAGTGCTAGAGGTCACTGACTTTGGCAGAACGGTTCTCGCAAGGGAGGCCTTCTTGTGATCTGATAACCTGCGCTCTGGTGGAGCCAGATTTGTTCTACATAATGCGCAATCAAAAATTGCTCTGCGAGGTGTTTTCCTTTCCGGAGAGTTCGACCAAGAAAATTAAGGCGCCCTCCGCGGTGTGGCAAAATGGTGTGATTTCCCCAGAGCGCATCGAGCTTGTCCCAAAATTCTACCGATTAGTGTCCGCAAACGGTTGATGTTTGTAGCCCCAGTGGAAGAAATCCCACTTCAATTCGCTCCAACTCCAGAGAGAAAAACAGCATGATTAAAATTTTGGGTTACCAAGTTTGGTGCCTTCGCCCAAGATCGCTCGACAATAAAATGGGGAGAGAAAGGACCATTCAGAATAAGAATGGCCTCGAGATTGCTCCACCCAAATTTTGTTAGTCCCATGCAACATTTTGGTAAAATTATTATTCGTGCAAGTGCAGTCACCGAATTTGTATTTTTGCAGGGTTCACTCTGAAGTTTATTACATCTTCAAAATAAGACTCAAAAATAGGTCTCACATTCCATAATGGACCATGCGCTTTAAAAAGGTATCTAAATATGAGTGAAATCTAATCAGTATTCATTTATTAGAACCCTTTGAAAATGTCTATGCGAAAACAGTGGAAACTTATGTTACAACCTAATTCAATGGTTTCACACCTCAAAAGAGATGGACGTTCTTAAGCTTAGGATCTCTAACCAGCTGCAGTTCGGAAATCGATAAGGAATCAACTCTACAACAGCACAAGCTTCCACTCGTGAGGAAGTTGTGAGAAATTCCAAAACTGCAAATGAAACTTTCTACCCGAAAAACTTCAAGCCCGTTGTGATTGGGAAACATATCGCATTGTTCGCCTACATGCATGGGTATAGAATATTTTAACCAAATGGAATGTTATTCGAATAAATATTTGAAAGTTCGAACATACGAAAATTCGGTGGTTCGCAAAAATGCGAACATCCGAAAATTCGGAGATTCCTAGAAATTCGAAGGTTCGAATACTCGAAAATTCGACTGGTTCAAAACATTCGAAAGTTCGAATATTCGGAAATTCCAATGTTCGAAAATTCGGAGGTTCCTAGAAGTTCAAAAATTCGAATATTCGAATATTTGAAAAAAATTTCGAATGTAGAACTCTGGTAGGTACCGAGGCAAAATTCGCAATGTCCAGCGATTGTCCTGCACTCTTGCGACAGGCCCCGCCCCTCCTTCCTTCCTTTTGTGAAGCAAATTAACAGTTTTGTGGAGCTGTGCCGTTCCTCTTACTTGTTCGTTCTTTCTATGTTCTATTTACTTATTCCCAGTATTTGCCTTTCCATTACCCTCTGCGTTACTTGCAAGCTTCGCTCATCTGCTTTTGTGAACTTCCAAGCTTCATGTACTTCAAGCAATGCAGACAGCACGTTCTTGCGGAAGAAGTGGTTCATAGTCTATGCTGGTATCTCCATGCTTTTGAGGAGAACATCGATTCTTGAAAATGCAGATGAATCTGCTTTCCAGTCATTTCCAGCCACACATCATTGTCCATCCTAATGGCTTGCTCGACAAGCTGATTATTCAGTTTAGTTTCGGAATCCCCACAATCGTTCTTCATCCACTTGCTTTTTTCAGGGTGAATATTCAGCTCGATACTCTCACCACACATATTCCATTAAGATTTTGTAGATCTCCGGCCTACTTGCTACCAGCTCCACATCATCGGCAAGGAGTAGCATTTGTAGTGTTTCTCCATCTATTTCAGGACCTTCTTTCTCAATGTCAGCAGCTTTTCTCATGGTTGATCCCAGCGCACACGTAAATGTTTCCAGGGAACAGATATCATCTTATTCTACCCCTCTCTTTATACAGATTTTTTGAGACCTTTCGAAGATAGTGAATTCATTGCAGGATTTCCTCATTGTTTAATGTAGAATCCTCACATATTCTGCTTCTACTCCTTGACCAGTCATTGCCCTGAAGGCAGCACTGTGTCCCACCAACTGAAAGCATTCTCAAAGTGTATGAACAAGAGACATAGTAGAAATTTTTGTTCTCTGCATCGTTCCGATAGTTGCGAGGCAGTAAAGATATGGCCAATAGTGAAAAAAAAAACTTTTACGAGATCCTGTGATGTACCCGGAGTTATCATGATATCCAGAAGACATTTTAGTACAAACAATTTATTATTTCATATAACCAACAGCAACAAGCGACCACTTGGACCGCATACAGAGAACAAGAACTGCCCACGCCATTGTGGAGTGGGCGTGGTTAACATACAAGCCAAATCTATGACATGCCTCCTTTTCGGGAGATTGTCGTCCACGACAATATGAATATAGAATAGACACAACGAAAATGGAATGAGGCCACAAAAACAGCTCAGAGGTGGTGGGCTTTTTTTAGCCCTCTCTTCATATGCGGATACAGAGAACAAGAACTGCTCACGCCATTGTGGAGTGGGCGTGGTTAACATACAAGCCAAATCCATGACAATCCTGTTTGCTCTCTTGACATGTTATGGTCCAGCGTGCGCTCATTTGTGCAATATCAGCCTGTGATTTCGAAAGTCTTCTCTGTTATTTTTCTTCGGAATCAGTACGGTTCTGGCCTGCTTCCATTGCTCTGGTATTTTTGTGTTGAAGAATTTCATGAATGCCGGGGATCTTGGCTAGGACTTCTCCGCCTGTTCTGATTTCTTCTGCTCTTGTTTCAACAGGACCTAGTACTTAGTCAGGTATTCTGCCCCTTAGTGCCTTCTCGATTTCTGCGCTGAGGATTTCTGGTAGAGACTCTATTTTCTAGATGACAGGAGGGTTAGTGCACTTTTTTTAGGCGAACGACTTAGTGAGGTTCGTTTGACAAGTCTCTTCCTCTTCTGTCCGTGCAGATATTCTTCTGGTGTGCTCATTCGCTAGCGCTGTGGACATCTTGCGGCTCACATGAACTTCTCTCGAAGAATTTTCATGTGCTTTCTTCTCTAAACCTGGGCATGATGTTTCAGTGATGCTTTCACTTCTTCTGCCAACCAAGTTATTCGGTGGTAAACTTGATTGGCCTGGCATTTCGAATAGAACGTCGTCTTCAGAGGTCTAAAAGTGGCTCGCGGTTCTTACCTGTGATTGAAACGGCCGAAAGTCTCCACTCACTCTGCCAGTTTCCCAACATTACCCCAAGCTCGCTACTACAAAAGATCCAGGACGAAGGGTAAACCAACCTTGTCACCACCGTTCTTGCGGAAAACCGCAGAAGAATGTCGTTGCGGAGAAGTAAGACTTACTTACTTACTTACCTCTCTCGAAGCATTTTTGGAACTCGCTCTCTCAGCCGCTGTTTTTTGGAGCCGTTCCCTGCAGAAGTTTCGTAATCTTCTATAATCATTTGTCGTAACTCCTTGCACAGTATTTTGTATTCAAGACCGGTGTTCCTAGCACTTTCAAGTTTCCGTCTGTCTGCGAGCATGTGCAGAGTCGTCTCGGTCAATGTTCCTCTACAGTGACCTCTCACTAAGGTAGCAAGGCTTTTGCACATTCGAAGGTTTTCAATTATACTCTCACCAGTCTGGCCATCCGGCCGACGCCGGACTTCCAGATTTCTACTGATGCTCGCTTCGCTCGCATACTGCTCGTTGAAAGCGAACACAAAAGTGTAAATGGATTGATAAAATCTCTATCCTTCCACGCAGTTCTATCGCTCTCCTGAGAAGCCCCTGATCCCATAGGTGGTAGCTTTACCTCATATGAACGAAGTTATGCTCTCCCGTATGAGCGTAGTGGCCGTGAAGAATTGAGTGTTACCAATTCAGTGCAAATATTATCTTGAAATGATTTAGGCTCAACCGGTTGTTGTGGTAATTCAAGTGATAAGGGTCCACCGATGTACAGTAGCGAGCAAAAAGATTGCAATTTTTGGTTTTTCGTCTATAACCTCTTCCAAAGCAGAGCGTGGGAGTTCAAATTTTTATGGGAGTTGTAGATACTCATGGGAGATAGAAACAAGGAATAATCCCTTTACTCCATTCACTTCACGTTTTTTAAGAAAAAAGTTTCTCACAGTGGCCTAAATCTGAAATTTGGCACCATCTGCAATGTCTCATAAAATAACGTCTACCGTTGGGATCTAACCACGAGTTCCTTACAGCAGATCCGCCCCTTATGTACTTGAAAATGTTTATGCGCTGACCAGTGATTGACATCTACAAAGACTATGTGAGATTAATTCAGCTCTGATCCTCTTTGGGTGTCTCTGTCACCCTTGCTCCACCTATCGGCTCTATTTAAAAGGGAGAGATGCCCCTGATGGTTCTATAAGTCTGGCTAGAAGTGCTCGGTTTCAACGCAGCTTATTGCTCCCTCGTAGTTCCGAAATATTCGGGCTTGTTGCCGTGCAGCTAATTGTGCACATCACGCAAAATAAGTTTTGGAATTTTTTCTGTCTCGAGGAGGAAGATACTTTGAGGATCCCTTAAATGGTAAAGATTCTCCAGGGTTCCTAGAATATTGCACTGTGCGTGGCGACTCATGCCTATTTGAATTTGATGAGGTAGATCTTGCTAAAATGCAATGAACTCTACGAAACATCACCGGAGCGGGATACTGCGACCTGGCACTATAAAAACTGGCTAATTCAATTTGAATTAGATGAAACAAACTACTCGAGACATTTTTAAATCAAAAGGCTCTAGGCGAAGTGGGAAAACTCGTGGGTGAGCAAGAGGCCACACATGCTCGTGCGTGTGTCGTCGTGACCAGCACCCTTCACTTCAAGTAGTCCTGTTTCGATAAATCTAAGGCGGCATTAATTGTCACGCACGCGGCAATATTCCAGGGACCCTGGAGAATCTTTGTCATTCATGAGATCCTCAAAGTATCCTCCTTCTCGAGACAGAAATAATTCCAAAACTTATTTTGCGTGATGTACCCGATTAGCTGCACGGCAACAAGCCCGAATATTTCGGAACTGCGAGGGAGCAATAAGCTGCGTTGAAACCGAACACTTCTAGCCAGACTTATAGAACCATCAGGGGCATCCCTCCCTTTTAAATAGAGCCGATAGGTGGAGCCAGGGTGACAGAAACACCCATAAAGGATCACTGCTGAACTAATTTCACATAGCTCTGTAGATGTCAACCTGTGGTCAGGGCATGCACATTTTCAAGCACATACCGGTTGGCTCTACTGCATGGAACCAATTCCATCCTAACGATAGACGTCATTTTATGAGACATTGAGGATGGTGCGAAAATTCAGATTTAGGCCGCTGTGAGAAAAATTTTCCTTAAAGAACGTGAAGTCAAGGAGTAAAGGGTTCATTCGCTGTTTCTATCTCCCATGAGTATCTACAACTCCAAAAAATTTGAGCTCTCACGCTTTGCTTCGGAAGAAGTTATAGACGAGAAACCAGAAGTTGCAATCTTTTTGCTCGCTACTTATATAAACGGAAAGGAAGGAGTGGTTCATTCCGACACAAACGGAATGGGAAGAGAACACGGATGCGAAAGGAAACAGAGTATATCTAGAAGGTCCGCCGAAACAGGGTAAGCGTACCCCTCACGCAGAAATAGATCCGCCTGGCGAATTCCTATTACGTGTGGACGCCGGCGCACACTTATCGCACCATTGGACCCGACCCCAGGCGTTTCCCCACTTTTGGACGCCGGCGCACCCTTATCACACTGTTGGACCCGACTCCAGGTGTTTCCCCGTTTGGGACGCCGGCGCACCCTTATCACACTGTTGTACCCGACTCCAGGCGTTTCCCCAGTTTTGGACGCCGGCGCACCCTTATCACCCCATTGAATCCTCCTCATTCTTTACCCTGTCGTGGCCTTTACACTGTTCTCCCGAAATCTTAGGCAAGTGCTACGTTTTGAAGAGTTTAGCTGTCCTATATGAGCCTCTTTTCTTTTAGACCTCGGTGCCTATTTTTTGCGTCCTTCCGATGCTGAGTTTTCCTTCATTTATACAACTTACAACTTATACAATTTATACAACTTTCTGCAACTTCATTTCCATCATTGAAAATCTCATCTAACTCCACTGCCACAGGATTATTCACGACTTCGACTGTGGACGCGCCAGTGCTGGATGACGCCGTCTCTGGATCTGTAGGATCTATATTAATTGGATGTGGCAACGGGGGTAGTGAAGCTGAAAAAGGAGACATGGAGACAAAAAACCCACACGCCACATTACGGGCATTGTAATATATTTGCGTGGAATGATCTGCTAATCAACCTGGAATAGCTGACAACGATCGATCGATGCGCCTTCTTTTTGGTGGTGAGGAGAAACCGTGCGAGCGGGCCATGACAACCGTGTGAGTGGGCCGCAAACTGTGTCCGCTAACCGGCGTACCGGTGTCGGCAACTTTGTCTGAGTAGAGCAGGTGACGGCAACCACGCGAACGGGCCTGACACCGAAAGCTCTCAGAAGTTTTTAGAGCCGGGCGCACGCTTAAGAGGGAAGGAGAGGGCGGTATGTAGAAGAGAAGGAGGAGGAACATGAAAAAAAAAAGCAACTTCAAGGGAGGAATAGAAGAAAACAAAACGTGGACACAAAAACAAAGAGGTTTTTGCAAACTTAGAGCAAGGCGCGCGCACAAAGAGAAGAGCGGAGAAGATGATAGAGAAGAGAAATTGACAGGATTGCGATGCAGAGGAAGAAACTACACTAAGACAAAGAATTTCAGAGAGTGAGAGAGGTGGAGAATGAACAAAACAAAAAGTGAGGGATATGGAGAAAAATAGAAACAACGAGACCAAAACAGAACGAGAGCATACGTGAAAACAAGAAAGAGTAGCTGAACATCGTTGGTTCACGATGTTCTTCAGGAGCGCGCAAAAACTTCGTAGGAAAAAAGCAACGAAATCACCTACCTCCAACTTCGGTCGCGTCAGCACCAAGCAGCCGACGTCGAAAAGTTTCACAGCGTTAACGATGAACAAGGCTACCTTTTTATGAATCGCAAGATGGCGACGCAGCGATGGAGGGATTATTTCGAGAAGCTCTGCACGGAAGAATTTGCACCTCCCCCCATTCCAGAAGTCCCGCCCACTTTCGGACCGATGCAGCCGATCACCATCGAAGAGACCATGTTGGCAGTGAAGCGAATGAAGCCAGGCAAAGCGGCGGAAGTGTGGAAGTCACAGTGTTTGAGCTCCACTGAATGGTAGACAAGGTCTTTCAACATGATCATAGCGGAGAAGAAGGTGCCCGTGGACTGGCAGCGAAACACCACCATCCCGATCTGGAAGGGCAAAGGTGGCCCTGCTGACCACGCGAACTATAGACGAATCCGTCTGTTGTCGCGAAAATTATCTCCTTCGATGTGTGATTGCTCCAGGGATGTCAAAATTACTAAACCGAATAGAGGTGGAGGCTATAGCCACGAGAATCAACAATAGAGAGAAGCATACCATAAAGATCTTCTAGCTTATTATTGATCGCCGAAATCGCGAAGTCGTTCAACTATCTTCCAACCAGTGCGGCTTCGTATCCGGATGCGGCACTACCGATGCCATCCATACTGCCCGTCTCCTGATCGAGAAGAGAAGAAACGACCGTTGCACCCAGCCTTCCTGGATCTGGAGAAGGACTTTGATTGCGTTTCGCACGAGGTAATCTGGTACGCGTTGTGACTTCATGGCATTCCCGAAAAGCTTCTCAAGTGGGTGCAGATGCTTTATGCCGATCACAGAAGTAAAGTACAGGCGGTTGCTGGCACATCGACAGAGTTCCCCATCACCGTTGGCGTACACCGAGGCTCTCTCCGCTCCTTTTCATCATCGGCATGGACACCCTTACAAAGGACCTCCAGAGACGGCGCCTTGGACGCTGCTCTATGCCGACGACGTACTGTTAGCATCTGAAGACAAGGGCGAACTAGAACGGCAGACGCAAGCGTTGAGTGACCGGCTGGCACGTTTTGGCCTTCACATCAACATGAAGTAGACCGTGTATCTAACCACTGATGAACATGAGTCCGGCACTATCAAAGTCAATGGCACGGATCTTCCACGAGCGACTACCTTCAAATACCTCGGCTCAATTGTTCCATCAGACGGTAATCTCGCTTATGAGATCATCGCACGCGTCAGCGCTGCGTGGCTGAAGTGGCGCTCACTGACTGGAGTGCTGTGCGACAAGGAAACTCCAGACCGCCTCAAGTCGAAGATCTACTGAACGGTACGCTCGGTCGCCCTCTATAGTGCTGAATGTTGGCCTATCACCAAGGAAATGGAACGCCGAATAAGCACCATTGAGATGAGAATGCTGCGGTGGATGAGTGGCAGCGCATACGCAACAAGGACATACGGCAGCAATTTGGGATAGCTGCGATAGTCGACAAGCTCCGTGACGCGCGTCTGCGATGGTTTGGTCACGTTCTCGGTGCCGATGGCGACAAAGTCCGTAGGATTGGTTTCGATGTAGACGCGCCAGGAAAGCGACCAAAAGGGCGACCTAAACAATGATGGCTTGAAACTTTGCACGCGGATCTCAAGCTGACAAGGATCCATTCCGATTAGGCGCACGACAGGGCAATATAGCGTTGAAGCATCAGCAAAGCGGACCCCGCTAAGAAAAGGGAAAAACGCTGAGGAAGAAGAAGTTTGCACTTTTACACGATATGGCTCTTTTCCCCGCAGTTGCCTCAGTCATGATTCAACTGCGTCGATAAAAACATGTACGTAGAAAGTGCTCGGGCGACATCAAATCAAAATTTGAATAGAATCGTCCTCGTCGCAAGAAAGGTCTTCCATGGAGCACCTATCTAATATTTTTAGGTGTGACTTATATATGCAGGACTTTCTCTCCTTCTGAGGACCCCAATGGAACAATTCCACTGAGTTATGATTGTTTGGAAAGGCCAGTTTCGGAAATGACGTTGACCTCACAAGTTCCAGCACGCGCAGACTACACTTTAAATCCTCATTGAATTCGTGAAACACTCAAAGGCTCTATGTAACATGTGATGCGCATACACCATACTGCTTTCACGTGCGGAACCAGCTTTGCTGCATGGTTTTGGAGTGACTTCACTAGACATATTGTCCTGTTACGCTTGTTATCTTTACGGGAGTATTTTTCCATCAGGTCCAGTCTCCTTGTTGATATTCGTTCCGGAATAGCTTCAGAAGCAGGGCCAAGCGTCCGATGGGAATCTCCCATGAGGGAGTCGTAAGGGAGGGGACTGGGGAGCGGAGGGGGTCGTATTGGAGGGGTGGGGATGGGGTCAGTAGAGGGGCAGCCTGGCCATTGAAAGTAAATTCATGTTTATTTTATGACATTATGACAAATGACGGTCCGCACTTGCCAGCATGAAACACCATGTCATTAAGTGTCAAAACAGGACAGGTTGACAGCGTATGAGAAGAATCGGCTTCAGCGCACGCACCCACAGGTTCGATTCCCGGCGTCTTCGATAGACTTTTGCATGAGTCGGAATCAATTCAGAATCGAGTATGGAGTAAAGACGGTGGAAATGTTAAAAAATGAAGTGTGGGTTGCGTGATCGATCAGTTCCTCATGCGAGAATTTGCCTGCAATGCCCGTCAGGACGTGAAATAGTAGGGTGACTTAGACCTCATGCTGAACTTCTCTGACTCGAGATCAGCAAATGCTTTTCAACGTATTTATAGAGGACGATCACCTCTATCTTTTGCCAGAATTTCAGTTTTCTAAATCGTCATATTTTTTTGAGAGCTCGATGGGAAAATTTTTCAAATTTTCGGGTTTTCGAGGCGAAATTTCCCATCCAACTCACTCAACCAGGAGCAAACATTGGAAAGCGATAATGTAGGTGATGGAGAATGATTTCTTAGAGCTCTATTATGTGAAGGTAGTGAAATTCCAGTAAAAGGCAAACTTTCTTCATGGGAGTTGAAGAAGTGAAAACCTCGCAATTTGAAGAGATGGTGAAAATGGAGTAAATCTGTTTAAGAAATCACTGAGAAGCTGTTTGCAGAGATCATGGAAACTTTTCTATGAGTCTTAGATTGGGAAATTTCCCATTTGTGTACAGAATCTGGCTCCACGAAGTTCGCTCGTTTATCCGCAATTTAGATGGGAAATCGATGAGAAATTCGCTAAATTTCCCATCGATTTATCGAACCCGTGAGCGCTCAAATGCCAGCGCTGAGACCGACTTCTCGCATGCGCTGCCAGTCAATCCTGTTTTGACACGTCATGAACTGATCGTTCTTGCTCGCTGTCTGGTTCGATCGGATTAGAAAGGATGAATATCAACTACATGATCGTTTTTGTTCCAATTTTGGGCTTTTAATGTGTTTCGCTTGTGTCCAGAGAAAACATGCGGGGCAGAGGGGGGGGGGGGGGAGTCGTATTGAGGGTCGATATTTCCTATCGTCATGCTTGACCCTGTTCAGAAGTTTTTTTTTGTAAAGAGAGGGTCAAAGTCAAGCAGTCAACCATCATTCTGTTCTACTTTCACATACATTAAGTTTGAACATAAGTTCGTGTGTTTTTTTTTTCGTTGCGATTTTTTTCTCGTAGTTGTTGGAACGAAGCCAATATGTTAGGCTGTAAAAGGGAAAACAAACATAATGGTACACATTCGTTTCCATTAGTCTTTATCACTCCGTTATCCCATATAGTCCTTGCATCCAATTGTTTCTTCCGTAGAGCAAACACGGTATGTTGGCGAGAAACCACACGAGTCGATGATTAGCTTGATATCAGAGTAGATCCGTATCGAAGAGAAACCGGCCGGATAAATATACTCTTCCTTGAAACGAGTGGACACACATACATATTTGTGGATAAATTTCAATCGGACATTAGAATATCCAAATCACACCAGCATGCCCGCAATCATTTGATAAATATACTTCACAAACGGACTGTGCTCTTTTAGAAATGTCTTCTGTGCTATTAAGGAGCAGTTCTTCTCCTCTACAGAAACCCAACTGCTTAGAAACCTTGAGAAACATGATTTTTAGAGTTCAAATAATGTTCGATGTGATTGAAAGAAGAACCGCACATTGGATTCCTGCTTTTCTTGTTTCCTACTCATCGCTTGAAGGTGGTTACAGCCATTTAAGGGATTTGTGTGGGCAGCAGATCTCTTGTCATTTCCAGTGTTTCGCTCGAGGAACGATCTGAGAATCCCCTAGAGCATCAGGGCGGTTTAACACATAACGGACAATACGACCCACCGGTGGGTCGTACGGGAAGTTACGTAGAGGACAATACGACCCACCGGTGGGTCGTATCCGTTTTATCCCTTTTTCTTAGGTGGAGCTCCCCCAAATTCTGCCCCTGGGGGTTATTCTACCCGCTGAACACGAAAATGGCATCCATTTTGTACCGTAACTGCGATACTGTAGGGTTACTGTAGCCATACTGTAGATACTGTTGATCTATTTTCTCACAGCATCTACAGTAAATTTGAACTTTGGGGTCACTTGACGTGCTGGACATGAATACGCCATCAGTCCTGCACCGTAGAGCAGTACTCTGAGGCTACTGTAGCGTTATCGTATAGTTAGTGTAGGCATACTGTAGATGCATTTTATTCACCAAATTCAGTGAAACTTTGGCAAGTGGGGTTATTCGACATGCTGAGCACGAAATTGACATTCATTTTGTACCGCAGCGCGGTACTGTAGGGTTACTGTAGGCATACTGTAGATGCATTTTGTTCAACAGATTCAGTGAAACGTTGGCAAGTGGGGGTTTCTGACATGCTGAACACGAATTTGAGATCCATATTCGAGATAGGTGCCATGTTCGAGATCAGATTTTAAAATAACCCCAGTTCCGGGCAAGTTCTGATGCAAAACATTTCCCACAATTCCTACAGCATGATTACAGTAACCCTGCAGTGATGCCATACGGTAGACAATGAATATCATATTCTTAATCTGTATGTAAAATAACTCTCCTGTGCAAATTTTGGTTGAATTCTGAAAGAAGAAGGTCTTCCTACAGTTTCTACAATATACCTACAGTAACACTACAGAAGTGCTTCACCAAGTAAAACAGATGGCATATTTGTGATCAGCATGTGATATGCCCTAATTCTCGCAACTCCAATGAGAAACAAGCGCAAACTCGCTTTGGTCCAAAGTGGCCCTGAGCGGAAAATCTGCGTTGTCGCGAATGTGTTAAGGTCAACATAGTTTCTGTTGTACCTAAGAATTAGATAGCTGTAAAAAACTGAAAATTAGTTAGGAGGTAGAGCAGAATGTGTTTGAGAATTTTTCATATACAATCTCGCTTTGGATCTCCCCATCTTTTCGAAGTTTAATCTTGACCCATATTTCAAGGTTAAAATTTTAAGGCGTTTTGGATTGTTATAACCAGTGCAGTCGGAGTCAGTACGGATTTCGAAGCGGAGTAGGGTATCACACGAATATTATTAGGTCGTCAATTACGAAATGTTCAATGAGAAGATTACGAGTTCTGCTTCAAAAACAAGATGCGGAAAGATATTCAAATATGCGCCTGTACTATGAGGCCACCTTAACAGTGACCTGGTTGTGCCAAAAGCTTAGAAGCATGGGACGCTTGTGGCAATCAAGTGGCGAAGAGCGTTTCCAACATCATGTTGAAAATTCAACGTTTTTTCCGGTAAGGAGTGGACTAATACCTGAATGGAGTTGTGATCGCGTAGAGGATTTGCCACTTACAGTTAGGGTCAGGTGGGTTTCCAACTCTGCTCGTCTGGCCTAAACAACGTGTATTGATGAAAAAGGTTGATATTTGCACTAATTTTTGAGGGAAAGCATGGAAAATCCGTTTACCGAACCACTTTCAGCTGTCGTATTGGTTTGTACACCTAAATATTAGGTTGGTGCATAATTAACGCGGCTTTTTTCGCACCTTCTTTTCTCTCTAAAAGTTAACGCTTCCTCAACGGTTTTTTATGTAAATAATGTCAGACACTTGGTGCGGCCGGCTTCCCGACCAGTAGATGGCTGCTGATCAACGGCCGGCGTCCAGTCCGTCACCGCATACCCGCCGGGCGGCAGCCCATCACAGGCCGGCCGCTCTACCACACCTACGACCGGCCAGGGATTGTTTCGTGACCGGCCGGGCGGTAGACCACTACAACCTTCCGGCCGGCCAATCGACTATAGTAACATTTGGGCCAACCCGGTCGGAATGGTCGGTTAGTGATAGGAGGGCGGTGATAAGGGATGAAGGTGTCAGCAGAGAGAGACAGAAGCACGGATGGCCGGGTGGATAAAGCAGCGGACTCTCAAACAGCCAGAAACAAAGGTCAGGTTGGTTCGATTCCAATCAGTGGTAGAAGGAAGCTAACACTGCGAAAACCGATGAAGGATTTGCAAAGAGGCGCCTTTTCCAAGGTTTTCCAGGGTTCGTGTGACCCACACGGCCGATCTCCATGCTAATGAGAGGAAGGACCATGGTCGAATGGCCCATATTGAAAAAAGCATTCTCGTTGTCAAACTTTCGTCCTCTTCCAGCCTGCCCAAAGTTTCTGGTGCCTGCAATTTGATGTCAAACCCTTCCTTTTTCATCTGTGAAGCTCGTATCTTATGAATATAAACAATTCTTTAACTTAGCCTTGCTGATTAGTCCATCTTTGAAAGACTCGCTGACATCGCGGAATGACTGTGCTGCATTCCAACTTTTCTCGAATTGATAACAATGGCGATTATGGGTGAGGCTTTCGATAGCACCTTCGGTAAGGGGAAAGAGAGGATTGTTTTCATCGGAGAATCATTTGAAAAGCTTCAATTTTCATCGGTAAAAGGCTTCAATTTTCATCGGTAAAAGAAGTCGCGAAAAAAGCCGCATAGATTATGCACCAACTAATATGATTGGGTTGTCAAGGTCACCCCTTGCTGCTTTGCCACCTTGGCCTAATTTGACTCCTATCCGCTTCCCCAACAGCTTCCAGCTCATCGATATGGTTCAGCATAAGGCTTACTTTGCAGCTTCATGTCACCAGAGCTGAACTTCTCAAACAAACGCTGTTCAGTGCGTCTACTAGGCAAATGTCCCCTCAACACTGCAGTGCTATGTGTATCCAGCTCTCCCTGCTCTGATGGTTCGAAGATGAAACCCATTATTCCAAAATGACAAGATTTTTGGTCTTCGAGTAGTTTCACGAAGAATATCTTCAAAGCAAAATTTAAACGCTGATCAAAAATTAAGCGAGTGATTTTGAAAGGGTGAGGATGTATCTTCGTAATAAAAAGAAGGACAAGAAGTAATTCAGCTGAGCTTCGAAGATAGAGACTGTCAAACTGACCGTTCATAAAATCAGACATTTCATAGTTGACGACTTAAAGGCAGGGGTCCACCTCATTTTCGTAGTTCAGCTAACAGCAGATTCTGCATCTACTCGGCGCGGTGGTTCCAAAGGGATAGATAAATTGTCTCAGAATGGTCGATAAACCCGTCTTCCAGGACGGGTTCTGTAACAGTTTGCCAACCCGAGTTGACATGTGAAGCCGCTGATCTTATCGATTGGACACGCCAAGACTCGTTGAACGACGCGGCAGCCGTGGCAGGCAGCCAGCACAGCTTGGAGCGATCCGCCTCCGGGCTCCAAATTTTTATCCAGTTCGAGCCTTTCAAAAATGGGGATTTCGTCGCTTCTGTGCCTATTGATGTACATCCCAGGGATCAACATGATGAGAAGGTCTAGGATATGTTGGTAAATCCAACAGGCAGAACGAGGTGGCCCTCTGCCTTTAATATATGCGACACCTGTTAGCATGTATAGTCGCGGTCATCCTGATTCAATGCTGTGTTCTTTCCGGCCATATCACTATGTCTTCACGCATCCCTAACGCGAGCTAATGCAAGAGCGGTTGCGTAAGCACTGCTGCCCGATAACAGCTTCATTCACGCTCTGAATGAAACATTTGGAGGCCGATAACAGTTTCATACACTGATGAATGAAACCGTCCTAGACTTACACCGCTACGCTCCCGTCTTTGCATCAGCTCGCTCTCTCAGACGCTTGGGACGCACAGCCCGTCTTCATTACCGGCCAGGGGATCATCGGGTCGGAAGCCGCCGGCAATGGTAGAGCTAGCCGGCCGGTGATGGGCCTCCGCTCGGCAACAGCTCAGATCGAATGAGTACATCCGCTACTGCTCAAAATCGCGTGCTCAGGGCAAAGTTGTCCATGATAAAATGGCCGCAATCAGTGTTACAACCTATAGCAGTTTGGCGTCCGGTTGTGCAGTGCCTCGCACAGAATAGCTCCGGGTTCGACGCAGCTGTGGATCCGTAGTGATAAAAAGGCAGCACAAATCAGCGAATTCTCATCAGGAATAGGAAAAGCGGCCTCTTTACAAGTCCCCCACCTGTTTTCGTAGTGTTAGCTTTCTTCTGCCATCGACTGGAATCGAACCAACCTAGCCATTGTTTCTGAATGTTTGACAGCTCGCTGCTTTATCCACTCCCATCAGTGCTTCTGCTCTGTCTCTCTCGGCTAATGCCTTCATCCCTTATCACTACTCTACTATCACAAACCGACCATTCCAACCGGTAACGAAGTCGCATAGGTGCAATAGTGGTGAGACAGGGGTCAGAAAAGTGAAGGTTGTCTGGGTCAAAAAAGTGAAGGCTGTTCACCAACCATTTCGATGAAGTTGAGGAAGGTAAAAAGACTGGAGTTTACAGAGTGCGAGAGAGTGAAGCTCTTTTTTAGGATGGCTCGCACCAAAACAGCTCTAATACTGCTCAAAAGGGGAAAAAAGATGACATGTTCAGAGGCGGAATGTTAAATATGCCTACAATCTCTACACTTTCACTTCAACATGTCAGACGGCTGACATGTCAGAGATTTGCACTGGCTCCCTGCTTTCGTGCCGGGACCCACGCTCATCTCAACACTGATAGCGTCTCCCCCTGGTTTTCGCTAAATATTTCGGTTATCTCATAAAACTGTATGTTGCGCAGTTGTCAGTAATCTTCTTCATGACATTCTCTACAAAACGACATCAAGATCGACGATTTTTACTAAGAATCCACGGAGAAATCAATTTTTAAACGCTAGGCGGGGAATTTGCGTCCTTTAAAATTTCTCGGCAATTTTCAGAAAACGACGAGTTGCGCAGTTGTCTATCAAATTGCCGACATCCTTGCGCACACAGCGCTCATAAAAGCAAGTGCTTTCGTCTGAAGATGGCCCAGAGAACAGGCCGTGTTTGAAAACGCTTTTCCGCAAAATATCGCTTTCAGTTTGGAAAATCAGGTGTTGCGCAGTTGCCAGCTGCCGAGCCCGTGGGATTCCGAGTAGAATCGTATATAATACTTGGTACTTCATTTCATGTTGGGCTGAAAAAGCCCGCCAGAGACAAATGCCCCGTGTAGCTCAGGTGGGTTAGCGAGAGAGCACACAATATGAGAGGGCGCCCGAAGCGAGGGTGAGACGGGCGAGGCATCTGTCTCACCCTGGTTTCTTTGTCGGTCGTAAATGAAACTACCAAGAATTATATATCATTCTGCTCAGAATTTCATTCTGAGTTCAGCTGACATATGCGCAGCTCTCAATTCTCCCAAATAAAGAAGATATCGTGGTTTTTACGTTTTAGGAGATTTCTCAGTTATTCTTAGCTACATTTCTGTCATTCCAGTACTATCTAGTGTAAAGTAGTATTGTTATTCCGTCCGACAACTGGGCGCTACCTACTTCTTCGAAATGAAGGTGATATTCCAGGCCAAAGCCCAGATTTTAGGCAATCTCATGCCTATATTCTTGACAGTTTTTCTCAGCCCGTATTCGCCGACGACTCCTGAGCTTCATG
>JBAJFG010000510.1:0-257319 GCA_037903475.1 Ancylostoma caninum | reverse complement strand
GGCGCCAGCGCAGCCTTATCACAGTGTGGACCCGTCTCCCCCCACTTTGGGCGCCGGCGCACCCTTATCACGTTGGTGGACCCGTCTCACCTCACTTTGGGCGCCGGCGCACCCTTATCACAGTGGTGGACCCGTCTCCCCCACATTGGGCGCCGGCGCACCCTTATCACGGTGGTGGACCCGTCCCCCCCCTTTCTGGGCGCCGGCGCACCCTCACATGGTGGACCCGTCTCCCTTCCGGGCGCCGGCACACCCTTACCACAGTGGTGGACCCTAACTCCAGGCGTTTCCCCACTTTTGGACGCCGGCGCACTTTACAGTGGTGGACCCGTCTCCACCCTTTCTGGGCGCCGGCGCACCCTTCTCACATGGTGGACCCGTCTCCCCCCTTTCTGGGCGCCGGCACACCCTTACCACAGTGGTGGACCCGTCTCCCCCACTTCTGGGCGCCGGCACACCCTTACCACAGTGGTGAACCCGACTCCAGGCGTTTCCCCACTTTTGGACGCCGGCGCACTCTTCTCACAGTGGTGGACCCGTCTCCACCCTTTCTGGGCGCCGGCGCACCCTTCTCACAGTGGTGGACCCGTCTCCCCCACTTCTGGGCGCCGGCACACCCTTACCACAGTGTGTGGACCCGTCTCCCCCACTTCTGGGCGCCGGCACACCCTTACCACAGTGGTGGACCCGACTCCAGGCGTTTCCCCACTTTTGGGACGCGCCTGCGCACCACCCTTACAACAGTGGTGGACCCGACTCCCCCACTTTTGAGTGCCGGCGGGGCCTTATCACAGCGTTGGACCCGTCTCCCCACTTCTGGGCGCCGGCACACCCTTATCATAGCGGTGGACCCTGTCTCCCCCACTTTTGGGCGCCGGCACACCCTTACCACAGTGGTGGACCCGACTCCAGGCGTTTCCCCACTTTTGGACGCCGGCGACTCTTATCACACCTTGGACCCCACTCCCCCACTTTTGGACGCCGGCGCACTCTTCTCACAGTGGTGGACCCGTCTCCACCCTTTCTTGGCGCCGGCGCACCCTTCTCACAGTGGTGGACCCGTCTCCCCCACTTCTGGGCGCCGGCACACCCTTACCACAGTGGTGGACCCTACTCCAGGCGTTTCCCCACTTTTGGACGCCGGCGCACTCTTATCACACCTTTGGACCCGACTCCCCCACTTTTGAGTGCCGGCGGGGCCTTATCACAGCGTTGGACCCGTCCCCCCACTTTTGGGCGCCGACGCACCCTTATCACACCGTTGGACCCGACTCCCCCACTTTTGAGTGCCGGCCTACTCGACCTACTCGACCGTTACGATATCGCAGATATCAACTAACGTTATCGATGTTAGTTCACCGCTCAATACTGATTCGGAAACTGAATGGACTAATTTCGTAACGCTCTGACACACACGTACACTCACAGACAGACAAAGCGCGTTATTATAAGTAGTGATATTATATATATATATATACATATATATATATATATATATATATATACATATATATATATACAAACCAAACCTTCCCAGAATTCCCATCAAGTTCTTTCACTTTGATGTTATAAATAGTAAGTGTGAGAAGTGTGCTATTTATTTGGCGGAAATTTAAAATTTCCATGGCCGCACTACTTTGACTACAGGAGGATTCAGGTGAACTTTTCATTCAGAGATGAAGCGCACGGACCTAAGCGGTCGATTTGAAACGAGACGGAAGACCTGCTAAGTGGTCTCCGAAATCAACTTCCCCTATGCCGTCCATGATCGACATGCGCGGGCTTCGCGGACTACTACGTTGGCATCCGAAGTCGAACATGCCCCTCACGAGATATTCATCATAGCCATCATCATAGATGGCTCCATCTAATTTATCATCATATTTCTCGCTATAGTACAGCAACGTAAAGGCAGAATCCTACCTTGGTGTCGATTTTGAGATTTTTACGCCGAGGGAATCTCCAGCTGACGTTGATCTCAGGGAGGTACAAGTTTGCTGATAAAAGAACAAGGAAATCCATTTCTGAGTCCCTTCTTTTGCAGACAATTCAGAACGCCTATTGAGACACTGTTACAAAGCCTAGCACCTGATGATGTCTATCGCAGCCACCTAGTGCTTCCATGTGGCAAATTTCTCTACAAAATCAATTGCTCAAAAACGGTTTTTTTCGGGCTTTTGTGACGGATCACACTGCGACGAGTGCTTCCTGAGGATTCTTTTGCTATAAAATTACTTTCTTAGGTGAGGCACAGCCTTTAATTTCGTGCATTTCTCTTATAGCCCTTCTCCAGTCCATCCACAGATGAAATGAGGTCTTCCTATTACTGATAAAGATTGATTTTCTCAACACACGCGGCTCCTATTTTCTTCTCCTACAAGAATATTCATTCCAGGCTTTGTCCGAAGTATTGTTCACCGCTACAAGAGCCCTTGGTCGAAATTATTATATCCTTGTACGCTCAACGCGACATGACTTGTTGTATTTAAATTCGATCATTTCGGAGAGGAACCATCTTGTTCCGATGTGGGATATCCGTAATGGAGGCAGATATGTATATTGCATCAAATTTCTGGGTAGTTCCGGATATGGAGAGCTGTAATTTCTTGTTAAAAAAATCACAGGCACCAGAAAAAGCGGGTAGCGCAAGAAACTGGAGTGGAAAGTCCGTTCCATAACTATTGTCACCCCGCATTAGTTCCTACTCGTTTTTTTCATTCTATTATACTTTCTCGGACAACAAACGGCAAGCCATACCCATCCACTCGAGGAAGCAATTTATTCAGTGCTACCGGTAAGATGAAGCATGCGCATTAGTCGCTAAATACGGAATAAAGATATTTTCAAAGCGTGAAAGTCTCAGTACAGTCGCAGATCCAGCAAAGAAGTCATGCAAGCTTGGCGAATTTGCTGACGATTAATGACCGCAACTTCTTGAGCAGCTTCTGGCATTTCTTCTCGAACTGAAATCATCAAATCACAAGGGCACGTAGCTGGCGTGGGAAAGAACCCTACCTTCGTTGGCAAGGACTTTGTGGTGGCGAGAGGCTTTTTTCGCTGCTCGCGTTTTGGGCTGGGTTTGCTCGGTCGAGTCAGCGGTTGCCGGTCGGTGTAGTAGTACTTGGAGTAGGATGTTTGGTGAAAAATCTGGAAAAAGCAAAAGTTGCCAAGAGAGAAAAAAACCATATTTGATTCCACGTTTGTGTAAAAATTATGAGAGCTACTACAGATCATGTTTTTATTTTTTATACCACGCTTTCATTCCCAAGAAAATCGTTAAAATTAGACCATAACATGTGAGTTATTTCGATCTCCGAAATGTCGTTTGGATCTCCGCGTTATTTTTTGTCACACCTTGGTCTTGAACCCTCTTTTTTTGTCACACCTTAGTCTTGAACCCTCTTGAAGCGCATCCGAATTAATAAATGAATAAAAACTGAAACCCACTGGCTCCCTGGTTATGCTAGAAGCGCACACATTCACAATCATCGCGACAACACTCCGGAACTTTTTCTGTGCACCAACGACACCTCTAGTGAAGGAGCCTCTGAAACTATCGGTCTAACTGAAAAAAAACAATAGAACACGATCGGATGCGTTCGTATTCACGGGTTTGACTGTGCATGAAGGTTCGGTCAAAGCTTTGAGCAGACATAAGACCTGTTTTGGTTGAGTGAGAGGGTGTGTACTTAGCCTCGATAAGTGAAGAAGTCCAAGTTTGTCGGGTGAGTTGAAAGGAATTCTCAGAGAAAATTTCAGCAACTTCCCCTGGCATTCCAGAAACATAATACCGTATGCAAGTAGTTAGCTGGTTTTGAGCACCTCTATGCATGTACGAAGAAATCCACTCATTCAGCTGAAATATCCATGACGACAGCTCCAGCTGTCGTCACGGATATTTTTGGGAAGTGACAACATTTCTTCGCGCCGAACAACTATTGTCTAGTAGCATCTAGATAATAGCTCCTTTTCCATATCTCACATGATGTACGATCGGACATTAGACCAAAGATATGACAAGTAGAGTGACATCGCCAGTATCGCTATCGCATTGATCTTCCACATAATTCATCTATTCTGGACCCCAGAACTAACCACTGTGGACTATTCGACAGTCAACAGGAAAAATTAGCGACCTGGACCAACGCGCTGCCCGATCCCGACCACGCTGCGGGTAGTGAGGAGCGTGTGCGTGGGCCCAAATATTTGATTTTTTCCAGGCTTCTGTGTAATATGCGAATTCTGCAATGTAGAAACGAACGCTTATCTGCCTCTCTTTGTCTCTGTCTCTGTCTCTCTCAGTACTGTTCCCAGAAAATTCTCATCTTCTAAAGCTTCACTGCATAGCCAATAATGGGAACCATGAACGTTCCTGGGAATATTAAAATGTTTAAAATATGAGATGAACGAGTTAAACAATCACAAATGGATATACTTTGTTGCAGCAACTCGTCTCACAATCAGTAAGAGAGAACGAATGGTGGTGAAGATAGGAAGACATCGCACATTTTGCTTGAGAAATTCGCCTTCTCAAGATGAGGGGAAAGCAATAAGCTTCCAAGGAAGTTCGTGAATGTCATTATGGACGAATCCACGGTAAAAATGAGAACAGAACGACACGCGAAAAAATGACGCGGGAATTGTTTTTACACTACTAGTTGAAAGCATAGTTAGGTGGTCCAGCTGCTCGGTTACTCTCGGTAGTGTCCAAAAATGAAACACACTATACCATAATTTTCACAGCAACTTTTGTGGATAACACCAACTTCAGAATGTGCCAATGAGAGAACTCCGTACGATTATAATTCTTTGAGAAACGAATATTATAAATTCGAGTCGAGACTGCGAGAAATCCTAATGCTCGCTAGGATGTAACAGCTTATCACGGCAGATGTAATTCCATGAAGCAGAAAAGCTCCCCCCCCCCAAAGAGGATTAGAGAGGGATTTCATTAAGGATCATTGGAGCGATATTAGTTCTCTGAAAGAATTTCATCATCTACAGATGCTTCACGCTAATCAGTACAGAATCCGATGTAATAAAATTTTTTTTCTTGACGACGAAACTATGCTGAAGGAGGTGAGCTGCTTGAAAACTTGAGAAGAAGAAGTTGAACGTTGCGCAACAAAAAATGTTGATGGGAGTTTTCTTTCCCTAATGGAAATGTAGCCTTACCAAAATCCATCACAATGCAAGCTACAAAAGAGAAGAACAAAATGTTTGAAATCCATTCCTGCAAAGTACATAGAAGCATCTGTGCTAGAAAAGGCCAGCCTCAAAGACACCACACAGGAGGAGCCAGTACTGGTACGAAACCTCTTGTATCACTAGATCGGGAACGAAATATCAATGAAACATGCGGATGCGCAGAAAATCAGAGCGCTGAGTTACAGATAATGCGGAGCGTGCAGGCAGGTCTGGACCTGCAAAGTCTTTTAATCGCGTATGAGTATTTTTTGCATACTTGTAACGGATTTTGGAGATGGATGTTTCTAAAGCGGTTCTTTTGAAGACATTGACTAGAAGATCATTTTTGACTCTACCTACGGAACTCCTTGTATTCTATTTCTGAAGTGATATCAGTTAATATATCTGACATTGTTACAAGCAGCTAGGATGTAAGCAGAGTATTGTGGGCTGTAAAGAAAGGAGTTAATTCTCGTGAGTGAATGCATAAACAGAGAGTGTGTGCTCTTCGGACCGAATAACGTATTCGAATGAAAAACTCGCATGAACATTCTATTCCGAATAATCGACTATTCGAAAAGTCCATTTTCAAAATTATTCGAAATTCGAATCAATTTCCTCTCGAGAGATTGAATAATTTCAAATAATCGAAGAAATCATGGGTCTGCAAAGTTCTTCTCTCCTACCCTTCAGATTTCGCGTAATAGCAGTTCCCAATAAACGAACGACCAGCAAATTTTTCAGGCTTCGTTTTTTTTTTCTGGATACTCAAAGTGAATACCGAATAGAAATGTGTACAACTTTCCGAAAATCTATCAATCAGCGATTATGTTCTTGCCAACCGTTCATGTCAGTGTTGAACGAAACAGACATATCTTCAAGAACATCATTCCGCTACAATCATCATGATCTAATACTCGTTCTTTCCTACCGTAATCAGCTATCACTGTCCGGCAGTGGCGGACGCAGAAAGTGGGCGGGAGGGGGGGCGTGGGAAGAAAAGTGGGGTCTCCGCCGTTTTGGGGACCCAGACGGAAAATAAAATTAATAATAATATTAATTATAATAATAAACAATAAATAAAAAATATATTAAAAATAATAATAAAAATAAACAATTAAAAATAAACTAACACAAGATTTTTATTTGTATTGTAAAGTAATTTCGAAAATTTGGCGACCCATTCTCGGGGGGGGGCGCGCCCCCCCCCTGCGTCCGCCACTGCTGTCCGGGTATGTCCCTAGGATCCTCGTTTCCACGATTTTCTTTCACGATTAGAAGCTTCACTGTGAGGGAAACAAAATAACAACAACCTCACCTTATAATTGCTTGTTTTCGTACTACATTTCACCTAGAGTAAATAAGCCTGGAGTATTGAAGGTAATGGATGAAGTTGGTCTTACTTGATGAGCATCTACGGCAGTAAACTAAAGAAATCTTTGCAGCAATAAGTTGAAATTATCAAGTCTTTGCAAGTTATACCAATTCTGAAGTAGTAAAATAGCTAAAATACATATAAGCGAATGAAACTGAATTTTGAATTCATTCGAACATTCGGAGTTTGAAAAGCCGAATAAATTCGAAGACCTGAAAGAAAGCGAATATATTCGAAATTCGATTATACGTAAAATTTGAAAATCTAATAAATGCGAGGTTCTTTTTCTCGAGAAAAGCTAAAACCGAACAAATTCGAAAAATAATTCGATTACTCGAAAAAAAAATTTCGAATATTCCGAAGTATAGTGTGTTCTATTCTAGGTATGGATCGTGCTGGTCCCAAACAAAGTCATGTTGGAAACGCAGCTATGAAAGCAAGGTCCTCTCAGCCGGGTGCTATCGGAAGAAGGTGAAAGTGACAAGTTCTGAATGCAGAACCTCACGTTAAAGTCGGTTTCGATGATTTTCAGGTATATGTAGTATCCGTACAAGCGGTCCATGACAATTGAGGCAGCACCCTTTTTCCAGAGTGTTTTTTGACGAAAATAGGCGGCTCTTCAGCCAACGCTACTGGATGTGCGCAAAGTGCTATCCTGATTTTTTATTCAACTGGACCCCGGCCAAGACTTCCGCAGAATTGTGAGAGTGCTGGAGTAGTCTCGATGAACCAGACATGACGTTGCTACACAGTATCCAGTAATAGAGGCGGCAAAGCACAGAACAGAACAAAGAACCACTCAGACGCCCAGCTTCCGGTCAACAACCTGAATTCGGCACATTCATGGTGGAGTCTACGCTTCTGGCTATTTACGTCACAACCTATTTGACACGCATGACCGCGTGGCAAATAATAACGCAGACGGAGTGGTATATATTTACGAGTAGGGATCCAGTGATCGCATGAAGCCGAAAACGAAATTCTCGGGTAGGCCGCACCGCCCCCCCCCCCTTGCTCGGCCACGCCCACCTTCCCCTCAATTAGAATTGTTTTCTGTGATCCGTATTCTGTGGCTGACATCCATCAGAAGTAGGAACTGTCGCAGCAATAAGCATAGACGACTACAGTAGCTGTACAAGAAATTTTGTAGTAAATAGCATTGAAACGGGGATGACCAGGTCGCTCATGGAAGAAACCGAGTTTCTTCCTCTTCCTGCTCCGTCGCCCCCTCCTCATTGGTCTCGGCCTGCAGGTACATGGATATAGAAGAATACTAACAAGCGGCTGCATAAGTGGAAGATGTCAACTTATACTAAATTAAGTTGCGCGTCAGATGCACGCATTTATTCACGGACTAGTTTTCATGATCGGCTAAAGCGGCATGTACACCATGAATCACAGGACTGTGCGCCGTCCCGAATAGCCGTAATGCAGCAGAAGGTTTTTCTGTTTCCGTACTTAGGAAAGTTCCCGGGATGGTTGTAACGTACCCACTCTTTTGAAATGGACGGATTCTCCGGGTAAGAATGGCTGCTTTGTTGAAGCTACTCGTCCCTCCTAATGAAGATAAATAGAAGTAAAAATGGCAGGAGAACTCACATTCTATTCGAGAAACTCCAACACTCTGGATGAGCGAGATGCTTAGAATGCTATCGAGAACTTTCACGAATACGGGCAGTGGGCTGTGTTGGGGGTACGCCCATACTTCATCAAATAATCGCACGCGAAACGAATGCATGCACCTAGTACAGATCGCTATACGCAGTGGTATTTTAGGCATCTATCCTACAGGGATTTTGACAGGGCCAGGTGAATATGGACGGATGAAGCGGCGCGGCAGTCTTGGGCAAAGAGTGCTAGAGAGCATGATCAAGGCACTATCGGCCGAGAAATACGGCAGACAGCTACAGTACCACACCCCGTAGCGCGCTGGCCCGTACTCACCTGGTCGTTTTGAGCTTACTGTACGTGAGACAACCAGCGCTACCAGCTAGGCAAATCATTGATCCAAATGAGTTACCTAGCTGGTAAGGGAGGTTGATCGCTCTAGATACTGGATACCGCTTTAGATATCTGGATATTCCTTTCAACTGTTCCCAGAGTAGTTCCAAATCAAACTCAAATGCGTCCTCAGAACGTAATTCATTTCTAAGAACATGATCTCTGAATTAGAACTTATTGAACCATGGCGTCATAGTTATGAAGGCGAGAGTGACATCAGTATTTTCAGTGCCATATAAGACAATGAGCTTCACTTACATACTTCACGCCCGGAACAAACTAGAATAGTCTGCACTGCCGCAGATAAATTTTTACCGGCAAAGGTTTTTCAGGCAGCATTTTAAATTTCAGAACAGACAACCGGTCCGTCGATATCGCTTATATAATGTTTGTTAGAACATAAGTATGAATCAATCTAGTACAACTACGCACATTAATGCCATTTTTTAAGAAGGAGGAGGAGCAAACGCGAGAGTAAAAGAAGCTAAGTGCAAAAAAAGAATGATACAATATTGCAGATGGACAAAATAAAACTGTTCAATGAAATTGGAAAGGAAAATAGCAGACGTACTCAAGAAAAAGTAGTCGAGAAGGCTTGAGAATTCTCTGAAACTATAGGGTGGCCGAAAAGTATTGGCGCGTAAATTAACAGTATTCTCCTCTTTTACTCAGAATTATTTTGCGCTTGCTATTGTTTCTGGCAGAAAACTACATGAGTAATCAGTTTTACAAAAAAATTCCTGAGCGACGTTAACTGGCCTCCGTAAAGGCCTTCACCTTTGTCTTCACAGAACCCACGGTGTTCCGTAGGTAGTCCAAATTCAAATCTGACTAGCTGCTCGAGTTCGAGTGACTCATATTCTAAGTCCATGATATTTTTGTTCTCCAGATTCTCATTCATCAACCCACGAATAGAGGAATTCTTTGGCTTCAATTCTAGACTGCAACAGGGCCATTAATTCCTGTTAGGGAATCCGACTCACCGACTTCAGACTTGCGATGGCTGCTCCGGGCTGAGGGAGCCGAGCATAATCCTGCTCAAGAGCTATGTTGGAGTTCCGGGAAACGAGATTCTCCAATGAATCTCATTTTGGTCGACCTCGGCATAGATTTCGCAACCCTTGTCTATGAAAACCAGAGGCGTCTTCATAATTGCGATCTCTTCAAACCACCATAGCTCTCGGTCGTGACACGTTTGCTTTTTCTGGATAGTCAACACTCTAACTGACGGAATGGTTGTTGTTTCGAGCATGGTGAACAACTTTAACGAACGAGAAAACGTTCCCATAAGCACACAACACATCTTCTCGCGGCGCACCGGGAAGGTCTGCAATAACTTTTTTCCATTTCTCGCCCTTGACGCATAGCTTGGTTTTTTCCTCCCTAACTAGCCGATAGCTAGCGACATCATTTGGTATAGAAATAATTTTCAACCTTTAAAGAAATATAAATTCCCTGAAAATAAATAATACCACACCAAACTTAAATCCATCCCATTATTCTGGAACAAGTATTATACAAATGATTAATTACCGAGTTTTTTATTCAAAAATTTGTGTTGAAGTCTTTTTTTATTGTTGACTCAAATGTTTATGTATTATTAATTTTCGAACTTTGGTAATTTTATTGCAAATTTTTGTACTTCATTAGTAAAGTGTATTATATTGTCTAGCCCTTTCATTACGGTACGCTGGCAGGACGAGCGAGGGGGCTTACTGTCATCTTGTTCATACTGATCCCACCATTCCGGCTTATCCTCTTCTTCATAGTTGCAGGAACTCCTCTTGCGTTCGCTCACTGGGGAAAATCTGGTATTATTTTCGTTCTGATGCTCGTTACACCACACCATTGTTTGATGATATTCTGATCTGTTCCCGTAAGAGATAAACCTTTCTTTGTATTAGTGCGATGGACTTTCACAACTGCGGTGGGCGCACAGTGGATTCGCGAGGTGCGCACCCTCGTGTATTTTTAAAGAGTTGTGGGTGAGAGGAAAGAAGATTGCAGTAACGTGTCAATCATGTATCAAAACCAAAATGGAATGACACTCATACACAGGGTCAAGCATGATGATGGGAAAAACCGACCATCAATACGACCCCCTCCCCTCCCTATTCCCTCGTCCAACCCCCACCTTTTCACGACCCCCCCCCTCCCTTCTGCCCCGCATGTTTTCTCTGTGCGCAGAAACACTGAACAGTTTCAAGGTAGAAGACACAAAAGAAACATTGTAAAAACCCAAAATTGGAACTAAAACAACCTTGAGGTCGATATATACCCTCTGTTATCCGATCGAACCAGACTGCCAGCAGGAACAATCATGTCATTACGTGTCAAAACAGGACTGATTGGCAGCGCATGCGAACAATCGGTTTCAGCGTTGGCATTTCCGCGCCCACGAGTTCGATTCCCGGCGCCTCCAAAAAATTTTGCACAAGTTGGAACCGTTCAGGATTTAGTGTGGAGTAGCTAGGATTTAAAGGTTTGAAAATGAAGTGAGGGAAGCGAAATCGATCGATGACACGTGCGAGAATTCGCCTACAAGGGGCGCCAGTTTGTGGAAAACTAGGGTTACTTAGACCTCGCACTGAGGTTCTCTAACTCAAAATCAGCGAATGTTTTTCTATCTGCCCTTATAGGACGATTAGCTCAATCTTCTGCCAGAGTTTCAATTTTCTAGACCTTCATATTTTTTTGGGAGCTCGATGGGAAATCGATGGGAAATTTGGCGAATTTCCCATCGATTTCCCATCTAAATTGCGAGAAAACGAGCGAAGTTCGTGGAGCCAGATTCTGTACTCAAATGGGAAATTTCCTCAGCTGGAATTCATAGAAGAAAAGTTTTCGTGATATTCGCAAATTGCTTCTCAGTGGTTTGTCAAACAGATTTACTCCATTTTCAGCATCTGTTCAAATTACGAGATTTTCACTTCTTCAACTCTCATGAAAAGAGTTTGCCTTTTACAAAAATTTCACTGCCTTCACGTAATAGAGCTCCATGCATTGATTCTTCATCCTCACTATCGCACTCCAATAATTGCTCCTGCTTGCGTGAGTTAGATGGGAAATTTCCCCTCGGAGACCCGAAAAATTGAAAAATTTCCCATCGAGCTCCCAAAAGCATATGAAGTTCTAGAAAATTAAAACTCTGGCAAAAGGTAGAGCTGGTCGTTCTCTATGAATACATAGAAAAGCATTTGCTGATTTCGAGTCAGAGGACTTCAGCACGAGGTCTAGGTCACCCTACTTTTCCACTTTCTGACGGGCCCTGCAGACGAATCCTAGCATGTGCAATCGATTGATCTCGTTACCCACACTCTATTTTTCAAACATTTCCACCCTCTTTACTCCACATTTGGTTCTGAAGTGATTCCGATCCGTGCAAAAATTTATGGAAGGCGCCGGGGATCGAACCTGTGAGTGCGCTGAAGCGGATTTCTTTCATACGCTGCCAACCAGTCCTGCTTTAACTCGATATGACGTGATCATTCTTGGGCGGAACGTCATTTGTCATGTCATAAAACAATCATGAATTTACATTCAATGATAAAGCCACCCCTCTACGTACCCCACTCACACCTCTCCAATACGACCCCCCCCCCCTTCCCAGCCCCCTCCCATACGACCCCCTCATGAGAAATTCCCATCGGACGCTTGACCCTGCTCATACACAAGAAAACGAAGTGCTGAATAGGGCGCCAATACTTTTCAGCCGCACTCTAACTGCTAAATTTTCGTTGTAACCACAACATCACACGCTCACGCATGATTTCAAAAATTTGGCTAGCATCTTGAATGAACTCCGATCGCAGTGAAAGCGAGAATATTTTGGAGTTAACTGCCTTACGATATCTTCACCCTAAGTACGTAAAATCTGTGAAACTGCAGGTAAATCTCACATGAGCGACCACATCTGGATAGCGTACCGAATTGCGTGGTACCTAAGCCGATATCACTCATCCGGCATGTAATGCCTCTACATTACCGGAAGTTTCAAAGTGCTTGTGCGTGTTTCCTATACGCACGAGCCAAATGCGTACTCTACACCTGCCATGTTCGGCGAAACGAAGCACGGCCGATTAGAGTGGGCATGAGAAAACTGTTTGGGACAGCCTGCACTTACACGATTGGATAAGAATTGGATCTTTGATCACCAGGGGTTTTGTAGGCTTGAAAATTATATAATTTCAAGAGGGAATTTCATTTCAAAAACAATCTTCCTGATTTCGAAAAAGCTACTATATTGTTTCAAGATCGATTTCAGATATTCGAGCCACAAACTGTGAAATAGTATACTTTGGGATGGTAGGAAATGTTTCGGTCGTACGTTTAGTGATTACTCGAAGACTCGTTTCTTCCTCTTCCTACCATATTCTTTTCCAGTTTGATAGAAGTCAGTTCTGGAGAAGTCACGACAATTCTGATGCAGCCCTCAAAATCCGACATCGATATTGCAAAAACCCAATAATAAAACCCTTTATCTATTTAACAAGTGGCCTTGACAACATCAGTCCCTGACCATCACTGATAGCCACCAGTGGCGGACGCAGAAAGTGGGGGGGGGGGGGGGGGGGGGGCGTGGGAGAAGAAGGTGGGATCCCAGCCGCTTTGAGGATCCGGAAGAAAACTTAGTTAATAAAAATATTAATTAATTGATAGGAGTTATATTGAAAATAATAGTAAAAATAAACAATTAAAGTAAATACAAGATTTTTATTTGTATTGTAAAGTAATTTCGAAAATTTGGCGACCCACTCTCGGAAGGGGGAGGGGGGCGCCCCTCCCTGCGTCCGCCACTGATAGCCACCTATTTACAAATTTTGTGCATTCTTGAATAAGATTACTGCATCAGAAAAGATTCCAGTTGGCAGGATACCCCTGAAAAGCCTAAAAATGAGATTGGCCTTAAGGACAAAACTATGAAAAACGTCGTCGATTTTTTCATGAAATTCTACTCTGGAGGCTACTATTGTGCTTCTAGTGGAGAAAAGACCATCCAAAAAGACAAGGTTCGCGAGAAATACTTACGTTGCCAATTAATGCCCATGTGGACGAGATCTATCGCTTGAGATGGGTGTGACCGTCGAGGTGCAGAACGGATCACCGCTATCGGAAAATCCTGATCAGCTGAGAAAAAACACAGCCGCGCATGGTCAGAGAGAATAGGACGGGGTTGAGCATGGTGGGTGCATTTGTACATGCATACAAGTTTCATTAAACGAGTAACTGCATGATTTGCATTGATTTCTTTTGCAGTTACGCTCCAATTGATGGCACCTTTAAAATAAGCACGAATGCGAGAAAATTTTTTCCAGTGTGAGTGATGCTTATAAGAATTATTATGATTCAGCTTGTATTTCTATTCGTTTCTGTACGTGCGAGAAATACATACATAGGGCGCTTGCGAAATTCTGTCGTCGAGAAATGCTGAGCACGTTTCCAGCAATGTTCTTCTCATGCTGTTTCCCGCTTGGTTGTTCTTGAGTAATTTGTTCTACCGTGGGTGACAGTCTTTTCAAAAAAAAATTTCTCTAACATTTTTATGTTCCTGTTTTTCTGCCACGTCCACCTTTGCTGTTCAATTGATACACCCCTGAAGTGTAAACACATAAATAAGTAAACAATTAGGCAGACGCATCCTCAACCAGAGTCCGAAATCGATGTAGAGCAATCCAAAGCAACCAAATCTCAATCTCCGCCGCTATCATATATTTTCTGCACTTACTCTTGTTATAATAGCCAATCCAAACGCTGGAACAATGCATGCATAGCAGCATTTCTTGAACTCCTTTGTTAGCACAATGCAAGCGCTACTTCGTGAGGTGGCGATAATCCCTATTGGTTGCGGGACATCTAATACCCAACTTGCTCCGGGCCGTAACTGGCCTCATGCAAGCTGCAGAGAATAGTGATAAGGGACGACTACAAGGCATTTGATCGCGGAAATCTTTCCGTACAAGTTTCAAATGTCCGGAAGAGCCGGAAAGGTCGATCAAACCAGAAGACCCGCAGCACAAAAAGTTCTAGTTGAGGTAGCTGTGGACTCTTCTGCTGCTGACCTTCTGCATCGATTAGGCCTAACGGCCTCTCAGCAAGTTGGTCTGTATAGTTTTGAAAAATCTTTGCACATCAAGGATAGCCATAGAACGCTTCTGAGACTCTTCCAAGACCTAAAATCGTTTGGCTGAGCGAACGGATCGTCTTTCAACATTATTGCATGCAGGCAATCCTAAGAAGCACTACTCTGCGCTCCCGCAGCGATTGGTCAGGAATGAGGTTGGGTATTAGATGAGCATAAACGATCCTCATTCACAGGCAAATGTCGACTGCCTCGGTTGCATAGTTTTAAGCCGACAATGGCCGCTGTCTCAATGTTTGAACGTCAGAAAAAGGGGAGTTGAGAGGCAATTATGTCTGGGCTTAGGCTAAGGCTTAGACTTATAGGTTTTTAGGGTGAAGCCTACGATTCACTAATAAGGCGGCCTTCCCTGAATCCCTTTTCACCGTGAAAGCTCGTGAATTTCGCAAACCAAATTCTTCCTCAAATGAAAATTACTGGACCAGAAACGTGACAGGTCCTTAGTCAGCTCTTGTCAATAGCTTGCCTCATGCAAATGTCTGCAAGTTTATTATTTATTAAAACAGAAAATAAAATGTAAAAAGCCACTATCGACGAAGAATGCATAGTGGCCAGCCTTTCGATATGACAGGAAACATCGTTAGAGCAGAAAGAGCTGACACATGTTGTGCAATAACCTCCGGAATCACATTTTCAGCACATTCACTGAAAAGCAGAGGGAGCATTGCTGATGGATAACAACGCTGTCAAAATAGATGGAATAGATATGTTGAGATAGCTGGATAGAAACCCCAATAACCCCAATAGGCCTCAAAACCCGGTGCAGACCCAACTTTTTTCCCACGCCCTTTCGCCACCCCACTCGCCCAACCCCCACCACTTTCGGCATCTGCCACTGCTCACCACATCACATATGTGCATCAACATAAGCAGACAAACGATAGGTGAAGTCATGTGTTGTCACTAAGCGGACAAGAAAACTATTCATGGAATTCCAGAGCGGCTATTAGAAGAAAAACACCCATTTACCCGTGATGCTATCTGACGCAGCGCTCGTAAAATGAGATTGCCAGCCTTTCCAACACGCTAAGCGCCCACCCAAGACATGGAACAAAAATGCTTCTCGAGTTCTCAGAAAACAAAGATTAAAAAAACAGATCCATCTCACTGGATTCTCCAGGTACAGCATGCATCACTGAGATTACTCAAGTTAAACGTGTTTACGCCTACGTTAACGATAGATGAAGCCATGTGTTGTTAAGTATTTTACCCTGGGCGATCTCACTCATGCATTCTACACCCCAGTACTTTCTGGGGACTAATCCAAAACTGCCCTAAAGCAAGTTATCTATGACATATGATAGGGTAGAAATGATAGGATCAGGAATGGCTAAATCGGAATACTAGCAGACTTCCGCTAGAAAATACCTACACCATTTTGTTATTAATAGATATTGGAAAATAAACCATGGGAAATACAAATTGACGTCATTCTGGACAGATTTCAGACCTCTGAAGACGAAGTAAAGTTGAAATGTCAGGCTCAATCTATAACAATTTGTAAGGCACAGCTTCTTTTCTCATGGTACGGGCCTAAGCTTCCTTTGTTTTTAGCAATACGCACAGGGAAATGTAGAAACAAGCTGTTGCTTACCGATAGGCGAAACCTATGAAAGACGAATATTTTGGAGTTTCATCATTAGAATTTCTTAAGGAATTTCTTAGATGCACATATAAGAGTTATGAAGTAGGAAATAAGAAAATAAGTTTGCATAAAAAATCAATTTTCTTGGTCAGCGGAAATTGTTCCATCTTTTACAGGTCAACAGAGCAGCAACAAGTGGTAGTTATCTTTGATCGACGAGAAGAATTGCAGCGCACTTTGCTTTAGCTTAGATATTTCCTTTATTTAAAGAGTGTGGCACTTCACAACATGCGTAAATATATTCTTAACGCCAATGTTTCAATTTTTACCAGAAATAGGCAGATCTAATTGGATTCGAAAACATTCACTCAGCACTGTCATAATCCAACCATTTACTCACAATTACATAACAGTATAAATCCATACTTCTGTTCGAACCTGCTCACTCTCTGAGCAGGCCTTCTATACATCGCACGATAATGACGATGCGACTACAGTTTCTATTTTGTTCGTTCGGAGCCGGTACCGCTGACTACGAACAAAACAGAAACTGAAGTTGCGATAATGCTGATTGAGTTTTGGATCTTCCTTTGGAACCGCTTCGCAAACGCTCAACAATACATCTGCGGCACGGCTCAAAGGCGTGGTTCAATCGTTCCGCACATTTTGGCTCACAGCACCTAGTGTTCAGGTGTTCTAGCAAGAAAGAACTGTTACGATAGGTTAGATTACATTTGGCACAGGTTGGGACATGTCGAAACCAGTTCACGGCCACAAAACATGGAGTTCCGCGGAGCGGTTGCGGGGCGGCTAGAGAGGAACCATAATTGAACCAGGATGAAGAGGATTATACATTTTAGCGACTACTTAGTTATAGCATGAAGAAAAATCGCTGCTAAATCTACTCAATTCTGACTGTTCTGAACTGGGCAAGGATTCATGAACGCGCAACCGAGCAATACCAAGCTAGCAAACCAACTTTCACATTCTGTGCCTCCTAGCGCTACATAGTCCACGCGACCGATCACGCTAGCCATCGTTGGTTTGCGCGGTTATCGTTTCATGAATCCCGGCCCTGATCAGACCATATACATAACTATGGGTAAGAACGACAGAAACTTGAATGTCTACCGCGATCTCAACTGCTGAGTTGTAAGCAAGAGATAGCATGCAGTGACAATCCGTACACTGCATGACAAATACTACTCAAAAATGACCGCAGGGCACTGCTATAGGAGCTGAAGGCTTGAAGCGACGCTCACAAGATATCAAATAAGGTGTGAGAAAGCCATCCAGTGACAGGATCAACAGGATAAGCGCTGGCCGGAGGAAAAACAGCTGGCTGCGACGGCTCCACGACAGTGCACGAAATGAAGCCTCCGTTGTGAGGCCGCTGAGAATCAATATGGTGCCGCACTCAGCGTTCCTCACTAGAAGCCGCAAAACTTCACTTCGGCTCCATAGCCTCTCGGTTATGAGCGTTCTATGGCAGCAGCTGAGAATTTCCACCGGAAAATCGATGAGGTGAACAATAAAAGTTTATTCGTTTATTCGCCATTCAAATCAAGCATGCAACTCAAAACAACGGGACTCAACAAGGAAAATCTCTAACAACCTAGCACTAGAATTCTAATACCATCTAGCGTCAACGCGACCGAGACATAAGCTCAGATATGGAACTTACGAGTAAACTACAATAATTTATACATAGTTGTAGTCGAAATATTCAAATTTTGAAATGTGCATTTACAAACAGATCATCCTAACTTGAAATGAATAACAAGCAGATTGGGGGAGCATCGAGGGACAACACGGAACTCGAAGCAATTCTCCAGCAGCATCACTCCGAGTTGCCTAATTCGCTCCGAACGAAATCGACTATTTCCGCCTGATGTCCTTTCACGTATTCGTAAACTGTTTGAGAAGGATTAAGCATGAACGCTTGCCGCAAAAGCGCCGTTTCGTCCTCGTCGATATGCGTCGCCTGCAAGTAAAGTATGCAGTATAATGGATTAGCAGACATCAGAAGGTTAGAGGTATAACCCAAAAGATAAGATAATGAGAGCAAGAAAAGAAAAACAGTTAAGAGAGCCTAAAAAGAGCCAGAAGAAAAGATCCTGTTCCGATTATACTTGCAGGATATCTATGTACTATAGATATATAACACAGTGCTACAGTTTCACGTACAACCTCAATTGCTTCCGAATAGTTGTACCAACGGTTCAGTGGTCACGAAAATCCAACTACAGTTAACAACGCATGGGAATTTCTCCGTCAGAGAAATCATATGCGCCTCAAATGCAGTGTGTCATTTCGTTTTTTTGGGATGTAAATATCAACGAAAGCCAGATCTCCTCGTCACGCTGATTCCAATTATGTATTTTTAAGCTCATAAAACTGATGAAAACTCCATTTTTGAAGGGTCCGAAGGTGCAGTTCACGGACCATTTGGGCTGAGCGACCCGTGATTGTGCTGGCTAGCCGCCACGCCTGCAGCGTTAGCCAACACGCTTAGACGTGTCTGATCGATGAGATCAACGGCTTCACTCGTTCACTCAGCTCGACAAACTGTTCCGGATCCAATCAAGAAAAACGTTTAAAAACCGATTCAAAGACTGTTTTGTAATATTTTATGTATACCGCTGGATTCAGCGTATCAAGGAGATTCAGAATCTGCTAAAAGGCAAGACACGAAAATGAAGTGACACACTGCCTTCAAGGGGAGCATGCATTAAAAATTAGACTCCCAGTCTTAGGTGCTTAATGTGCAACGCGCTGGCAGTATAGTTGACACATTTGAAAACTGGCCTCGAATATTCGGGGTCCTCGAAACTATTCGAACGAAAGAATAATATTCGAACTATTAACTTTAAAAATCGAATATTCGATTATTCGAATATTCGAACAGTCGAATATTCGAATAATCGAGTGATCGAAAAAAATTTACATGCGGAGGTTGGATAATCGTTGTTAGGTTGGTGTAATCATCCTGGTGTGATTTCTTAGGACTATGAACTCTCTTAGACATGAATTCCTTTCCAAACATTTCTCCTCAGTGAATGAGTGAGTGCTCGCTGCTGTTGAGAATAATGAAAATTTAAAGATGCAGAGACAGCGCAAGACCACTCCTCTCCGTTTCAAGTGATTTTCATGTAGCGTCGGAGGCAACCCATTTCAGAATACCAATGTTGTATACGGCCTACCGATCCCACTCTGAAACTCTGTCCAACAGAAGATTGAGAGAAGCCTAGATAAACATTTCCCCGAATATCTTCCTTGCCGTTTCTAGGACATTTGCCGTTTATCCACTGCCGTTTCTAGGATATTTGCCGTATTATCTACTACTTCTGCTCCTTCGTAGCAACACATTTAAAGGTTTAAAATGTTGTGGATTGTCCCAAAAAGTCACAGATAATGTGAAGAAGAAGTTCCCAAGAGATTCAAAGTTTTGAGCCTCACGAGAGCGGTCCATCAGATCTCATTTCAGAGCAAACGGTTCAATTATCACCAAATTTTTGACCAATATGTGAGCATCATCTACTGGTTGCACTTATAAAAAATGGTTGCCAAATTTGACATCTCTAAAGTGGCAACCTGCGATTTTTCGCTTCTCGACTGCTGCAGTGCGGAAAACAGGGCATGAATGAGCTTGAGCTATTCGCTTGTGAGACAATGGTCTTAGGTAATTATAATAATTATGAGTACCGATATTCATAATACCAATATCTGTAATCTGGTTCACGAACGGAAAATGCGAAAAGAACAAACATTCTTGAAAGTGCTTTTGTACCAATATATGTATGTAATATGTATTCACTAAAGCGATAAGAAAGAATCGCAACCAAGGCAGGGAATTGTTTGCTTCTTCATTATTCCTTCTCAGAACATCAAGTGAATCGAGCTAACCCAATTAACAACGCAAACAAAAATAGACAGCCTAAGAAGCAGTAATCTCTTTCAAACATGTGATAATACATGAAGTCACAGAACATGTACGAGCAAGAGCCAATAAGAGAGCGATAATAGAATGGCACAACTTATTGGTATGAGTTATATCTTTACACATGGAACCGGGGATGCTGAATCTCGAATCCGTTCTCAGTTTCACCTATCCTCCATTATAAATGGGTACACCTTGCATCATAAGCCGACAAAAATGAGATTATGGTATAAAACCAATTTGAAATTTGTGATAACCCTTCTCCCTTTTCTAACCACTCTTCCAACGAAGAGCCTATCTCCACGAGTCCCGACAGATTCTTTCGCAAACAGTGGAGTGGTTGAGAGTGTTCGCAACTTCTTTCGTCATGAAGTTTAGCAGAAACGTGGAAAAGAACGCGTTTTCTCCTCTTGTGCCTCAAACTGTCTTTGAATGTCGAATGTAAGCTACGAATATTCGGATATATTCAAATAGTGCCGCCTTTTGAATATTAATTTTCCGAGTATTTATTTGAATACGAATATTCAGTCATAACTACAGGATGGTACAAAATTACGGAGACAAGGACGCGATGCGCGTTTTTCGATTTATCTCGAGTTTTGGCAATTTTGATTCATTTTTTTGCTGTTCATCTGACCAGTTGAACAGCTTCTTCAAAAACAATACCCGATACTACGAAGTTCAGGAACGGCCAGGCCGTCAGTCAGGCTTAGTTCTATCATCTAGTTACATGTCAATTACAGGCACACCGAAGAGTACAAGGCGCGCTGAACAGAAAAACATTAAAGTGATTGTGGAAGACCACCTACCATGGTTATAAGACCCGAGATTTTGTGCTGACACGCCGAAATTAGATCGGGTTTGGGAGTGCTCATCGAAACGAGTCAACACCATTAACTGTACAGTGGGGGAACACTCCTAAGAACTTCAAGGTTGGAAGTTTTTGTGCCTAACAGGTCCCAGTTCCCTACCTAAACTGAAAAGAGAACCAGAAAAGGCCCTAGCAGACGTTTTTGCCTATTTTTGCACAGGAGGTCATGTCCGCTTCCTCATAAATCCTATTTTCAGTATTCATTCGTGAAGATCTCTCGTTCTGATACTCATTCAAGGACAAAAACAGACTTTAGTCCCATAAAATTGTTTAATCCTCGGAACAAACGCCTCTAGAAGCGTGGGTTTATCTGAGAAGAAGGCACTACCGCGCCATAGCAGGTGCCTAGTTCGAACTCTCCACGTCTGTTCTTTCCGGTGATAGGAGAATTAAGAAAATGTGGAGGTAGATTCAGTTCTTAGGTGAATGAAAAATACCATATTGGAAGCAGAGTTCCCAGTTTGCTTTCTAACGTTAGATATGAACCTTTCAGTGTGTCTCCGTAATTTTGGACCACCCTTTATAGTTGACAGTATCTCACAACTGGTGAAGAAGCGCAAAAAATTCTCACAAGCCCTTCGAAGGTTCGTCTCAGAATAGCTCGCCCGTAGTTCATCGCGCGTTACAACTCCAGCATCAACATATCAGCAGGCAGGCAGTGTGCATGAAAAAAATTCTCGGAGGAGAGGCCGGTGAAAAGAACAGAAACTCAGCATATGCCACTCCAGGTAGTTGATGGAACTTGCGTTTACATTGGTAATGGTATCTCGAGATTTATTTAAAGGCAGCATTGTGCGCTAGACCAGTTGCGCGCATGATAGACTACGTGCGCTAAAATTGCAGAAGAACTAATCCTGACATCCTCACTAAGCCATCTATATAAAACATAAACTCATATCCAAGAGGAGGGCTATCCAGAAAGTTTACCGTGACACCTCAATATGAATGGGAAACAGTAATAATACTGGGATTTTGAGAACGAACCTGAACTTCGACGAAGTCGTTCAATTCGTCCTTGCTTCCTTCTGCATGTTTCTTCTGTCTCTCCACTTTCTCCGCTTTCGGAGGCTCGCCCAAAGACTCCGACCGCATTCCTATCACGTGCTACAACAGCAAATGATGGCGATACTAAACCTTCTCCATACTACAGCTTTTGAGGAAGCCCCATAAAAACAACTATACCACACACAACAAAGCACAATGCAAAGGTTAAAAGACACTAACCTGACAAATCTGTGACGCCAATTTCTCGGTGGGGAATAATCCCTCAACATTAGCTCTTCGGAGAGCGATAACGGAGACGAATTTTCCCATGCTAACAGATGGAAGGCCCTCTAAACTACCAATATAAAAATAATGGAGATCCTTGTACTAACATGAAACAAAAAATAATGAGGATCTTTCTACTAACATGAAATATACCAAATCAAATTCTGGATGCAATCTCGAAAAGTAGTAGTTCTCCAAAATGAACTAATCCAAATAGTGTACAATAAAGTTAGTCACCTCGCGGATGTGCAGCGGAATACAAGAAGGTGCCACTAGGAGCATACAGAGCATTGATAGATCGAACAGTGATGTTTTCACCCAGCTTACCCACAGTCATGGCGAGGACTTCGCTCAGAGGCTTGCCATCAGAATCAGCAAGGGAATTCAGATCTGTAGAAGAATAAATTCGGAGGAACAAGCACAAAAAGAACAAATAGCGACGAACCAAGGTTCACTGAAACGATCTTCTCAGATCCTTGTTGTGGAGCATTCTTGCGAGCATAATTCATTGCTGACGTAGTTATCGTTTCGAGCTTGAAGCATAATTTTTTTATTCGCAAAAAAGTGGAATGTGGTTGTAAGCATGGCAAAGACAAGAAAAACCCAAGAAGCAGCAGAAAAAAATCAGAAACACCACTACCCTAAAGAAGCTCCAACTCACCAGCGATTTGAAACTATCTCCACGAGCAACAAAGTCTGTTTCACAATTCAGTTCGACAATAACGGCAACAGAATCAACTGAATGAACGGCCACGAGTCCTTGCGTAGTGGCTCGACTGCTCAACCTGAAGTACAAACCAGATTTACTGTTAATTTTTCTGATAGAGCAGGTAATTTTCAGTTAAAGAGTAGGGTAATGTAGAATTACTTCTATTCTTTTTCTAACCCGTAGTCAAGCATAAAAAGAGGGAGAAAGTGAGCCTAACAAAGATCGATTTTGACGATATCCTTTAGTTGTGCATCTATCCTCTGTATTTTGACGACGTTAATCAATCTACTTTGGCGACCCGAAAAACTCGAAAAATTTTTTCGTTGAAATTCTACACTGCAGAGTTTACTTTTATTTCAGGTGCTGATCTTGAAAACACTATATGGCTACTGCTCCGGATCTCCTCAAATTTCAAACAGAGGGTTCGAAACGTGTGACGAAAAATAATCAGCGAGAGATAGAGGTACGAGAAAATGGTGGAGAGCCTTTGTGGAAAATATGAATGTCTGCGCAGAAGTGGGGTAGGACACATTTTTGTCGGCTCAGAAAAGGTGCAAGGTCCGGCTGTGGGTATCGTTGTAGGCGCAGAATTTTGTGCACAAAAGGAGGGAGGAGTGTATTTTCGTCGGTATAGAGAGGTTGAGAGGTTCGCATACACCACTTTAAATAGAATGACGTGATCAAGTTAGGCTCAGGTACGCAGGAAAAATCCTGGGGAGGATGGCGGAATTTCTATGATACCGCTTCTATGACCGCATATTTTCATCCGATTCACTCTCACCTGGTACCCTGATTTCCTATCGCAATTGCACCCTAGAAAACGATGTACAGGATAGTGAAAAGTGATGAGTGACAAGTACTGGCCATACTGTTGAAAAGGTAATTCTCAAGAAGAAAACACTCACTTGGCTGCTTTCGCCCATCCTTCGCTTCGAGCCCTTTCCCTCAACCACTTCTCTGCCTCTGCTAGGTTTTCAGATCCAAACTGAACCAATGCCTTTCGACAATTTACGTAGCTGTAACCTGTGCGTTTCCTCAACTTCATCAAAGCCTGAATAAAAAAGATCTTCAGTCAAAAATAATAAATGCATCTCTAGGAAAGCGATCACTTGTAGATTCGTGTATTGAAATAGAACGGGAAAACCAGAACAGTTTACCTCCTTGTCGACGCTCACGCTCGCTGCAGGAGCAGCAGAAGCTAACGTTCGAGCAACAGGTGTTAACTGAAGAGATCTCCCGAAGATATGCCGAAGCATTGTGCAGACCTACAATGCCCTGAAACGAAATATCTTGTATATTTACATGACATCTGTGCATACATTTTTAAAAAAACTACCGCAAAAAAAAAGTCAGATCGAGCAGAACTACCGACTCATTTACTAAGAAACAAATTGAATTTGAGCTAAAGCGAAAATTTGGCGTAGCCGACGTAATGTTGTGTAGTTACACAAGAAGTCAACAACATTCCGCCAATATTAAGATCCTCACTGTATCGAACGTGTCCCGTACGAGACGGCTCGACGATGGCAGCATAGACGCATACATTGCATAAGTAATATATAGTCTGTCCGAAACGACGAGTTCGCCCGCGCACGCGGGGATCCAGAGTTGTAGAGATTATTTCTACACTCCTCAAAAATACTTGTCTCACGCTTTACCGCCCATCTGCTGAGCCACGCCGCATCACCTACAGGAAGCTCCAAATGTCCGCAGTCAAGAGGGACGTGGCCACGACGCGGCTTTAGGCAGAGACACAGGCGCTCGGCATGCTGCCACTGGTTGGCTGCAGAGTCAGAGAAGCTAGAGGCAGCATAGAGAGCGCGTGTGTCTGATCAAGGAGCCGCGCCGTGGCCACGCCCTCTTGACTGCGGACATTTGGAGCTCCCTGTATGCATTATCATACGAGGTGTGACGTGGCTAAGCTGACGGGCGGTTCAGCATGAGAATTTTTGAGAAAGACTGTACATAGTTAATTCGGCTCTTTGCAAATGCCAAGGCTTCCAGCGTTTATCGCTGTACCCATCTACTCCGTAACGCTGCGGTCCTTCGAACACTGCCTTGGGGAAGCCTGGAATAGATAGCTGGTTCGGTTGAACACATTTCCGTCGTCTGCCACTGCTCCATTATTATGCTAGTACTTACTATTTCTGTCTTTATCGCATTGTGGGAATTTCGACTAAGTACCAGACTGAACTTGAGCGTACTAAAATCTAAAATCTATGCTGAAGATTCTTGAATAAATTAGCAAATGCAAACGCATGGCACCAAGTCGGAATGCCCACAATGTGATAAAGACAAGAATAGGACACTGACAGAATAATAGAGCACTAGTCGGGGACGGAAAGTTGCTGAACTGTACCAGCAACCTATTCCAAGTTCTTTCCCAACACAGTATTTGAAAGACCGCAGCGTTCCTGAGTAAATGGGTCCAGCCATGAGCGCGGCCAGCCTTGGCATTTGCCAAGGAGCCGATTTAAATATGTAGAAATAGTCTCTACTCTCAGGCACTCGCACCGGCCGAGCGGCGGGCGAATTCGGGTAACCGGCTGAGCGGCTCGCCAATTCCGGCCGAGCGGCGGGCAAACTTCAAAAACCGGTTGAGCGGCGCCCCTAAATTTAAATGCCGGCCGAATTACCGGCTGAGCGGCGCGCCATCTCAAGCCACCGGCTGGGCGGCGGGCCTAAAAAGATGAATGGGCCTCATGGCACGCTCCAATGCCAACTCAGCGCGCCGGCGTAGGGGTTTTTGCTGTTATGTAGGTAGAACGTACTTAGTGTCTACACTAGCTCCATCAGTCCTGTAACTCGGTAGTACTCTTTCATTTGATTTATAAGCAACATGAGGTCCTTTAGGACAACATGGGACACATCCGGTATGGAAGTGGCGATCCGTCTCCTCTTGGAAACTATCCTAGGAATTCGCATTTTAATGAAGATCTAGAGGAGTCTGACCAGGGCGCAGCACTAGGTGGTCAGTGTCGGTTGGGGAGTACTAAGTCCAGTCGGATTCCGAAATCGTCTACGGACGTTCGTCACCCGCCGCGCCGCCGCGCGCGAATTCGCGCGCGGCACTACCTTTTTTCCCTAGCGCAGGCGCCGGGAGGGTGGGTATGGAGCGTTATACCTGGAGTGGAGGCGCGGACGAGTTCTGACCAATCGCAGAGCTGGGCCGCACCGCCCTCTCCAGGTATAACACCCCACACCCCGGGAGGGTTCGTCGCGCACTCCGCCGTTTTCGCCGCGTTCGCGAAAGGACGGGTGACGAACGTCACGTAATCTTCCGAAATGGGCTACTAAGTACCTACACACTAGGGTTCTTTCAGGGAAAGCAGATAGCACTAAAAAAGTGAATTAAATAAGCGTTAGTGAGACGACGAATGATGTTTCAGCAAGAAATGCGTACCATTTGGCGAAGACAGCCTGAATCATCTCAAATTCAAGCTAAAATCCTCGAAAAACCGATCTCGGTACGGAACTGTTTGATCCCGCTAAAACTCGTTGAAACTTGTTATAGGACCTGTCAGATACAAGAAATTGTCATTGGAGCGTGTTTTTTTTCTCGAACCGGGAACTTTCCCAGGAAATTTCTCTTTTTTGAGGAAGGGTTCAGATACGCTGTCAACTCCAAGAAATGCGCCTAGGTGGTATTAATTCTCCCCCAAAGTGGCATCTTTCGTTTTTGAGAAGCTGTCTTCGTTTTTGAAAAAACCTTCATTAATGGTCAAAAAATGGTCAAAAACCATTTTTTGACCATTAATGACGGTTTTTCTCAGGAACGAAGACGGCTTCTCAAAAACGAACGGTGCCACTTTGGGGGGATACTCGTTGGTATAGTGCGCATCTACAGTCAAAATTCCAACATGATACGTCTATCCGAAACGGCGAATCCGCCCACGCACGCGGGGATCGAGAGGCGGCGCGGCTGCGGCGTATGCTGTTAGCTGCCACGTCGTCCACGTTACAGCCAAATCATTGGACAATACCATGAAGATAACGATGAAACGTGATACGCAGACCAGGGATGATGACGGGCAGCGCTGGCAAACGTAGCACCTTCTCGATCCCCGCGTGCGTGGGCGGACTCGTCGTTTCGGACAGGCTATACGTCTCCTACAGGTTGAGCAACACCTGATTATTACTGGAGCGCACCAGAGTGCAGGGTAGGGATGGAGTAAATGGTTGAACAACGGTGGTCTTCAGCCACGAGTTTGATGATCCTCCAGAAGTGCCTGTCTGAAATCTGTTTGTCTCTAACATCATTAGACGGTTAGCGGTTGGCTACGCCCCGGACACTGGTGCTAAGCCCCGTGAATCTGCAGGAGGCTACTAAGTCCTGGTGGTCAATGACCACCTGGTGCTGCGCCCTGAGTCTGACGACCAAGAGTGGAGTATGCATGATAAGCTATGTAATGGTACGCTTTCGAAGTCTATGTGATGCCCTCGCAGGTGAAATGGAACTCAGAGATATTTGTTTCCGATACATTTCACCATGTTCGTTTTTTTTTAAAAATTGAATTGTCGTACCTCTGCAATCATTTTGTGACGAACGCTTTAATCTATCCTTTGAAATCACTTGTTTTGGTCTTGTAAGGATTCTATGGGAGTCAATAATCATCTGATTGTAATGAAATTCAAGTAGTCATATCTTTGTTTTCTGGAGACTTATTCTTGGTATTGTAGCAACTGGACAACAATTGCCGAAGGTTCATGCGAAAGTATAAGCACGCAGAGGAGCGGCATATGTATTACAAAGCGGAATGGAAAAAGATATACAAAGCTAAGGAGGAGTTCCTGGAACCTCCGTTTTCACGTGGTCTTTCGACTGAGAATTTGATCTATTGGAATGGATCAGATCGCGCGATGTTTACTCCCGGAAAAACACTGTATAGCTCACAGAGGGCGCCCGATCAGGCCCCGGCACGAGCCTGTATTAGGTGTGCCGGTACACCGTCTTTAGATGTAATCTATAGTATCTTATACAATTCTGTATTGCCCAGATGAAGGCCATTATTCATGACCCAACTGATATGCTTATGTGCCTGTCCCAGGTACTTCATGTACTATGCCTTACCACGCCCCTTCTATGTCAGCATTCTACCACAGCACCGTTAGGTGCAGGTCGGATGAATAAAGATCCTGACCAACCCGTGTACAACACACGAAAAAGGAGCCACCCATCCTCCCAAAATATAGGCGCCACCCAACCGCCTAGTTAGCCACCACATTTTATGGTGCATCGGCCAAATACAAGCCGATAAAGTGCCTTGCTTCCCAGCAACTGCACGACAGGTTAGCCAAGCCTAACCTTGGGACCAAGATCCCTAAATTCATTCGTGCATTGCTCATAGCAACTGCGCAAGAGGTTAGCGACTAAGTCTAATCTTGGGCGAACGTAGCCCCAAATTTTTTGTTTAAAATTAGCATCAGGCTCAAAAGCAGCCAAAACATCAGTCAGAATTGAGGCACGAAAGCAGCCAGAAATCGAAATTCTAGGCTAAAACGGTAACCGAAGCGCAATCAAATCTGGAAGCTACATTGCGAGTTTGTACGTTCAAAAGCTGCCAAAAAATTCGAATCTCAAGGCTTAAAAGCAGCCATATTTGCAAACTTTGGGCTAAAAACCAGCAAAACGACCGAATACAGGTCAGGTACTAGCCATACTCCCTATTTCGAGGCGAAAACAAGCCAATTAGCCACATATAGGCTCGAAAGCACTTAAACCTGGGAATTCATAGGTTAAAAGCGGTAGGTGCGAAGACTGCTTTCAGAAAATCCTATCATGTCGCTATATTCTCACAAAATGGCGACTTCTTACAGCTCAGCCGCACTCGCGACCATACTAAAAAGATACGAACCGTACAGTAAGAAAATTATGTATCCAGAAAATGAAGAGGAGAAGTATGATAAATGCTGCAAAAACTTGCGTTTGCTAACCTCATGCCTTTCGCACTTAAGAGCAGGCATAAATTCACTTCAATCAGGAGTCGATAGGATCGAAAAGATCTACGCTTATGAAAAATCCAAAACTATTCGGAAAAGAATACTGCTCGAAATAGAGAAACTTGATGCAGAAGCAAACTTCTACCAGCTTATTCAGGACGCAGGAAAGTTTGCTCAGGCTGTGGAAGAACAGATAACCGATGCTAAATTGCACCTAGTGCAAATCAACTGCAAAAAGGTCCCTGGAAAATCGAGTACGATGTCGAAGCAACCCCACTTTGTCAGACTCGAGAATACGCGGGATAGCATCTCAGCGAAATCCACAAACTGTTGAAAACACGCCCAAGTTAGGTGGCAATTGTTCATTCTCATCATTGAAAAATGGCAGTGGACAGTGTAAGATCCAGAATATTCCATGCGATTTGGAAAGATCTGAAGAAATCGGTACAAAAGATGTGGAAATGACATCTTCCCGTAGTAGAGACAATGATAAAAGAAGTGCTCTCGATGTCGTCACTAAAAACGGTGCAGTGAATAGCAGAATTGCCTCTAAAGAGTCGGCCCTGCTCACTAAATCTGTGGTCATCCCAAAAAATAATGGGGAGGTCATTCCAAGTATGATAGCAAAAGTGCCAGAGGCGAAAACATCCACTGTCTCATATGAATGCACGCGAGACATCGGCTGTGGCAATAGCAGTAATCAAAAACTTACCGCTGAATCGAAAAGTGCCGATGTTGCAGGTATGCACTCACCCCCTGCTAGGGCTAAGATAACACCGAAAAATGTGGTAAAGTGCCTCTCAGGCAATGATCATCCACCTACGGAGATACCGCTACTTGTAAGGACTATCTCCGCACTTCGACACTCTCTAATTCGCTCGTCACCAACATCTTCGCACCTCTACGACTGCCGCTTCGCACCTACACTACTGGACATCGTCATGGACTGGAAGATATGGACCTGCACTAATGATCGTCTCGAGGAAGAAAAGGTCATTAATCCAATTAATTATTCGCACAGATTTATGATCTTCCTCCTTTTGTATGATGATATCTCCATTTTGCTTTCCCTCCTTTTGTTTGTTTGTTTGTTCTGTTTGTTTTGTTTTGCCGCGCCGGAATGTGCCGGTACACCGTCTTTAGATGTAATCTATAGTATCTTATACAATTCTGTATTGCCCAGATGAGGGCCATTATTCATGACCCAACTGATATGCTTATGTGCCTGTCCCAGGTACTTCATGTACTATGCCTTACCACGCCCCTTTTATGTCAGCATTCTACCACAGCACCGTTAGGTGCAGGTCGGACGAATAAAGATCCTGACCAACCCGTGTACAACACACGAAAAGGGAGCCACCCATCCTCCCAAAATATAGGCGCCACCCAACCGCCTAGTTAGCCACCACATTAGGGTCGTAGCCAAAACGAAGCCCCCTTTGAAAAATGCAAATTTTACGAAGCCCCCTTTGAAAATAACAATAGATAGAAAGGAATGACCACATCCAATGATAGCAATTCTACAAGAATTCTCCGTGATTGCAATTAAAGCAAGTAGTAGCAATTAAAGGACGCCAAAAGCCGAACAGAACAACAAACTAATCGAGAATAAAGGAATAAAAACTCTGGAAAAAAGTAGAGACCAAACTAATGACAGTAGCCTTCGTAGAAAAAAAGGGACCGAGGCTTTCAAAGGGGCTTTCGAATGATTCCAATTCCCGCGCTGGGTCGATTGGGTCGGCGTTCTGCTTTGGAGCGTGGCTAAACGGCTTGCCAATGTTCCTTGGAGCGAGCGGAAAAGGACAAATACTCGGAAGATAGGAGATGATAAGTGATAGTATGTGAGGCGTATGAAAGCGCATACCTCCAAGTATAGGGTACATGGTAGGGGGTTGGTAACTTATGTGTTTGAATAGGGACATTATGCCCCCGACAGGCTCAGGATTGCAAATATTGAACTCTGTTAGAAGAAATAATACTTTTTTCCTAAGAATATTGCAACAAACTGTTCGTGAAAGGCCTGTAAGCTTGATTAGAGCCCCTTCTGCTTTAGTAGAAATAGAAGATCGTTCGTATGCCTCACGACTTTGATGTGTGGTAGCATTCTTGATTTTTCTTATCCATAGTTTAATTTGTTATGTACCTCTCTCAGTGCAAATATAGAATGGTATTGCATACTTGTGCCCTTCCAGTTCCATACTAGGACATCGGTATACGTATCCGCCGTACCTGTGAAAGGTTCTGAATATATCATCATGTTTATATTATCACCAGATTCTATCTCCGATTCTAAGTGGAAAATGTATGCAAGAGGTCTACCTAGTTCTCGCAATGTGCTTCGCCCAAGGATTCTTCCATTTCGCGGAGGAGTAGTCCCTCTTTTTGCGAATGAGTTGGTGTTTTTGATCTTTGTGAGCATTTATGAAAGAACTGCTACTAATATGTTTTAGGAGGGGGCGCGGTCTGTCACAGTTACGTGATTCTGTGTATGAAGAGGAAGTTCCTCCTGAAGAGTTAGAAGCTGTGGCGAATGGTAGGGCTGCTTACTCATTCACTATGAAAAGATATTAAGGTCTTATGCCAACGTTTTTTATCAGTTGCTGATCAGCGGCACGAGTCTGAGTGGCAGCGAGATCGGCCTGCAAACAGAAATGTGTCTTCTTTCTACGAGTGCATCTCGAATGGAGTAATGGATATGAATGCAGCATCCCGTCTAGTGTTCACTCAAAAACAGCGGCGAACGTACAATCCATCTGTTTATGAGGTAACCTTGCAATCTTTATAGAAGACTAGCTGCCGTATCCGGCGTCGCTCGCGTGTTTTATTACCTTGGCTACATCATACTGCTGAGGCCAATTACTATCATCGACAAATTCATTAAAATCTCCATAATTTTGGTGATCAGCATGTTAGCGAAGCCCAGGTGACGTTTCCCATCGACTTGTGGGCGAAAGGTTAGCAAAGCTATTTCGGTGACACTGAATCGGCGTATTCGTACAAATTGGTTGTCATATTCATACACGGCATATCAAGGAACCCCAGGAGAGATGTCTTCACCGCTCCATTGGGCGGAAGAGCCAGAAATCAATAAAATCGAGAAATCGATATTTCATGCAAAATGTTTGTCATATTCGTATTCAGCGTATTGAGAAACTCAAGAAGACATGCCTTTGTCCGTCCCCGAGCAAAAATGGGAAAAATCGATAAAATCAATAAATCAATATTTCGTGCAAAATGGTTGTCATTCTTATTCAGTGTATTGAGGAACCCCAGTAGACATGTCTTTACCACCCCATGATCAAGGAGAGCGAAAAACCAATAAAATCGATAAATTGGCGCAAAATGGTTGTCATATTCGTGTTCAGCGCACTGAGGTACCCCAGCAGGCATGTGCTCGCTAGTCCCTGGTTAAGAAGAGCGAAAAACCAATAAAATCGATAAATCGATAAATTGGCACAAAATGGTTGTCATATTCGTGTTCAGCGCATTGAGCTACCCCAGTAGGCATGTCTCGCTAGTCCCTGGTCAAGAAGAGCGAAAAATCAATAAAATCGATATAATCGATAAATCAATCGATAATCCCAGGTGCAAAGTAGCCTATAACCTCTGCCGGCCAGTGGAGAGTCTACCTGCAAAATTTGGTCCCGATCGGTTCATCCTCCGCGATTTCTATTCGGAACACACACACACACACACACACACACACACACACACACACACACACACACACACACACACACACACACACACACACACACACACACACACACACACACACACACAAACACACAAACAAACTTTCACTTTTATATATACAGGTCAAATCTGTGCCTCCACAGTAGTCGTATAACTGTGGTTTTCTTTAGCCTGTTTTCCCTGACATCTTTGATGTCTTGTTTGATGAGATTCCGTCATATGACCACGCGATAATTATGAGGCTAATGAGGGTAGTTCTGATTATAAAAGAGGATAGCATAAATATGTGTTTTAAGGAATTCATTCGTTCCGAATCGGCCTCCCGAATTGACTCACTCAGCTTTGATGGGTTGGAGGGACAAAATGGGATCAATTTAGAACTGCGACTGATTGCCAATCAGATTCAAGTCTGTTTTCGGCCCACTTTTACTACATTTTTTCTACTCGATTAGTCTGATTTTAGGTGAACATTTTGAGTTCAAAAATTGGAAAAGTTACACGCATTCTTGAGATCTGTAACAACAAAGAACATCCAAAAAAGAAGACCACGAAGAGTTGGGATATGGATGGCCCACAGCCGTTCGCAAAGGTACTCATATTAGTTCAAGAATTTTATGAAGATTGAGCTTAAAGCAAATTACATTGGAGGTGTGTTTGAACGAAATCGTCATGGATTATCAATATCGATCAGGAGATAATGCCTTCCAAATGTTCACTTCATTCTATTCGCTTTCTTTTGCAGAAGGTTAGTTTTCGGGAAGAATCAGTGAATTTTGCTGTTATTCATCTTCCTTCTCTGTAGATCACGCACCCAGCGTATCGGATTCAAGAATATGCGATACGGAAGAGCGGCAGAGGTGGGCGCGATAGATCTCTTAACGATCTGCCACGCACCATGAAAATGATGCTATTAGGTAGGAGGATTCATAGTAAATTAAAAATATGAAGAGATATATGCTTTTTCAGATTTCCTGGAGGACCTAATTGGATACGGGACAGAAGAAGCACAAGCAGGAGACAAATGTGGCGAAAGGCTTGCATATCGGGCTGAAATGTTTAAGGCACTACAGGCTGCATTGTATGTTTACGGGCTTCAAGATTCCGTTTTGGATTATACCATATCAATTAATCTGTTCCTTTCAGACGTGATATTAGGTCATACGGCTATGACCACGTTGAGGGAAAATTCATTCCAAGCAGTGTGAGTTGCTATTCCACATTCCTTCTCCAAAGAATTTCCTTTCTTGGGTTTTCTCTTGAACATTCTTATTTTCAGCGCAAGTCTAAAAGAGCGGAACCGGCAATGAGAATTGTCGAGGATGTCGAAGACGAGGAATAAAGATAGGAGATTTCTGCTAGATGGAGTTTTTCGTTCTAGATTTTTTCCTTTTTTCATTCATCGATCATAATTGTTAGCATAAGCTTTTTTGTCTAGTTACATTGCAGGTTTTGGATTTTTGCTGCGGAGAAATGTGATTTCTCTCGCGTTTTGTGAAGATGTATTGTTGTTTTCTGGATCATCGTTATGATAATTATTGATGTCATCGCATTTATCGCGTTGTTATTGCAGAAAAATCGCATTGATTGATGATGCAGAAAAATGTGACTTTTATGCTGTAAGAATGCGAAAAATGAGTTGATACTAATGAAAAGAACCAATGAGATGATACGAATGTTTTCCTAATTGAGTGCCCCTGTTTTGATTTTTGTTGATTCCTAGTTGTTGCTATTATAATTGGTAGTATGATCTCTATTTTCTGTAGTTCCTCTATACGGTACGGTTAGCAGTGTTACTGCCTGCAAATGTTGTTATTGAGAGCTTGTTTTGATTTATAGTTGTTGGTGTTATAGTGAATGTAATAAAATGATACTTCAACCAGTTCATTTACTGTGTATGATGGAAGGGGTACGGTACCTGATTGGAACAATGCTCTTCCGTACGAATGCCCTACTGAATTTCCGGCCGAGCGGCGAGGCCCGGCCGAGCGGCGAGCGAATTCCGGCCGGGGCGAATTCCGGCCGGGCGGCGGACCTGAAACCGGCTGAGCCGGTTTTCCAGTGGCCGCTCGGCCGGAATTCGCCCGCCGCTCGGCCGGCACGAGTGTCTGAGCTGGGATCCAGAGGCTGCCACGCTTGCCAACACTCCACGTCATCACCTCGAATCTGCGTATCACGTTTCATCGTTATCATCATGATAACCACCAATGATTTGGCTGTGACGTGTTCGACTTGGCAGCTAACAGCATACGTTCCAACCGCGCCGCTTCTCGATCCCCGTGGGCGGAGTCGTCGTTTCGGACAGACTATACCACCATGGCCCTGGGAATGTGATATGTCCCAGGTGTTGTGGCCATCAACCAGGTCATACTGAGAATGGCAAAGTCAGCGTATTCCTATTAGTTCTACAGCAACCATGTCAGAATAGTGTTGTTAAAAAGTAATGGAAACAGCTTTCATTTACATGAGTGAGGTAGGGAAAAACAAGTCAGTATTAAATTAATCGCTAATGCAAATGGCTCCGCGCATACCTCATTGCTTTTTTCCTACGCAGAATTTTCGGTACTGAATCCAAACGATTTTATAAGAGGTTGAGAAAATGAAAATGACCGTTTAGATGAAGAATCAAATTTCCATAGAGGTAAAAGTTGAGCAGTTCAGTCAAAGAATTACTTTTTCTTACTCGATGCTCCTTCTCCTTCTCTTGCCCGAGTAGTAGATGCTCTCTTCAAAGACTTCGGTACCCTTTTGTGTCGGAATAGCCACCAAATTTTAGTTTCCTTACTGTGTTGAAGCATATTCTCCTCCAAGAAATTTGTGATCGTTGAGAACAAAAGCCAGCCTGATTGTGTCAAGCCTGGGCTATATGGCGATCATATGCAGCAGCTCCCATCCACATCAGGAAATGAAAGCGAGCGATGGATGGATTCTCAGTTACTGGGCCGGAAATTCCGCAGCAGAATACCGAAATTTCCGCAGGTAACCAGTCGGCTTCTATGCCGTTCTGATGCGGAATTTCCGGTATCCTTCTGCGGAAATTTCGGTATTCCGCCGCGGAAATTCTGAACGGGAGCATCTTGCTGTGGAATTTCCATGGCAGTATCATATTCTACGTCTATGCACCATGAAAGGAAAAAAAAACCCACATTAAGCGCTGCATAATTCTCACTGATCTAATACCAACCAGTCTGGCTGTCCAGCTAACGCTGGACTTCCAAATTTCTATTGATGCTCGCTTCGATCGCATTCATCACACCCCGAGGCGATATAAGTAATTGGATGTGACCGATTCAGTTTAAACGATCTCTTCCAGAGTGGATTCATTTGCACGTGTCACACTACCTTCTTGGACAAGTGTGTAAAGAAAGAATGATCAGCCCTAAACAATTGGGAATGCTGATATCAGTAGAATGTGTGGAGATACAGACTGTCAGAGTGCCACCGTGCGCGTGATGCCACAGGTTCGAGAAGTTCAATGGAGTTGCTATTACTTCACACCTAATCAGTCTTCGTCAACATTGTGCTTATTTTCGTGGAACGAAACAGAACTCAAGCGATTATTAGCACACGTCTGAATAGCCGGGCGAGCAAAAATAGATTTATTCACCCAGAGTACAATGATAACCGTTGTTCACTTGGCAAAAAGGCAGTGTTCTTCGTCGCTAATGTAGTCATGAGTGGCGAAATCGAAGGCATCTTCGAGTGCGCTTTCCCACCTATATGAGTGCGCTCTTTTGACATCTTCGTATTCAGAAGAAGTTAGCATCTCGAGAAGGGGCTCGATTCTGGAAATTGTGGCATCGCACACACATATTACTAACTTCGTCAGGCAGCGATATTGTAGATTGCTGTAGACATCTGCTCACCCCAGTATAACAGCTTGCTTGTGATGCTTACGGAAGAGCCTCTTTAGGTCAGCTAGCCGGAAATCGGTTGTCCTCTGATCAACTCGGGAGTAGTAGTAGCTGCGGAAAATCTGGAAGTAATGATCAACGATATCTGGTTAGAAGTGGCACACGCAGGAAATTTTCTCGATGGGACGTGTAGGGGGGAGGGTGGAGTGAAGCAAGAAATGATTAGGGGGATGGTGAAGCAAGAATGTTATTTTAACTAATAAAAAACTAACCAGCCACATTCATCAAATCAGTAGCCTTAAGGCGTTATTTATGGTTGCTGCGCGTCAAATTTGACGCATCGGCACGAACTTTCACGAAGTTTTCGCGTTGTCTCGATGTGGCGAAAATCAAAAGCAGTTTGTTCGCGTGGCCGTCGCGACGGCAAAACCAGGAACATTCACTACCTATCAAGAATTCTCTTCTCCTCTCCGCTTTGCATTTTACTTATATCGCCGCGTCAAATTTAACGGGCAGCAACCATAAATAACGGCTATCTGAACTTCAACTTTACGAGGCACCAGTTCAATAAGGTACACAGTCGATTTCGATACTAGCAAGTCGGATAATCCTCACGCTTTTAAACTAGAAGAATTCCGTGAGTTTTTGGACCAGGAGGAGGTATATAGCCGTTCGTCAGGAATTCGGAAAGGAAATGCCAGACAACAATATTTGGGAGTTTCACACTATACTCTAAAAACCCACCGTCATATACTTATTTCTCCTCACACTTGGCTCTGCTGACGAAATTATGAGATTCGAAAGGTCAAACGCCACATCGCCGAAATGTACGTTCTAAATTGTTTATTTTTCTACGAAAACTAAGTATGTGGAAAACGTCTGTAGTCTTACCTCCCATTCGTTGATGTCTACTAGGTTAACTTTATATCCTGAGCTGCCCTAAGAATATGAAATCTTTAGCACTGAGAACAAATAGCAGGGTCCACTAACACAAATTCGGCTACACAAACCCCGTTGTCCGAATTCTGTGTGAAGAAACAGTTATCAGACGTGAGGCGCCCATGGCAGATGACGCGTTCGGTTGGCGGAGACCAGTCGGTCTCATCCTCGCTGTTCACGACTGTTTCGAGCTAAAAAAACGAACATGAAGAAGATTTTTCAGGAGAGCAAACGTATCGACTGGGTTCTTCGCTAGAAAAGTACGCATTTTAGACTTTTTCCTGGATTCTCTGGAGACGTTAGATATTTCAGAACCAGTCTATTCGCAGGCCTCTGAGGACGGCGATAGAGCCGAAACGTTATGCCAATACCTCGTTGGCGCAAAAAATCCACGCATTGACAACCATGCCGAGGTTTAGAGAAAGAAAGACATTTGGGCTTTTCCTGGATTGTTTACGCATACGTATCTATGTATTAGATGTTAACATAAGTCCTTTCGCTTTTTTTTCGGAAGCACTTTTCTCCAATTATTTGTTATCGTTCAGGCACATGTCACAAAAGATTCGAAAGCGCCAGTCTGTTTCTACGAAATGTTGCAAAGAACTTTATCTGAGACTACAGTTTGCTTGAGTTTTGAGTCTGCGAAGTGGAGCAATGAGCCAATGAAAAACAGCGCAACCGACAGCTACAGTGGACGTCAATGGCGTTGGCTTATCTGTGGCTTCGAGAAGGACGTCGCGTAACCGCGCCGCGCGCGCCGTAACCTATGTATTCTGCTGCTGTTATGCAATTCCTAGCAGCTTTTCTACCCGATTTTAAGGATTTTCGAGCAAATCGGGAAGAAAAGAGCCTAGAAATAGCATTCCGGCGTCCCGATCCAGGCGCGCGCAGCGCGGTCGCGCTGCGTCCTTCTCGAGGCCGCGAATGGGCCGCCGCCATTGCCGTCCACTGTCCCTATCCTGGCATTCAGTTGAAGCTCGAAAGGCCATCAAAGCTAAGCAAGCTACCACTGGTAAGTATGGAAGAGACGTTTTGGTTGAAATGACTGGTCATCAGTGATTTTCCAAGCTTAAAGAAGACGCATTTAGACTCAACGAAACTAACCACTTCAAGCGAACAGATTTCTTTCATGAACAGCTGGGAATTGCTCCAGAGGATCATATACCTAGATGAACATCATACTTTTCAAAGCTACCAAATAACTGAGCTTACCCTGCTGAAAGGATTAAATTGCAACGGTGTAGTCATCTTACACCATGATAATGTCGAACCCTACACTTGCCAGTATCGCCAAACTGAGCGTGCAACAGTTCCATTGCTGATTTTCTTCCACGTTCATAATCTACAGAGCTTACTGTTCAAATGGTATCGGGTGTTTCTGGTTCCTGCTGAATACAGGGAGAAAATGGTGTCTTTCTCAGAGCTGGAGTTTTTTTTCCTAAGCCTAAAAATTATGTAATTCACTATTCTCTGGGACCTCATGATGACAGAATTGTAGAGCAAAAAAGCGCTTTCAGAAAGTGTAGAGCACGTTGGAGAAAAATGACAATGGGTCGGAAAAAATCGCAACTGAAAAAAGCGCAAGGACTTATGTATGTTAACATCTAATACATTTACGGTGTGCTCAACGGACATCGTTGTAAAAAATCTCTTTGAAGAGTTTTTCAGGCAACCCAAAGCTATTTAACTATCACATTTGAATGACTAAAGGTGATAATTGAACAAGCGAAAATCAAATAAGTAAATAGGTAGTTGCACCGGCAAGAAAAACTACTGAAATATCTGCCAGCTTCAAGAAGTTCCATAGAGTCTCTCACACTCTGTGAACTGTAATTTCATTTGATTTTGTCATATCACTTTTCACTCATTTGAAAACTCCAATTTGCAACTTGTGCACTGTACCCTTTCCATCACTTCGTGTGGCAAGGAGAAGTACTGCGCCAGTTCTCCCTCCACAGCTTCCCGCATAATCTTCAGTAGGTGGGGCTCAATCGACGCCTGGTATCTCCGAATGTTCTCGTGATTCTCACCAATTACTCGCAGGAACTGTAAGGTAGATCCATTAAGCAAGTGTGGACAACGAGAGTTTCTTTACCATGAAAATAGAAATGATGAAAAAATTACGACTGATGATGAAAAATCGGGGAAGCTCACTTCTGGCTGCATTGAAGCTGTGTTGATAGCGTGTATGGCACCTATCTTTTCGGCCACCTAAACGGATTTCTGTGAAAATCTTTCTGAATTTTGACTGAGCGTCTCAACTTCCTTATTAAGTGATCAAGCTGAAAGCTTGGTAAAAAGTGGTGGTTACAAATTTGCCATGAGCAGCTTACCAGGCACAGCTCTTCTTCGGAAAGTTGATGAGCTCGCCATCCCTTCTCAAATTTAATCACGAAAACCAAGTAGGAAACAATCAGCGTCATCGATCCTAAACGACCGCTCGAAGCGACCGCATGGTATTGCCAGCTGGTTCCCTGTGACTGTTTCGTGAAAAAATTTCGAGTTGAAGAAAGCAGCCTGTAATAAATGTACCCAAATGTAAATCTATTAATATCTCGCCTTATATGAATTCCCGCAGTTCATTCATCTGTGTAATGGAAAGAGAGGCTCCCTTTGAGTTGTCTTGAGCAGAAACAGAGGTATATACACTGATTCACTTTTAGTGATCACCACTAGCACTAAGCACAAGCAGATGTTTCCACCACAGTTGAAATGAATACGTAGGATCGGTGATAATCAGACCACATAAAAGGCAAGATTCGATTATGAATGTTTCTAAAAAAAACGGAGAAGCCATATAATGAGGGTTACGGAAGATGAGGAGTGCGTCAGCGTGCAGTATGTACAGGGGAATACGCCAAGAACGGATCTGTAGCTGTGGGGGAATGCGCAAGCAGTCACTGGTACGTCCAAGGTAAAAATCGTGCTTGCGCCCGGATTTTGTGGAACCCAAGGTTCGTGCTAATCTGAGATATGTGAAAGTTCAATCCCTAAATCTTAAAACGGATGTGCAAAAATGTCAGTAAATAGGACGACGTAATAAGGAAAATGGGAAATTCCGGTCACTCATGACCACGATTCAGGAGGAAATATTACAACTCGCTAGGTAAGAAACGGTATTTTTCGTGTGAGAATGAGAATGTCGTGCTAGCAAGCACTTGCAGAGTGGTGATAGCAGTGGAATTGTCAATTTTTCTTTAGCTGGATTAGCTGGAAAGTTAGACCTCTCCTAGGAACCACACTGGTGACCAAGAAAAAAAAGAATAGATCGAGAGCACATCCTTGACAATATCAGACTTGAAATAGAAAAAAAATAAACCTACTAGTTTTGCGGCTTCCGGCAGCTTCGTTTCTTCTTCTGGTTCATCTTTAACTAGGTGAACGCGGTAATACTGTTGACCGCTCTGAAATAACAAACTTTGGAAAATTTAAGGAACTACCGAGAAGATCCCCAAGAGCTGACAGTTTGCATAAATCCTTCCATCCAGAGAGGTTACTGACAAAATTTACCACCAAGATGACTAAAGGCTTGGACCACTAGAAAACGAGATATCGTTTGAGAGCATCCTTGGTCGTGTTAAAAAAAGTTAAAACAGTTAAGAACAGTTTAAAATATTAGTATTATTTTACACTTAGTTAGTATTATTATTAGTTTACCCGTTAAAAGTGATAAGAAAGGGGCTGAATGCCCAGCTGATATTTCGTGGACGCACATGTTTGCCTTCAACCAAAGTATTAGTGCAGAAGAATGAAAGAGTTCTACACAAGATGTCTATTTAGGCTTGACATCATTGGTCAAGCTAATCAGAGGTTTCTCCTCGTACGTACCTAAACAAATTAAAAAATTTGTCACCAACAATGCAAAACGTTCATCAACTTGAAATCAATTCGTAGCGATGCCGGACACCGGATTGATTGTCAGAGGAGGAAGGGGGTGGGAAAAAAGTGGCAACTCCGCCACTCCTTGGACCCAATTGGAGTAATAAAGTTAGTAAAATGTTGATTTTAACATATTTTAATTAACAATATGAACTCAAAAATAATCATGATAAACAATAAGAAAATGAGCCTGTACAATATTTGCGTCCGTTTTATATAGCCGCCCCGTCCTTCCCCTCCCCTCCCGCGTCCACCACTGCTTCGTAGCTATCAGTTACAGAACGAGTTCAACGATTTGAACCACTTTGGTGCGTTTTTTTTTCCTGCCGACGTTTTGGCAAATGTTTTCCCCTTGGGACCGTTGGGATATGCGAAAGGCAAGTGAGTGAATGTGTTCACCATTCAAATGACTGAGAGTAATTCCCTGAGGTTTAAGAGGAATAGCCTTGATGCGCAGCGAATTCCGTGAAATCGTCGCACATTAATTTTGGCACTCAAAGCACCAAGCGATAGGAATCGATGGCAGAGCGACGTCACTCATGAGCATCTGATCGACTTCGCGGCAGTTTGGATGAGAGACGGCGAACCATTCCTGCTCCCCTGCCACTGTTTCCCCCTTTGTCATTTCACAGCATAACTTTTCCGGTGTTATCTTTCTTTCCTCCTTTTCTTGCTTTAAAAGATATTATGTGTGCATTGAGGATTTTTGCAGAAAAAAAGCCTAGTGGGCAATTTTTGTTTGGTTTATTGAAACCAACTGTCGCAGAAGTATTGCCAGCGCTTGGTGAAGGCCAATTTCCGCCTAGATATACGAATTTTTTAATATTAATGCATTTTATTGTAATGTGCATAGGAGCATAGGAAACACAGTGTCCAAAATAATTTACATACAGTTTGAACTTCAGTGACTCCAGCACCATGTAGCTTTTTTAACGACTCACTTATTCTGGGACACCCTGTCTTGGGACACTCGGTCGTGCTAAAGGGCCAAGGTTGAGAGCATTTGGATAGAGTTAGCTGTTTTGAAGCTGCATATGCATCATAGCACTTACAAACTTCATTTAGGGCCGACATTGATCATAGATGATAGGTAGAGATTGCGTAGGTATTCATGATGTTTTACCTAATGTAGATAGGAAAACCAGAACAGATCTGAAGCGTTTGGGTTGTTTGACGCGCTACTTCTCGAGCAGACCTTCCACACCTGGGAATCCGAGGAATAGGGTACAGTGTGGAGGTGTAAGGGGGTGGGGGGATGAGTGAATCCATTTGGCGTTCGAACGGAAGCATTTTGCGCATCCAGTAAGACTCAAAGGCTATTTTTCAAGAAAAACAAATTTTCTGCTCCAGAGGAAGAACCTCTCTACGTAATCATTGCTTAAGTGCTGGGTCCAATGAGGACGAATTTTTGCATTAATGTCTTCTGATGCTGGTTAAAATTCTACAGGAAGAAGTGATAGAACAAATTACTTAATATGAAATATTAATTAGTTTTCCCGGAAAAATGGGCATATTCAGAGTCTAAATATTTCTATATCTAGTCCACATTTATTTGAAGTCTCAATCCATTTCTCCTCAGAGCCTCTTGGAGGCGGTAATTTTGAATACGGTCGACTAGACTGGCTTTCAACTTGGGTAAGACAGGGATAATGTGGACTTCCATTAGGACAAAAAGTCCAAAACTTAAATGGGATGTAAGCTTTTCGGCGATGTTCTGACAGGAGCCGGGTCAGGTTTAATATCCTGGATTGAAACGATGATGCGGGTTTAAGCTCAGTCACCTATAATTTCTCTTCGGAGAGTTTGATACATCAATAGTCTGGCAAAAATGATGTGCTCTCTCAACATTCATTGCAAAACGAGAACTGGTCCCTTTAGGTCGAGTCTGTCATAAGGTGACCTTGAGCAATAGATCTGCTCAGCAGAAATAGGACTTGCCTGCAACTCGAACGTGGTCACTCCGTTGAGGCTGACGATCGGCTGCGACTCGGCATAGCTGGGCAGATGAAGGGCGGAGGCGACGAGCTGTGATAGCTGCATCCGCGGAATGTAATGCAGCGTTTTTACGAATAAGCATCGCACGGTTGACGGCCCTCTGTCGTTCCCGCAATATCTCAGCAATAAGTAAACACTGATGACTCCACACTGCTCTTATCACCACAATCACTTCCATAGTTGGGCAGAATACGGACAAATCAATGCAGTAACTGCACTGGTAAGAGATGCTTACTTTCATCTTCCACGTAGGAGGTCCATTTTACAAGGCAAAATCTCTGTCTCGGCTTCGTCACGCTGATCCAGCAAGATCCCGGAATTCAGCGCCGCTTTCTCCAGTTTTGCAAGTTTTTCGTAATGACGAATATTCGCAGTGGGTGTCGTTCAGTGCCATAAAAGCATAGATAAGAAATAAAAACTCTACGGATTACTGTTAATTCTCTGAAGCAGCTGACGAATGCGTCATCAGGTAGTCGTTAACAGTGTCAACGAATGCTATATGCCAGGAATCCTATAAGTACTATTTCCTCAGTATTATCCCCACTCAACCCCCCCCCCGTGTTCTGCACATACAACTTCTATTTGGTGTACTATATCTTAAATACTTAGGCTTCGTTCTTTTAACTACATATATTTTCCATCCATATGATGAACAAAAGAGTTAGTGGTTAGAAGCTGGACTGTTCGCCTCAGGTTGCTGCCATGCTCCACGTAGAGTGTAGCACCCTGAGTCGCTGGCGACTGTGGCAAAGGTGCGCATCGATTGTGGGCGGGGCGTCGCACCGGTTGTCGTTGCTCACGATTGGCCACTGCAGTCGTTGGTGACTGTGACAGCGGTGCAGCTCGACTTATATCATTGGCTAACAACAGGACTGCTGGTCTACGCCCGATCCCCACCTTCGGCGATCGGACTAGGTTTACACGTCATCGCGACCGTTCAAAGTGTTCTAAAGCGATTGGTCGTGTATGGAAGCATGTGCGAATAATTGTTGCGTTGTGGTAGTAGACGCTTGTCGTGTCGACACGACTACACAGATTATCATCGCATGCTGTTTATACCTTGCCCTTCAAAAGTCACGAGACGCCGCGTTCTTCGACAATGGTCTTGTGGACTTCTTCCACAGCGCCTCCGAAAGTGCCTGCAGATACATAGTCACGCTGGCTTCGCATGCAAGGGGCTGGCCACATCAGCTTTGGACCGGGCGGCCTGTTATCCAGTTTAACATGCTTTCAAAAAAATGCTAGAGACTCGGCTAGTAAAACTAGCACGGGGTGGTGAGAAATGCTATCTCACCCACTAGGACCGGAAGAAGAGCATAAAAACCTAAAAATGAGTGGAAGTGATGCCATTCTGTGAAGTTGTGATGGATGTAACAGCTCCAATGTGTCCAATTTGATCGGACTTTCTAGTTGCACGTTTGGTATTTTCTTCTTGTTTCTGCCACATGGAAGCGTAGAGTGAATGCCCTGCAGGTACCGTGGATACCTGAACGCATATCTCGTCCATGCAATGTCATTAGACAATCATTACCTCGTTGTTCAATTAGTACTGATTTTTCGGAGCTTACAATTAGTCATTCAGCATCACCTATTAAAACTAGGAGCTTCAGGAATTAGGCAGGACCTTCCAGTGACGCTAGGTCGTACTTTTACATATCCTAAAGATTTGTTTGTCGTTATTACAGTTAAAAGAATGGAAATGGATGAAAACTGAAACGAAATACAAATTTCAATTGCTTAAACAAGTCAACTTCAAACACCAAATGCACCAGTGCTACAATTTCGGCTACATGGTAGCCTTGTGATAATTTGAATAGGGTGATCAAAATATTAAAAAAATGAAAATCCATATCCAAGCTCCAAATTGCTTTTTCATTGTTATGGGAGCACCCGATACTTGGAGTTTGGTAGTCTAAAAACAAGAGGATGAGACTAAAGCAAATTACAGACAAGCCTCGTGTTCACTCAAAGTATCTGATATCCAATCGTAGAACTAATCTGTTCTATATGAACTTTATATACACGCTTAGACACTAGACACCCAATTTCGTTTCAATTAATTTAAAAAAAAACTTTTTCACGAAATAGATGACTAGTGAGATGCCCTTAACATTGCTGCAAATGAAAAAGGCGAAATTCGAAAACCCTTGGATGATAGAGCTAAAGTTCAAGAGCCGTGATAAAAAGAAGTTTAAAAGACTGTTGAATACGCCCAATCTACACTAACGCCGATTTTAATATCATATCTCGTAAAGCTCTGATGAGAAACCACCACCCCTCAGGGAGATGCAAGGTTGTAGAAAGCAGAGGTTAACCGCTTACGGACAGACTTGATAAGGATGCGACTCAGTTCGGATGGAAAGCATGTCGTTGTCAACCGTCAACGACTTCTTTCTTGAATCAGAGTCCTTTACCATTGTTTCGGAAGAATTCAGAAAATTTCTCTCACGAGTGTAAAAGAGCGTGGGAATGTTGACGACTGTATCATGAATTGGCGATTCATGTTGAAACGAAAAAAAAGAAGTTCTGCATTCATTTTTTTCTTTCTTTTGTCTGTAATAATGATGAATGTTTCTGACATGTTGAGCTACGACCTTACATCAGTGGCTGGTCCAGACCAACCTCTGAAACTTCAAGTTTTAATAGATGATGCTGAATGACTCACTATAAGCTCCGAGAAATCAATACTAATTGAACAACGAGGTAGTGCTTGTCTAATGACATTGCATGGATGAGATATGCCTTCAGGTATCCAAAATACCTGCAGGGCATCCACTCCACGCTGCCATATGGCAGAAAGAAGAAGAAGGTACCAAACTTGCAACTAGAAAGTCCAGTCAAATTGAGCACATTACAGTTAAACGTTGTTACTATACATTGGGCCGAATAAAAATCGAATAATTTTGTTACTTCTATTCAATTCAGGAAACAGTTTAAACATCCAGGAACTCGAGATTGAGGAAGCTCTGAAGACCTTCTTCTCTTCCATACAATACTGTATTGGCCTCCAATGTTGAAACAGTTGAATTTTCCATTTATTCGAAGTATTGGATATTCGAAAGCAAAAATATTCGCTTTCGAATAAATGGAAAAACCGAGTATTCCACTATTCGAGACCAATTCAGTGCTGTCTGAGGAAGAAGAAGAGCTTTGAGGCTTTCTTGTTCTCGAATATTTCGACATTCAAATTGTTTCCTGAACTGGTAATTGAAGTAACAGGATTATTCGATTTTTATTCGGTCCAATGTATAATATAATAGTTACATCCATCACACTTCACAGAATGGCATTACCTCCACTCATCTTTACGTTTTCATGAACTTCGTTTCGGTCATAGGTGAGATAGCATTTCTCACCACCTCGTATTAGTTTTACTAGCCGAGCCTCTAGCATTTTTTTGAAAGCATGTTAAACCGGATAACAGGCCCGGTCCAAAGCTGGGCTGGGATTCATGAAACGATAACCAAGCAAACCAGGGATGGCTAGCGTGATCTGTTATCGTACTGACTACGTAGTGCTAAAAGAGCGCAGACGGCAAAACTTAGTTTGCTAGCCTGGGTTTGCTTGGTTATCGTTTCATGAATCCCAGCCCTGATGTGGCCACCCCCCCCCCCCTTGCATGCGAAGCCAGCGTGGCTATGTATCTGGGTGCTTTCGTAGGTGCTGGGGAAGAAGCCCACAAAACCATTGTGGAAGAACGCTACGCCGCCCAAAAGTCGTACGATGGACCGAACTGGACCGAATTCAGCTTGTAAAGGAAGTCTGTCTCCGAAGAAAATCTCGTTCTACTGTGAAAAACACCATACGTGGAATTGTTTCCCATAAATTGTTTCCCATAGTAATATCAATGAGCCAATCTCGGCTGCGATGTGGAATTTAAAGCTTTCTCTGATTCCATATGTTCGTAGGACCGTCACCGCATTAGATTTGTTTTCGCTTCCATCCGCACGCATCTCGGACTCGGGCATGCAGCCAGTATAAAGTGACCCGATCACAACAAAATACTGTTGGTGTCCGTGAACGTAATGCAGCTCATATTTGAGCACGTAATCTCCAAGAGTTAGTCTCTAACAGATTAGCAGCTGAGAATACAAAACGACCACATCACCTGTGTAAGCAAACTATTTCAAGTGTTTCCACAAGCTGTGTTTCGAAAAAAAGCTGCAATATTTGTGAAGCGTATTCTACACAGAGTGAATCCAGCCAGCAATAGTGGCAACCCCAACAAATTGTACGTCGGGGCGAAACGCGCGCAGCTAGTACTCGTCAGATGGATTCGATCTTCTTCAGCAGAGAGAAACGTACAAAGAGTTATAGTTGCCGAAAGAAGCATTCTAGAAAATTAAAGATATGATGACAGTTTTCAATACTTCAATAAATTACTATAATTTCCTCTAGGGCTGCTGTATCGGTTATGACTTTGGTTTGGTCTAGGCTTACCGAATATTCCAAGATTTTTGAAATGGCTGCAGATAATCACAATTATTAAATAATGGTACGGGAAATGTACTGAAATTTCCAGAAGAACTGCTGGTTTGTACGTAGAACGGGGACTTCTGCTACCCTGTAATTTCTATATACGGAGGAAAAGGAAAAAGGAAATAAAGAAGATGAGGAAGAGAGTTTGCGGAACTAACTATTGCAAATTCGTAGTTGAGCGAATATCCAAGTGATTTGACGACAAAAAAAAACCGATAACATTTGCGAAATACTCGAAAATCAACAAAACTCGAGTATTCAAACTACTCAGTAGGTGCCAAAACAAGATTATTTGATTAGCCGGAACAAAAGATCTAATATATTGTTTGCTTTTTGGGTACTCTTTCATTATAGCTACCCCGATACACCGATTTTTTTTGTGCAGATTCTTTACATATGATTCGAAGTGTTGAACCTGATATCGTACCAATATCAGTTGTAGCCTCACTGCGATACATTTTCTGCCGTACAATTTCGGGAGCACCAAAAGTTAAGGTAACATCGTTCCGATTCCTTGATTCAATTCGGGTAATCGCTACTCTCGGTAAACTATGTTGCCTCGATAGTTTTAATTCAGCACTTCCGATATTTCCACGGAAAATTCCTGGATGGTTTCTGCTTAGCGCCATTGCGAAACTAACACTCACCTCCACAGCAGTGCTGTTTCTGTAAGCTATATTCTCAAACTGCTGACATTGTTCAAGAAATTGACTCGCATCATTGAGGATAAAAGCAGTTAGAAAAAATTCGCATGGAAATAGCAGTGGACAGTCCGACAAAGTTTAAAGCAGGGCAAAAATACATAATCTTAACAGAAATACATAATAGCCACACTCGAGCTATGAAGATCAAGAATACGAGAATTTCCTCGATAGCTTGGCTCACGCTAATGATGAAGGAAGAAGCACCCACTTGGTGATCCTGGGAGACTTCTGCGCAACCCCAGGTCCTCGTGAACATCAAGAACTATCCATCGGCATCAACGCTGCTGAGCCACGGAACCAGCGAGGAAGAATGCCGGCAGAATTCTGTGAGGAACGTCATCCGTTTATTGCAACTCGTTTTTCGGAAAGAAACTACACTGCCGATGGAATTGGAGGAACGGACTCAGGAAGGAAATAGACCATGTACTGGCTCGGAACATTCGAGAAAGATGTCGGGCTCAGTTAACACAAGGAGCGACCATCGGCTGGTACGTTGTACACTACATACACCTCACACAGACAAGGAGAATTGCGCGACCGTGCAGAGGGACTACTGTCCTTGACAAGCGAATAGTACGAAAGTTTGCACAGACCCAACTGGAGCATCACCACTACATGGAGATGTAAATGAAGACTATGCGACCTTAACGCGAATAATCAACTGCTCCACGAACCATGCAACCGCATTCCAGCCTCTTCCATCACGTGTCTCGGAACGCACACGACAGCTGTGCGTAATTCACTTGAAGAAGATCTTCGTACCCGACATCTCACCATTTTCGCAAGGCTGCCCAGTCAGGACAATTCCGTGCAGGCAGGAAGAAAAGAACTTACGTATGCCCGACGTCCCCTGATAATACTATGCTCTTCGTCCGACCCCACTCGCACCTTTTGCTTCGACCCATGAACAGAGACCGTGAAAGCAGCAAAATCTTCTATGATAACCTTTACCACTGCTCCCATGGCCCACAAGAACCCCCGTCAGGCTCAATATTTCTATACATATTGAGCCTGACGGGGTTTGTTGTGGGCCATGGGATATACCTCAGCACCAGTGAAGTCGAAGAAGCGCTGAAGAGCCAAAAAACATGGTCTTCCCCTGGTTCAGACCGCATCCTATCATCTTTATTACGATCTCTCTGTGATATCCTTGCCAAACCAGTACGTTCTTTTATCAAGAAGATCTTTGAAACTAAAGTGTTTCCGGAGAAGCTGGCGTTTGCAGAAATAATACTGCTTTACAAAAGTGGCGACCAGACAAATGTAGCTAATTACAGGCCTATTTCGCTACTATCGATGATATACAGTCCTTGTCGAAAAGATAGACGGATTCCGTGACTGCGGAAACGCGGTAGGATCCAAACGATGGATGCGAAGAGAGCATGCTCCAGGTGAGAGGGTGCAGTAGGTCCCACCGCGATTCTGCGCCGCGACGATATGAAACCGCACGCGCAATCCGTCTATCTTTTCGACAAGGACTGTACAAGGTCATCACGAAGGCGCTCAACACCCGCCTGGAGAAAGCCGCCAACAATCTTGCCATCCTTCCACAAGAAGAAGCTGGATTCCGTGAGCATTTTTCTACCTTCCACCATATTCATACGCTGAATATGCTGCTGGAGAAGTCACATGAATTCCACATCCCTGCATACACTATTTTCATTGACTTCAAGAAGGCGTTTGACAATATAGAACTACCGTCTATTTGGCAAGCGTTAGAATGTTTTGATGTCGACGATAACCTGATCGAAGCTGTACAACTGTTGTACGCCAGTGGAAGCGCAGCTGTAAAAATCGGAGAATACCAGGCTGAACTGAACATCCAGCGAGGTGTCCGTCAAGGAGATACCATTTCTCCTCTTCTGTTCACCATCACTCTGCAATGTGCATTGAACAATATAAATTTCTTCAATCGTGGATTCCGAATGAATGGGAAAACGCTGTCCTACCTTGCATACGCGGACGACACTGTTCTGCTATCTAATGACCTTCATGAACTGGAAAATATGGCAGAAGACCTAACAAAAGCATCGAAACAAATTGACCTTACAATAAATTTCGAAAAAAAAACCAGATGGATGAAGCTAAACAACACAACCGACATAGATGAGGAGATTATCGAAATTGAAGGACAAACTATAGGGCGTGTTCACGAGTACATTTATCTCGGGCAGCTGATTTCACAACCAAGGAATCAACTGAAAGAAATAAGAAAAAGAGTCCAAGCTGGCAGTTCAATCTTCTTCAGACACTGTTTGTTACTGAAGTCAACAAGTGTTGCAATTGATCTAAAGAGAAAGTTTGTGAACACATGCACACCACCAGCTGCTCTCTACGGTTGCGAAACGTGGACATGGACAAAGGAAATCGCTCTAACCCTTCGGTCAGCACGGCGACGCTTAGAACGTGTGATGCTCGGAATACGCCTCGTCGACCGTTTAGGTGCAAAGGTTATTCTCGAAGGATAGGACGAGATTAAAAGACTGGATTCACAGCGCACTCAGACGAAAGTGGAACTACGCCAAAAAGCTTTCACTCTGTCGTGAAGAAATGTGGGCACACGTAACAACAGGCTGGCCACCAATGACCAAACATAGCAAAGGACTCCGAAGATCCGATGGCTTGATGACATTGCAAGATTTCGCCAAAGGGATTCGAAGGAAGTCGGCGATGGCTGGACCACTCTGCTCGATGGAACTCTTCGCGAAGAAAACCAGACACATTCTGTTCTATCGTGATAAAAGAGATAAATAAATGAATGAATAAATTAAAAAAAATAAATGGGTAGAATAGGCTTCAAAATCCCCAAGTTTCTATTCATCTCTATGGTTTAGTTCATTTCGCTTGGCTTCCAAAGCAATAAGTCCATCAAGACCCCATGAAGATGCAAAATCGTTGATTTCCTCTTCAAAATTGTTGTCTCGAGCTTGATTTGGCTTAAAGCCGGTGTCGCTTCTTTGATACCCACAACAAAATTGGCAAGCATCTCAATATCTCTACAGGGAACTCCAAGCGTACGTAGACAAGAGTCGGGACCGCGGCGCGGTTCTCTTGGGCAGGGTCACGGGAGCTCAGCACAGGGTGCGCCTGCGTCTCTGCCCAAGAAAGCCGCGCCGCGGTCTCGACTCTTGTCTACGTACGTTCGGAGATTCCTATATGTATAGCAGCTGATAGGTAATATTTTCGAATCTAACGTTTATTTCTGTAAGTTGTTCAGCAGCGAGCGTAAATGGGCGCCATTCTGCTATTTCTGCTCCATACTTTCCAAAGTCGGAAATTTCGCCCAAGCTTTGCCTCTGACGGTTAATTGTTAAACAGATCATCAAAACCATACTCATGTTGTTTGCCATGTGGTGGCTGACGAGGCGGTTAGGTGGTGCCTATATTTTGGGAGGTTGGGTGGTGATGTTTGCCTGCCGTGGCGCACTCTGGACGCAGCTTTTCGCGTGCTGTAAGTCCGAATCTTTATTAGTCCGATTTGAAAAATACTCTCAGTGATCCCCCTGGTGAGTTTTGCCGCAGCGAGCTTGCGCTGCGTAGCAGCCCGGTATGTTATGATGTGGGCGAGTCGCCCGGCGGCAAAACTCTGGGTGGGGCTTTACTCAAAGACAGCACTCACTCACGGAAATTCCCACTCCTGAAATGAGTCGCTTACTATGTAGCGGGCCGCTGGATAATCACAACGGTAAGTTGAACACCGTGGATGGCTGCCTCCATGCGAAGATACTGCCGTGGACACATCTGCTGTTGTGGAGGCTGTTGACAGGGTGTGCGCATGTGGTTTAGCGGTGGCTGGTTTATGGAATTCGTACCATTTGCAGGATTTCGTGGCGGGACCCATCATGGAACACTCGTCCGCGCAGCAGACGTACGTGAACTACCGCCATCACTTCCTGTGTTTTTTGCGTGTTTCACGCTATTTCATCGTTGTCAATGAGTTTATCGTCAAAAAATCCCGATATACAGTGGAATCTTCAATCCAAGAATTCCTGAGTGCTGCCTTTAACTTGGCGTAAGCGGCAGCGTCGCTAATCTTCTACTTCACAGGGCGAAGTTCCGTATTTCAGCCTTCAATTGCGTGAGACGGGTTATTCCTAGCAGCACACTTTCGATGGAGGGTTCGACTACGCTGACCGCATTCTTGTCCTGCTTGCGCAACGCCCAGGTTTCTGAGGTGTATGTACGTCAAAGCAGGGAGAAACGTTGTGTTGAAGAGATAGGCACAGAGCCTAGCGTGAACACCATACCGGAGGTAAAGTATGGTAGCACCTATGATTTTGAGGTTCTCGGAGCAGGATAATTCGAATAGTGCCCTTTATGGGTCACACTCTAATGAAGACGCATTATAATACAACTGCACTAGAAAACATCGGTGTTCCAATAAATTGCACGGAATCAATGTATCGTCACAGTGCTGCGTCATTGGCGCGCCCATAAACACCGCTAACGTTCTGCTCAATGACAGACCGATAATCGCCCCATGCGAGCGTCTACCGATTAATTGCAGAAGGGTGTAGGTTACGTGTCATGTTATCAGTGACGGTTTCGTACTGTTGAGGTGATCACATCACGTAATTATGCCTCATCGAGGTGTTTTTGTGTGCTTTTTGCGAATAGCAGCTGTTTTCTGCTTTTGTATACTTTCTACTTAACGAATACTGGAATCCCTGGAAAACCCACCTGGTCTTCCTGGATTGGATTAACGAACTTACCATTAGGTGCCGGACAGGGATATCTAGGTGTTACAGAGCTCAGTAAGGCTAAAAGAGTCCTTTCATTGAGGCACAGCCCTCCAAAGGTGTCCTAAGTTTGTCATCACGGCTCTGAGAAGTTGACGCCTGTCGCAGCCGCCCGCCGATGCACCTCCGTACCCGCGCCTTGTTTACATCTTAGGTTTACCATGAGGAATTTACCCAATTCTCGTGTTATTACTCAAAATACTAAGAGTTTTGCTGCCATTATCGCCAAACTGTTTTTAACCAGTTTCCAATCGTCACACGTCGATCGAACGTTCGTTTTCTGTTCGAGTGTGACTTTCACAATGCAGCTGATGGCACATTCACTATCTGCTGTTCCTGCATCAAAGTGCATCCTTCCCCGGTTCGCAGCGCTGCTGCGTCAGTTAATAGTTCCAGTTGACGAACTGTTTGCGTTGAAAAACAATGCTTTGTTACGTCAATTTGATCCATTGTTTACCACTTACGGAAATCTGTTATTACGGTAAATTTTACCTCAATTTTCTGTCTTGCTAACACATTCTTCTTATGAAAACATTTAATCTGGAATCTTGCAATCTTCTCAATGTCTCGCTATTGTTTTACCCGAAGAAATCCGCAGCAATTTCAGGAGCAAGCCTGTAATGACGGCGAAACATTCCGAAGTGCTGACAAATGTGTCGTTTATCGAGGATTTTCGCTCACCATACTTGAAGGGAGTGAAGTTCACTTTCACTCAGGTTCGTTTGTAAATCCTGGCTACTTTGGTTTTCTGTTGCTTCTCATATAATTTTGTTTCTTTTTTTTTATTTTTGTTTTTGCATTCTCTCCTAATGCTGTTTTGCGACCACTACTCTGAATTTGCTGGCATTTTTACCTTCTCTGCTGGTCTTGTGTTTGGAAAAAGGAGCACAGAAGGGAAGGAGTTTTACGGGTGACATGTAAAGTCTATAAATTCTATCGGTGAAGTGTTGTTGCATACCTTGTTGCATATGTTAGTCGCGGCTAAATTGTGTTGTTTGAACTTCTTTAGTGTTCTCATGCTTGAGTCCATTGGATTAGTGAGATCTGGTTCGTAGGGCTATTCAAACAGTATAAAAGACACGGTGTATGATCTGTTCGATCCGTGATGGCGCGCATCTGCACCGCTAATCCGTCCTCTATCGATATCTCTAGTAAGCCAGACACGTCATTGATAGCTAGAGGTGAAGGTTGGCTATGGTACGCAGACAATGATAACGATATGGACGAAGGGTGAGCGGTGCGCATGCACGCCACCGTAAGAGTTATTCATGCTTGCGGCGCGTCAAAGTTTACGCGTCGATACGCAGTGCAAAGGAGGGAGGTGGAAGAGAAATCCTGGCAGGTCAACAATGTTCCTAGTTTTGCCGTTGCGACTGCCGCGCGAACGAACCGCGTTTCCATTTTCGCCGCTTTGGGTCGGCGCGAAAACTTTGACGCGCCGCAAGCATGAATAACTTTTTAGATCGAAAACACTATAATTGTGTTGAACTATGCTGAAAAAGGTCGCACCTCCAGCGATAGGGTTTATGGAGTACACAAAAAGACTACTGAAGCGATAAATCATGATTATAATGTCAATTTTGCTTAATATTGTCGATTTCATTGATCTTTTCCCACACTTATCTCTTAGGTGCACTGCAAATCCAGACTCTCTCGCGGAGTCTTCGCCATGAAATCAAAGCTTTCGTGTGAAACGCACATCATCTTTGTGATGACTACCTGCAGTAGTCGGCGTATGAATGCTTCAGAGAGACCATAGCTGTAGGGCAAATTCCATCAAGAAGTGGAACCGGTGATAACGCGGAAACTGCTGATCCTTCCGTATTTCAGCATCTTCAGTTCTCTATTTTTGGAAGCTTATCTTCTCAGATTTGAAGACGTATGATTTGGCAAAGTATTAGTGGCCCCATTTCCATGCTCTTGATTAATAATGGCCCAATATCACATGCTAAAACTTACTCCTATACTCTCTATAGAGTTTTTGGTTCTTTTCGCAACAACTAAATATCCACTTTTGAGAGTGGCCAGAAAAGAAGCTTCGATCTCGTACTGCGCCACAGCAGTGTTGCAACGCTGCTATACCACACCACACAGAAGAAATTTGTCCTCGTAAAGCAGTTCCGTCCAGGTATCGCTTTTTATTTTGTAGTAAATAGAGTCTAAGACGGCTCCTTACGCGTTGTTCAGTGTTTAGCAGTGCTTCTCGCACATATCTTGCGACAACCAGAAAATCTGAACAAGAAACTAAGCGATGTGGAATGGCACAAGTATGATGCGTCCCATGGGTATACGATAGAATTGTGTGCAGGTTTGGTTGACAAAGTGAGTCAAGGTTATCTTCTATTCAGAAGACATTAGTGGACATGTAATACTATGTATCACTTCTAGAATATTCCTATTGTCGATATCGCTAAAGAAGAAATTGAAGAGGAATGTGGTTATGCTGTGAAGAAGGAGGACATCCACCTCATCGCATCATTTAGGTTTTTTTTAAATATATAGGCTTCAAACTAATCATACTTCTTGCCGGAAGCGTTTGGAGGATTCAGAACCGTCAAAGCATGCACGAGAAACGTCCTTGCTTCTGCTTTTCAACATCTCACCGTGTTTATCGGACACATACCACCCGCCCGCGTCGGGCCTTGTAGGACGGTGATTAGAAAGCTGCCGTTCCCAGTCTTTTCCAGGAAGGACAGTTCAACTTTGATCAGAGGTTGTTAATAAGAAGCTAAAAAGGAATAGGGTGCCTTTTGGATCACATTTGATTGTTTGTTTTTCCCAAAGTTCAAAAGCCAGAACGCCTTGGCCCGTGTGCGTAGGTGGTGAGTGTCCGTAGACGTCGTTTTTGCTGGTATATCCTCTCCTGGTCCATACTTTTTCAACGCTGTCTGTTCACTTGTTAGCACATACTTCTAAACCTATTAATACCGTAAGCTTTTTATCACCACCTAAAGGCTAAAAACTCATAGACTTTCAGTGTTGCCGCACATGAATCTGGTGGAGTGCAGTATCTTTTCTACGCTGAAATCGATGACTCCATGAAGATTACTGAAGGTGGAGGGAACGCCCACGAGGGCGAGTACATAACAAAGGTGATCGTTTCACGCTGTATCAGACAAGACCTTGTTATTTTCATATTTTCGTCATTCATCAGAACTTTTTTTTACATTTGCAGATCTTCGTTTGAAAATGTCCTCTATCTTAGTAGTTTCGATTGGTGTACAGCGCTAAATGCCCCCTTTCAGGTGTTCCTAACAGAAGCTGAAGCTCATGCTTTCCTAGAGAATGACTACCCGTTAAGTCCACCTCCTATGCTCTATGCATTGCTGTGGTGGTTTGAGAACAAGGCTAAGAAGAGAACAGAGTCTAAGGTAAACGAATACTACTCAAAGTAAGAGGGAAGATGTTCGGAATAATTTAGTGTTTTCAGAATATTGTTCCGTATAAGTGGAAACCCAAGGATGTCGTTCCTTTAAAGGATTTTAAGTTCGAGCCAATGCCCACTTCAAGCCGATTCGCTCCTCTTCGAATGCATTTTACACTTGTAGGTACAGTCTTTAGTTTCAAATGATATCCGAAAAAAATTAGAATGTACTATCTGTTAGAAGTGCTTTGTAGTGTTTTCTTGTTGATAATCGGTTAAAGAAGGAGTATCCCAGAACAGAATAGGACGGCAGGCATAGGTGTAATGGCGACGAGGTACTGATGCAGCTTTCTCCATAACTGTTGCTATATTTTCTCACGAATTCAGCGTTATACTACAGCTTCATTCGCTATTTAAGGGTACCTTGACCCGAACATGGGATTTGGCGTTGTGTGACGACAGCTTTGCTATTCTGTTATACAACGAAGATAAAAAGCAATTGGTTTTCACTCAACGATTCCGACCAGGTATTTCTGTTTCCTTTTCACCTTGAAATCGCACATACTAGTTTTCGAATATGGTTCTGAACTTGATACTCGAACCTTTCATGTGGGAGAAATGCTCCAAACCACGTGTTTAGCGACACTTATTGGCCTCGCACGGCATCGTTCTCCTCCAAAAACAAAGCTCGAAGACATAGACTGGGCTTCACAGCCCGCAGAATGGGCATACACGTTAGAAATGTGCAGTGGACACTACAAGCGCGGCAGTTCTGCGCAAGAGATTGAGCAGAAGGTCAGAGAATGTGTTGCATTGAAGTGCGGTTATCGACTGAGTTCCCTACAATTTGTTACCTCATATATGTAAGTTCATTTCTCTTTTGAAATGCGTGTGTCAAGCTTCAGCCTACTGTTTTCAGCATAGGAATAAGCTTCTCTGGTGATCGTCAAAGAGTTTACTACGCTAAGGTGAACGATTCGATGAAGTTGAAGGATTGGAGTCAATTTGAGGATATGGTGCCGGTCAGAGATCTATGCTTTTCTTATGAGATCTTCTCATTACGGAAATGGATAGATCGCATTGTTGATAAAGCAAAGCTGGAGAATGCTTAACTTCTCAGTGATGATATTCTTCAGTGTTTTAGTACATTTGTTCGTAGCAGGATTTCCATACTACCTTTAGGAGGGTGGTTTGGTATTAATTCATAACCTAAATTTGAGATGCACACCTTCACAGCACTCGGAATTGCAACGCATCAGCCCGATCGAGTGTTCTCAGTTTTTATTTGTGCATTGCAACTCATATTTCAAATTCAACCTAGGAACAGAAAAGCAGAAATTGCAAACAGATACTAAGAAAATCATTCTTTATCTACTTGCAAAAACTACCTCTTCTACCCGCTGCCGGTGACAAAGCGCTGAGAGACTCCACTATAGTGAATCGGCTCGCACGTTCCGCACTGACAGCTTGGACAGGTCCGAAGGGAAGAGGGGGAAATTGTTTGTAAGTGAGAACGGTGGTATCATATGTGTGGATTCGTGGACAGTCAGGGTACTTCATCGCAGCTGGTGCGACGCCTACCAGTGATCCCCTCCACTGTAGCCTTATTTGCACATTTTGAAGGATTACGTAGTAATTCTGGTGTCCATTGCTGTCCAATCAATACAGGCCTCCTGCATGAGGTGAAATGTAACCGTGGTTGTACACTTCAAAGAAAGAAGATGCAAATCTTACTGGTTTCGAATTTTTGCACATCTCAGTGAAATTTTGGACCAACGGTAGCTTTTGTTTTGTTTCCTCTGATACTGAAATAATTCTCGTCCTGTTTCAGTATTCCATCCCGTGCGATGTAATTCCGTCATTCATTCGAGCAGAAACACCCACAGGGCCACCAGCTGTTTTATTCATGATGCAATGGTTCCTCAACACTCAACGGCAATGACTTCTTAAAACTGCGTCGATGCACACTTATGGGTCTACATCAGAGTTCTCTTACGGTAGCGCTGTTTTTAGGATACAACTCCGAATAGTCATGTTTTTATCGATGATTCGCGGATAAAGAGTTACTGCGAAAAAGTGTTCATGGTTGGGAGCAAGGGGGATGAAAAGCGACGAGAAATGCTCTTCGTTGCTTATATAATAATTTCTTGCCCACTTCACACCCCATTTGGATATAATCGCGTTCTTGTTCGCTCGCTAAATGTATTAGGTTGTAACATAAGCTTTCGCTGTTTTCGCTTAGGCATTTTTAATGGCTTCTGATAAACCGATTAGATTTAGCACATGTCTGAATACTGTGTTAAAGCGCATGATCCCGCGAACATACTAGACTGTGGGACCGATTTTTTCATCTTATTTTGAAGATGTAATTAACTTCGGAGTGAACCGTTCAAGAATGCAAATTCGGTAACTTCACTTGCACGTGTAATAATTTTACCACCACCTTGCAAGAGACTAACCAACTTTGGAAGGAGTGATCTCGAGGCCATTCTTATTCTCACTGGTATTTTCTCTCCCCATTTTATCGCCGAGTGGTGGCAGGCACAGCCACAAAACTTGGTAACCCAAGATTTTGATTATGTCGTTTCCCTCTCTGGAGTTGAAGTGAATCGAAGTGGGATTTCTTCCATTGTAGCTACAAGCATCATCAACTGTTTGTGGACACCTATCGGTGGGATTTTAGAACAAGTTCCAAACGCTCCCTTGAAGTCACACCATTTTGCCACACAGCGGAGGGCGCCTTAATTTTGTTGCTCGAACTCTCCGGAAAGATGAAGAGCTCGCAGAGGCATTTTTAATTGCACATTATGTAGCATTAATCTAGCTCTAACCATGCGCCGGTTGTCAGATCACAAGAATGTCTGATGAGCGAGAACTGATTTGCCAAAGTCAGTGACCTCTAGCACTGCCCGGCTCAGTTCTTTGCCTCGTAGTCCACGCATTTTCGAATCAGGGGAGTCCAGCTCCCGCTGTAAAAACGGCAAAAGATCAGCGACTGTTGTGGTTCATACTCCCTGTTTTTACATGGTTTCCAATAAAATTTTTTCGTCGAAAACTTCAAAACAGCGGAAACTTACGTTACAACCTAATAGATGACTTCAACCTATTTCGGATACTCTGACTCTTGTCTTCCTAGGAGTGAGGTTGCCGATGTTTGTGTTGGTTTCTATAGACAAACACCATCTTCGTTATGAGCATCACAAGGTTATTATACAAAACCTCAAATCGACATAGGCGTTATTTATGGTTGATGCGCGGCAAATTTGACACGGTGATATACTAGGTTGTACCACAAATAATGGCCGTTTTGAAGGTGCGCATTCCTAGGTGCGTAATCAGCTCAAACTTGAGATTTCCTTTTACAATGAAAAAGTATTCTGATCAGCATTTTTTCTAGATTTTTGCGGTAGAGTGGAACTTGTGTAAGAAAGCTTAAATTGCAGGGGTCAACGAAGTGCGAAAGGTCAATTTTCAGCACACATTGATTCATATGAATTTTCTAGAGGAAAAGTGGATTCACTACAAGTTCAAAAGGATATCCTATTAGGCAAAAGTCTGGCCAACACAGTATTACAAGGAGAGACCCAACGCCTCACTCAGTGAAATTTTCCTTGTTTGGATGTGGACCTGTTTGGATTTGCCCGCCCTGTCAGTGGGCATGCACTTCTTCGGCTCACCAAAACAGGCATTTTCGACCGAATCTCGAAGCCGAGCCCCAAGTGGTAACAGGCGGGGCATTAAGTAAATTCACTACCGACCTGGACTAGCTACTGTCGCACACCTCGAGCAGTATTTCATCTATCACAAAAAGTTACCTTTTCTGGGATGGTCGAGGTTTGTTGAATATATCCATCTCCTTCAGCGATACAAACAAACAGAATTCCATTTTATTAAGCAATGTCCACTCATCACTAAACGAGGCTCGCTTTTCCGGAATATTTCGCATCAATGTTTATTAGAGGGATTAACATAAATGGTGTCGCAAGTTAAGCACTGACCGGCAATGCTTTTGTTCAAAATCCACTTTGCCCATTTTTTTTGCGATGTTCAGTTGCCAAGAAGGCAGAGCGACCAGCGATTTAGTTGCGCCCAACTCAGCAGCTAACATTTTTATGGAGTGTTTCAGAATTCTCGTCTCGCCTCCGGAACTACGCCTTCATATCTGAGAAGTTTCATGACAATCACCTGGTCATAGTTAAAAGCTCATATCGTTCTGGAAGTGCTTTTCTAGCCACAGCTCCTGTAGCCTTATAACACAACTAACTGGCCAAATACAGAGCTAACACTGAATCGTTTTGCTTTCGTTCTGTTCGGGCAGAAAAATAGTCTAAAAATTGGGAGGGCACAAAAACCATGTTTTGCTTCACCGTACAATGTCGTCTGCAGAAACCATAAGAAAGGATAATTGAGGAAGTCTTTTCAAGATATAAATAGAGCAGGTCTTGCTCTTTGTAAATATTCAAAGTTTTTCCATCTAGGTTCTAAATTGATAGATTTATGAACTTCCAAAAACTCATTACTAGGATGCGGCCATTTATTGTCGGACAACCTAATACAATGCAGAATGGAGAGGAGAAGAGAATCCTTGGCGAGAATCGAATGTTCCCGGTTTTGCCGTCGCGATGGCCGCGCGAAAAAAAAACTGCGTTTCAATCTTCGCCGTATCGAGACATCGCGAATACTTCGTGAAATTTCGGGCCGACGCTTCAGATTTGACGCACATCAACCATGAATACCGCCTCAGCGATGGAGTTCTTCTTAGCAGTTAAAGATCGATACATCGAAGGGGGTATATCACACTAGATGCAAAAGTCACGACCCCGGCAGGACTCGAACCTGCAATCTTCGGATCCGAAGTCCGACGCCTTATCCATTAGGCCACGAGGCCGTTGAGGGCAGTTGTGCCAGACCAGCCAGTTCCTTGTAAAGACCTTGAGCATCTCTACAGTGTGACAATCACTGTTGCGAATGTTATGTTCGTTGCAATGATTTTGTTCAATTATTTTAAGAGGGTATGCATGTAGCCCAGTAGTAGAAGGCGCCACTGCAACGCGCAAAGATCCATGGTTAAATCCCCACGCTATGCACACCAAGACCCATCTCTTCGCACTCTCTAAATTGGTATCAGATCGCTTGAAAATGAGGCGTTGGCGTTGTTTTTCGACAGATTTGACTGGCATCCTTTACAAAAGCAGAAGCAAACGACGAATAGTCCAGGTCTAACGATAGGTTATTCGGGTTGCTACGTGAAGAGCAGTGATTATTGAGATAAGGGCTCTATCTTGCCTCTGATGAGTTGCTTCTTTCTAATTAATATCCTCGCTAACATACACTACGGAAGCTCGAATCTCTCGTTTCTCCATATATAATCCTCTGTTGGGTTAAGAGATAAATGACACCTGCCGCTTTTTTGTTTGCACCTTTTGCCTGAAGCTCTTCTATTGTATTTTCCTTTCTTTTTGCAGCAAAATCTCCCAGACCGCAGACGTAGCGGGCCAGCACTTGGTCGTGTGCTTTCATCATGAGGCTCAATTAGAGACAGTGTCCGCGAGGATGCGAAGCTGACGAGACATTCGGTCGATGTTTCTCCATAGGCGCACAGATGTAGTGGAAGTCGCCGTGGGATCCGCGTTCGTATGGTTCCGTTCGTTACGAAGATGGATAGAGTCGCCAATGATAAAAGCGAGAGAATTAGACAGTGCATTCAGGATTTCCTGGTGGGGCCAGCGTTCACCGCTGGCAGTCACACAACCTACGGGTGAGACAGTGTTCACAGACTGCACAGTACACGGAGCAAGATTACCTCTCCTCTCCCTTTCGGTGCGCAGATTCAGGGCTGAATAACAAACGGAGAAATTGTCATCCTAGCAAAATGAATACCTCCGTGAGAGGTTCCACGGCAGTGCGGCCGCTGGGTAGCGGTGATGCCGAGTCACCCCTCTCCCAACCCAAGCACACTAAGGGCGCGTCATTTACCCAGGTTCAGACTCAATGCTGCAGCCACGGAATCTCTTCGGACGGCAAGCACTAGGCGAAAAAGAGGGCGTGCCCTGTACGAGATAACTCGACGGCAGCAGCATAGATGCAGACGTTTCTAGAGTTGTGTCAGCTTTAGTGCCAATGCATACCAACCTGGCCCTGGGGATGTGATACGTCCCCAGGTGTTGTCGCCGTCAACCAGGTTATATTGGGAATGGCAATGTCAGCGTATTCCTATTAGTTCTATAGCGACCATGCCAGAACAATGTTATTGAAATGTAATGGAAATAACTTTCATTTATGTGAGAGGCAGGGAAAAATAGGCCAGTATTGAATTTATCAGTAAATGGCTCTGCGCATACTTCATTGCTTTATCTCTACGCAGGAATTTCAGGATTTGAACCCAAACGTTAACTTTATAATCAGGGTCAAGCATGACGATGGGAAAAACGGACCCTCAATACGACCCCCTCCCCTCCATATTCCCTCGTCTAACCCCCACCTTTTCACGACCCCCCCCCTCCCTTCTGCCCCCGCATGTTTTCTCTGTACACAGAAACACTGAACAGTTTCAAGGAAGAAACACAAAAGAAACACTTTAAAAACCCAAAATTGGAAGTAAAACAACCTTGAGGTCGATATACATCCTTCCTTATCCGATCGGACCAGACTGCCAGCAGGAACAATCATGTCATTACCTGTCAAAACAGGACTGATTGGCAGCGCATGTGAGGAATCGGTTTCAGCGTTGGCATTTGCGCGCCCACGGGTTCGATTCCCGGCGCCTCCAAAAATTTTTTGCACAGGTTGGAACTGTACAGGATTTAGTGTGCAGTAGAGAGGATTTAAAGGTTTGAAAATGAAGTGAGGGGAGCGAAATCGATCCATAACACATACGAGAATTCGCCTACAAGGGGCGCTAGCATAGGTGCGATAGGGATGAGAACGCCCCTGCCAAAGTGAAGGGGGTCATCAGGCAAAAAGTGAAGGGTGTCGACCGGGGGAAGGGGGCTTTCTGCTTTCTTTTAGTAAGAGTTGTGGTATTGGTAAGTAAGCGTTAATGCCCTATCCATTGATGTAATACCCAACATGTCTTCAAATGCCGTGGAAACTGAGCAAATCTCGCAATATATTTCTGCAAACGCACCGTTTAACCGTCTCATGAAACCGTACGATAGCGACGAGTCATCGCCATCGTGCTGCGGATGCTCTAGGATACGCTTTCAAATAAGGAAACAGCCATTGATTACATGAATGAAGATAGTCCTCAGCACACCTTCATGATATGGCCTATTCATACATATACAACCGCACAACATTTCTTCTCTCCTACATGCAAAAATTGACAATGAAATTACACCTGCTTTAGAGCTATTTTTGCTTATTACAGCTTTATTCGGAGATGAAACCTAGGAGTGAAGGGTATCTGTGTTCTCCTCCTTCAAGTCCCTAACTGATAAACCACATCTCGTTTCATGTGGTTGCGTGTCTTTTTCTGGGAAGGAGGGTGATAATGTTTCTGAAGCCATTCTCACCCCATGCGCGCGCCTCACTCCCCTCATCGCACTATCTCGCCATTTGTCTAACAATGGGCACGAGAATGCCCCGTTGTTTCGGCTCACCCACCCTTTTTTTCAATCAGAAAAGGGTTTCCCCCATACGTTTGTATATGAGCGGAAAGCGCATTCTTTCTAGTATGTATACATATACAATACTTACCACTTTCTGAGGAACACAAGAAGAAATCCTTTGAAAACACCTAATTTGTGGAGTTTTCGACCGTCCTGTTGGTACCACTTTTCTGCCTGCTCATCTCACACTAACTGTCACACATCATATATGAAAATGAAGAGAAAATTTTCGCGAATTGTGGGGGGCTATCCTCTTTCCGATTAGTCCCCGAACTTTTCCATAATAATCTTCGAAACATACATGCTATGTTTTTCATACCCTTATGTATTCGAAAATTTCTCCGCAAACATGCTATCTATCGCTTCCTACTTCTAACATTCAAACTCTACTAGGTTTAAGCTTCAATTAGATACCCTTCACTAGTATCTAATTCTTTATCCATCATATAGAAATTCGCTCGTCATTTTCCCTGTCTGCGGCAACGGTCACATTGCACGCTCCATTCAACACTAACTGCGCCATTTCGATTCCTGACCTCACATGAACGGCTATAAAATCTTTATTCACATGAACAGCTATAGAATCGATCCTTTATCATTGAATTTGTTCAGTTTCACTTTATTAAACTTTTAATTTCTTCACTTCCTTGTATTCTGTAACTGCTTTGGTGAAGAGGGTCTATTGGCCCCCTCCCAAAGTGAAGAGGGTCCGAGTCTTGGCTCGGACTATCGCACCTATGGGCGCCAGTTTGTGGAGAACTAGGGTTACTTAGATCTCGCACTGAGGTTCTCTGACTCAAAATCAGCGAATGTTTTTCTATCTGTCCTTATAGGACGATCAGCTCTATCTTCTGCCCAGGGTCAAGCGTGTGTCGATAAATTATCAAGGGGGTCCTATGGGAGGAAAGAGGGGGTCGTAAGGGGGGGGGGGTCGTGGTCGGGAGGGGGTGCCTTAGTGTGGAATAGGAGGTAGAAAAAAAGGTAGAAAAAACGGAAGAAGTGGGACACTGAATTATCCATACACAAAATTTGTTTTGACGTGATTAAACGACTTTAACAGTATGATTTGAATAGTGAAAAGTGGGGGGTTATAGGCTAAAACATTCGCACGTCCGTACTGAAAGTCCTATCCAGTCCTGCAAGCCGGTAAAAAGTCATTTTATGGATCCTACCCAAAAGTGCTTTACCCCCAAGTTTCAGGTCTCCAGCTTCAAGAGGAAAGATTCAGTACGGGAATTACGGAGATGAGGTTTCGTCGATAAAAATGGCCTTTTTTCCATGTTTTTATCGACGGAGTTGAATCGCGGTGGAAGCAGCTGCGGAAAAACGAGCTGTACAGCCTGAAAGCGCAAACCTTCGACTATTAAAAACCTGAAAAAAATTGGGACCTCAACGGGCCAGATCTTCTGATATTCGTGTCCGACTACAACCATGCCTCTGAACGAGTCAAAATTTTAGGCTGAAATTTTCGCACGTCCGTACTGGAAGTCCTACCCAGTCTTCCACCCCTATAAACAGTTATTTCGTGCTTTACGATCGATCATCTCGAATCTACTACAAGCGCGTGTCATTTTACACCATGCAAAAATTCTAGCCTTGGAGGGGATCGAACCCTTGACCATGTCGATGATGTGTATGGTTGTTTTTCGTGACGAATACGAAGGTATTTCGTTTAGAAACTCTGTACGGACGCTTTCAGACTGAAATTCGCTCACCGCACACGCTTTAACCCTCAGCAAAAATTTTAGCCTCGATAGGAATCGAACCCTTCACCATTAGATGATGTATATAGATGTTTTTTCTTGATGTGTTCGAGCCTCATTAGTTACGTAAGCAACATTGCATAGTTAATGCACGTTTTTTGTCCTTCGCGTACATTTCAACGTTTTCCAAAAAACTTCCAAACAACTAGTTAGATACAAAAGAGGCTCTTTCTCCTTCCTATGCTCTGGCTCCACTACACCTCTCGCAGTACGAACACCTGAAATGGGATATCTAAATATCTAAATTCTGCAAGAGGAGATATGTGTGCAAAGGGGTGGGGGGTCGTATTTTTGGTGGCTGAAAGGGGGGGGGGGTGTCGTTTGGGGATCGACTTTTTACCATAATCACGCTTGACCCTGCTTCTGCCAGAGTTTCAATTTTGTAGACCTTCATATTTTTTTGGAAGCTGTTTCTCATTGATTTGCCAAACAGATTTACTCCATTTTCTCCATCTGTTCAAATTGCGAGATTTTCACTTCTTCAATTCCCATGAAGAGAGTTTGCCTTTTACCGAAATTTCACTACCTTCACGTAATAGAGCTCCAAACATTGATTCTTCATTCCCATTATCGCACCCCGGTAATTGCTCCTGCTTGCGTGAGTTAGATGGGAAATTTCCCCTCGGAGACCCGAAAAATTGAAAAATTTCCCATCGAGCTCCCAAAAGCATATCAAGTTCTAGAAAACTAAAACTTTGGCAAAAGGTAGAGCTGTTCGTTCTCTATGAATATATGGAAGATCATTAGCTGATTTCCAGTCAGAGGACTTCAGCACGAGGTCTAGGTCACCCTACTTTTCCACGTTCTGACGGGCCCTGCAGGCGAATCCTAGCATGTGCAATCGATTGATCTCTATTTTTTAAACATTTCCACCCTCTTTACTCCACATTTGGTTCTGAAGTGATTTCGACCGTGCAAAAATTTATAGAAGCCGCCGGGGATCGAACCTGTGAGTGTCGAAATCACTTCAGAACCAAATGTGGAGTAAAGAGGGTGGAAATATTTAAAAAATAGAGATCAATCGATTGCAAAAATTTATAGAAGCCGCTGCGGATCGAACCTGTGAGTGCGCTGAAGCGGATTTCTCTCATACGCTGCCAACCAGTCCTGCTTTAACTCGATATGACGTGATCATTCTTGGACGAAACGTCATTGGTTATGTCATAAAACAATCATGAATTTACATTCAATGGTAAAGCCACCCCTCTACGTACCCCACCCACACCTCTCCAATACGACCCCCCCCCCCTCTCCCAACCCCCTCATGGGAAATTCCCATCGGACGCTGGACCCTGTTTATAATGGGTTGAGAAAATGAAAATGACCGTGTAGACGAAGAATTAGATTTCCATAAAGACAAAAGTTAGTAGGATAAGAGCTCGATCAAAGAAGTAGTCTTTCTTACTCGATGATCCTTCTCCTACCCTCACTCGAGTAGTAGATACGTGTTGTAATAGTCTTTCTTACTCGATGGTCCTTCTCCTACCCTCACTCGAGTAGTAGATACGTGTTGTAATAGCGACCCGTACAAATTTTGGTTTCCTTAATGTGTTGAAACTTTCTCTCCTCCAAGAAATACGTCATCGTTGAGAAGAAAAGGTAGTGTAATAGTGTCAAACTTGAGCTATGGGCTACATGCAGGACTTCCCACCCACATCAGGAGGTGAAAGCGACCGATGTGCAGGGTGCAGCATTAGGTGGTCAGTGTCGGTTGGGGAGTACTAAGTCCAGTCGGATTTCGAAATGGGCTACTAAGTAACTAGATACCGGGGTTCTTTCAGGAAATGCAGCTAAAAAAGTGACTTAAATAACCGTTAGTGAGATGACGAACGGTGTTTCAGCAAGAAATGCTTACCATTTAGCGGAGACAGCCTAAGCCATCTCAAATTCGAGCTAAAATCCTTAAAAACCTGTTCTTGGCCGACGGAGACTTGGCCTTAGAAGTGGAAACTTGGCCTACGGAACTGTTTGATCCCGCTATAGTAGAATTATGCCGAGAGATGGCTACCCTCACTTTTTCGAAAAGAAAAAAAAACAACAAATAATTTCGCGGAGAGATGGCTATTCTCCATATTGCCTTTTCCCTAATTACCCATTTGAATGCTGTATATGTACAGTTCACTAACGAGCATTTCCTCTCCGTTATGCCAAAAAACCACGCAAAAGAGATAATCGATGCACAAGCGTTTGACCTCAACATTCCTGATTTCGACCTTTGACAGCTCCAATATACCAGTAATTAAAGGTGCGAGAGAGGTGCGAGATCCATCCGAGCGAGCACTTACTATCACCCTGCAGAGTGCAGAGATGACAGAGTTTTGCAGATCTCGTCCGAGACACGCCCCTCATTGTCGCCTAGTGCAACGCACCCAATCCCTTCATCCTCTTGGGGCTGACGGCATTATAAGCCATTGTCGCTGGGACTCGACCGCTCTAACCATTACCGTATTTGCAAGTGCGCGGCGGGACCCGATGCAAAGGAACTTAAATTCAGCGAGGATGTCTGCAAACAAATGGCACAGTGAACTCCGATAGCTACAGAATACACATGAGTTCGAGAACCACCATTCGCTTTTCGTGAATCATGTTGTCGAAAACACTGATTTGCAAGTTCTCGCACAGGACAATTCAAAAAAAACTTCAGGTCGGTTCAGAATACTTGATCTGGGGTGTCTTGCATGCTGTCGGATACGATATCCTCCGTTCTTATGTAAGTTTCTCTGTGTGGGAAGGATGCTTGCAACGGGAATGGCCGCACCGGGTCCCGGCGCGCACTCGCAAATACGGTAGCGGTTAGAACGGTCACTCAGACACTCGGACCGGCCGAGCGGCGCGCGACAACCGGCCGAGCGCATGTCGAAAAACCGGCTCTGTGTGGGCGCAAGAAGACCTTTTGTGGGTCGGAACCCTTTTGAATCGAAATGTCCACAGGGTGGACTGCCGGAAGACAACGAACAGGGTTTTTAGGCCCTGGATTAGATTACACGAAGAAAGGCGGTTCAGTGGTTTATTGCCGAATACAAGAGCGAGTGACTTGTTGCTCGAACAGAACTAAGAGTGCCTTAGCACTTGGCCCCGCCCCTTAGCGAGCATGAGGGATCGGGCGGGGCACTAGGCCGAGGATGGGGTCCTCATACCAGGTATGAGCACAGGCTCAGCCGGTTCCGAGATGCCGCTCGGCCGGCATGATAAAGGCGCCATTCACTGGTGCATTCAAAATATGGCTAAAAACTCACATATTCAATGCAAAAACACAAAACAGGAGATGGAAACGTGGACAAATTTTATTAACTTCTTTGGCATGAGGAATAGTACGACAGTGAGCACCCTATAACGAAAACAATCTTAAATTGCAACGAGTAAATCTCTGTCCTTCCATTCGTGTTGGTTCGAATTCGAATTCTGGTCAGTAATGGATGTTCCCTAAAACACGTTTTATTGAAAATTGATAAAATCTTCTGACACTGTGGGGTCATTTCAAATGCTTGTTGAGAAGGTTCACATTACTTCGTGTGACGTTGCATTTTTCTTGACGAAATCGGTATTCCTTTTAATTCCTTAGTGTTATAACTATATTGCCACTCCAGGGCATTGGCATTTCGATACGAATCTCATACAATATTCGCCCCAAAATTTCGCTAGAACTTCGCCTACGGGGGTTGTTTGACTTGCTGATGTCGTTTCTACATTTGTGTTAACATTGCATAGTAACCACATTTTTACAGGGATACGGCAACTATACTTCATGTAGAGAAGGCACCTCACAAAACCCTCCGAAATCTTGCGTAGAGAGGTTGTTTTAGACGCTAATCTCAAATTTCAACATTATATTACAATGTACATCCGTCTTCCTCCCAAAATGGCATTCTCTCTCAATCTCATACCGTACACCTTTCGTATCCATGTGAAAGTGGAGGTACGATAGAATGAAATGGAAATGGGCGGGGGGGGGGGGGTTACTTGGTATAAGCCGATAATATGACCTGTTCTACACGTTCTGACTTGTTTGCAGTCTAGGTAACTAGTGTACATTAGGGGACCTAAAAAGTCAGAGCATTCTGGACGTGTCAGCAAACAAGTCAGAACGTGTAGGACAGTCGACTTAAACCAAGTGCCCCCTCCCCAACTCCAGTTTCCCCGGTACGATATAAAACAGCTACAATATTCGTTATCAGCACCTCAAATAATCCATCAGGCGAAGATGGGACCAGAAATTTCTTCCGAAGTTTCAAGCGGTAATTGCCGAGCAGTGCCCATGGTACAAAATGAGCACGATTCTCGTATTCACATGATCGAATAAACCTTGTTAGCAGGGTATGAGTGGAAATTATGATCTCGGTATTCTTGGAGCAGACTCAGCCGAGAAGCTGTTTAGAGTGAATACAGGGAGAACGTAGCAAGACGAGAAACTGACCTTCTGGGCCGATACTACGATAGCCGGACCTTTCGCTGACTTCCTTTCGTTGAGGATTTTCACGTAATGTTTTGATGTGCTCTTCTAATTCCTTTTGTCGCGCTCGCTCTTCACCAATTTCTGAAAATAAACTCATCTCACCAAAACATTGAGGATGCACGTAATACCATAGGAATACCTCTCAGTCTAGAACGTGGCCGCTCCGAAACGGCAACAGAGTTGTGACTGCTACATTAAATCATCTATCAAACAAAAGTGAATAGTTTCCAACTTACGCTAGCCTTCACTCTATACATTTCTGAGCACAAGCTTACAAGACCATCTTTGTTTAGAAAGAGAGCACCGTTCGAGTTACCGTTATTACGTCAAGAGGTTACAGTCATTCAACTTAATGTGGCAACTTCCTGAAATCAAACACTTACCTCCACAACGTCGAAGTGCGATGCGATCGTAGTTGTGGTCCGACAGTAGCACCAACACATACAACCGCCTGCAAGCAGAACTATTTCTTTCCAGATATATCAAACATTACACAACAGGCTGTTACCAGGGCGCAGCACTAGGTGGTCAATGTCGGTTGGAGAGTACTAAGTCCAGTCGGATTCCGAAATGGGCTACTAATTACCTACACACTAGGGTTCTTTCAGGAAAAGCAGATAGCACTAAAAAAAGTTACTTGAATAAGCGTTAGTGAGAAGACGAATGATGTTTCAGCAAGAAATGCATACAGTTTAGCGAAGACAGCCTAAATCATCTCAAATTCAAGCTAAAATCCTCGAAAAACCGATCTCAGTACGGAACTGTTTGATGCCGCTAGAACTCGTTGAAACTTGTTATAGGACCTGTCAGATACAAGAAATTGTCATTAGATCGTGGTTTTTTCTCTCAAACCTGAAACTTTCCCAGGAAATTTCTCTCGTTTGGGGAAGTGTTCCGCTACGCTGTCAACTCCAAGAAATGCGCCTCTGTGGTACCAACTCTCCCCCAAAGTGGCATCTTTCGTTTTTGAGAAACCGTCTTCGTTTTTGAAAGAAACCGTCATTAATGGTCAAAAAATGGTCAAAAACCACTTTTTGACCATTAATGACGGTTTTTCTCAAAAACGAAGACGGTTTCTCGAAAACGAGCGGTGCCACTTTGGGGGGATACTCGTTGGTATGGTGCGCATCTACATTCAAAATTCCGACATGATACGTCTCCTACAAGTTGAGCAACACCTGATTATCACTGGAGCGCACCAGAGTGCAGGGCAGGGATGTAGCAAATGGTTGAACGACAGTGATTTTCAGCCACGATTTTGATGATCCTCCAGACGCGCCTTTCTGAAATCTGCTTGTGTCTAACATCAGTAGATGGTTAGCGGTCGGCTACGTCCCGGACACTGGCGCTAAGCCCCCTGAATCTGCAGGACGCTACTAAGTCCTGGTGGTCAATTACCACCTGGTGCTGCGCCCTGGCTGTTACGAACACGTTCACTAACAGAAGAAGAACTTAAAAGCCTGTAAAGAACAACAGAAAGAATGAAAAGACTGTAGAGAGCAAACACCTTATAGATATATTCACCCAATGTTATTTCGAAGCATTTCGAAACTCGCGCTTTGTTAAACAGCCTTAATCGCGGACCGCTCAGCCGGTGCGCTATTATTGCGGGCCGCTCACCCGGTGCTAAGCCACGCCCAAAAATATTGGCACGCCGCTTGGCCGGAAAGCCAAATTCGTGCGCCGCTCGGCCGACGCTAAGCCACGCCCAAAAATTTTGGCACGCCGCTCGGCCGGCGCTAAGCCACGCCCAAAAATTTTGGCACGCCGCTCGGCCGGCGCTAAGCCATGCCCAAAAATTTTGGCACGCCGCTCAGCCGGAAAGCAGAATTCGCGTACCGCTCGGCCGCCCCGAGTGTCTGAGCAGTTCCGAGCTACAATGGCTTCTGAAAGTATTCACATACAGTGGACGGCAATGGCGGTGGCCCATCTGCGGCCTCGAGAAGGACGCAGCGCAACCGCGCCGCGCGCGCCGGGACCGGTGTCATCTGCTACTGGAATGCTACTTCTAGTCGCTTTCTTCCCGATTTGGTCAGAAATGCTTAAAATCGGGCAGAGAAGCTCTAAATATAGCATAACAGCAGCAGAAAACATTGTTTACGACGCGGGCGGCGCGGTTGCGCTGCGTCCTTCTCGAGGCCGCAGATGGGCCACCGCCATTGCCGTCCACTGTATAGTCCTTACGCACAATCGGCGGAAAATTTTTGAACGCGCTCAGCATGCGGTGCGTGCGCAGCGCCGCCCTCTTGTGGCAGCGGTCCCCCATCGTTCGTCATATTTTTGGTCCAAGTGAGTGTTTTTCTCTTATTTTTTTTTTTTGAATTGAAGTTTATTTGAAGGTGAGGCCTGCGGCTGACCGATATCGACCGGACGGCCCCGCATGCCGCATATTTTGCACGTTTTCCCCATGCACGCCCCAGATGTTTGTTTTTATTGTCTTTATGTATTTTTTGTTTATTTTTGGCCCCGTGGAAGGGTGCTTGTCCCAGGTGGCCTCCTTTTTTGTAAGAAAGAAGACCCGTGGACGTGGTCGCTGATGACGGGGCCTTTTGTTTCGATCAGATTTCCCCGCGCATGCCCTGTCATCAGCCACCACGTCTCCGAGTCCTCTTTCCTACAAGGAAGAGGCTACATGGGACAAGCAGCTTTCCACGGGACCAAAAACAAACAAAAATACATAAAAACAACAAAAACAAGCATTTGGGGCATGCATGGGGAAAACGTGCAAAATATGAGGCATGCGCGGCCGTGCGGTCGATATCGGTCAGCCACAGCCCTCACACCTTCAAAATTTCAATCAAAGGAAAAAAATGAAAGAAAAACACTCACCTGGGCCAAAAATCTGACGAACGACTGGGAGCCGCTGCCACAAGAGGGCTGCGCCGCGCACGCGCCCCATGCTGGGCGCGCTCGAAAATTTTCCGCCGATTGCGCGTAAGGACTTTATGATATTATTCGTATACCATGTGATTAATCAAACTTTCCCAATATTTTCCAATTTTCTTCAATTGCCCTCGTGATTTACAAGGGGTGCGGGTGCCCGATGGAAGACAAGTGTGCCAGCGCTCGATATTGTTGAAAACGACAATACATACAGTCCTTGTCGAAAAGATAGACGGATTCCGTGACTGCGGAAACGCGGTGGGACCCGAACGATGGATGCGGAGAGAGCATGCTCCAGGGAGAGGGTACAGTAGGTCCCAACGCGATTCTGCGGCCGCGACGACATGAAACCGCACGCGCAATCCGTCTATCTTTTCGACAAGGACTGTACATATACTATTTGTCCCGGGTGGAGGAGGGTGCATCAGTACTTGGGAAGACGCCGAGACACTGGTGCATCGGTAAAGGAGGGGTGTTCTGATGCCCGCTATTGTGCAAAACGCCATGATGATGGTCCACCGATGAAGAAGGGGGCTTCTGTGATCCAGTAGTGGGAAAAGCCAGGATACGGTTCCACCGAAAAAGGAGGGGCGCGCCAGGGCTCAACAGTGGGGAAAACGGTACGATACGAGAGCTAGATGGAGGGTGCGTGGGCGCCCAGTATTGTGGAAACCCTTGCATATGAAACCTTCGATGGAGGAGGGTGCACTGAAGCTCAATATAGCGTGGAAAAGACCAGGACAATTTGCTGCCGCAAGAGTACATGTGCGCTGGAGCTCAATAGCGTGGAAAACGCTCAGATGTGGGTACACCTGTAGAGCACGAGTACACCAGCACGCTATTATGGGGAAAACGGCAGCATACGAGTTCGCCGGTTGAGAAGAATGCGCCAGTGCCTAACTGCGGGAAAACATCATATGACGGGTATGTATAGCTGCGCAGGTAGATTGGTAGAATATACGCGACTCATAGGATGGATTCCTTATTTGAGCAAGCAATGACAAGTTTTGCTTCTTCTTATTTTTCTGAAGAGTTCGAAAGTGGGAAGCCTTTGTTCATACGTCGAGTGGCAGCCCACTTTCTAGCGTCGAAAGGCGCGAGCAAATAAATGATATATCCTGGGTAGGGGGTTGAACGTAATTCAAAGGCTGTGTAGGCTTGCTCTTCTTCGCAAGCGAGGCTAGCAGTGCTGGACGCAGCAGTGGCAAGCCAGTTATCTATTGGGGGGTTATACGAAGCGATTTAGTGGACCGACTCAGCACCCGACCGTCGACGAAGCGGTTCCCGCTGCGGTGATGGTTAGCAGTCAGGAACGCGCATCTTTTAAATCCTGCTGACGTCTTTTGCTACCTTTGCCATTACCAGTCTGAGCAGTTCCCGTGAACATACCATTTCCATATCTGGTTGATCATCTAAACTAAAAACTGAATCAGTGCGAGGCGGATCGTTTACACTAGATCCGTGCATAAGCAGCGCGTCAGACGCAACTTATTATGGAGGATTTTTCAAGGACATGCACATTATTGCCGAATGTACATCATAGATGAAAATACCTCGCGGTTGCCGCGAATGACCTTGTTTGAGTTCACATCAGTATCGAAAAGTTTTATGCGAAACGGACAGCAATTACTGAACAATGCACAACGCTTCCTCTCTGCTGCATTTACAGTTGTTACACTTGCAATCAGCATCCGTTGTACAGGAGTTTCCTTTTTCATAAATCAGGTCGCCGAGCCAATTTCCCCTGAAGATGCCCGAGTTATTGAATTAGCGTGAGTAAAGAAAAGTCCACAGAAGTCACGCACTTTGGCCCATACTGACAGACCACATACGTCATAGACGAGCACCACTCCACGTAACATCCAAGCTTGAAGGTGTCCTGCCAGACCATCTCAAAAATCTTGGCATTAAATTCTCTCTAAACAGTGGAGCAGTAAACAAGTGTGGTTACTTGAGTGTAATGTCCGATCTGAGTATTAGGTCTGTCCCAAAGCTGTTCCGTGAGCACATTTTCCTGCCCGACTCCATACTCAGCGAGCTCATCAAACCAGGCAGTAATACCCTACATTGTCCAACTCAGTTGCAGTATGTATTTGGTTTTTATTCACATTTGTTGTGAAAAATCAAACCTGTTCGGCCGCTTGAATTTTGTCCAGTCGAAGCTCGCTCGTGTAGTATAGATTCTCACCGAGATTTTCCCGAGTATGTGCTGGCGAATGGGCGAAGTAACATCTCTTTGCATGTCTCATAGCACTTTCTTCGATGTCACAGTCATATACCTGAACGAGCGCTTCAAAAATGAAACATTTTGAAATAGATATCGTTCAAGGGGCTTTTCAGAACAGAGGACTGAGCTATATAGCGGAAAGCTGTGGCTGTATGGCTGTTAAGTACTTTTGTACTGTGATCAAAAGTCTCTCATTCCTAAGATTCTGGTGAGAAATTTTGCTGCAGCGGCATCCACACATTAATTTTGTCAAAGCTTTTTCTTTTTGTAGTTGACAAATGCCTTTTCATTCAATATCACGGAGTGTTAACGGGTGAGGTGTTTGCTTGGTGACAATGTCTTTGAATTCGTTTCTTGAAAACATGTGTACCATTTTCTTCATTCTAGCGGCTCTCGGCGCGTTTCCTCCGTAGGCATCCTTTGCCTGTCCTTTCGCGACCATTGATCTGCAACATTCGCAGTTACAGCGAAGAAAGTGCTCAATCAAAACTACGGCTGTAGCGTAAGTGCTACCTGAAGTTGTTGTGCATGTCGAGGAACTTCAGCCGTTGTTCTCTTGTCATTCCATTGTCGCGACAACTCTCTAAACAACTGATTCTTTGCTTTCAAAAATGAAAGACAAGAAACCATTAATACTACTATTTTTACTTTAGTGTTGTTGTTTCTTTGATGGAAATCTGTGGGATCTAGACATTCAACCAGCTTATCACTATATAATAAAACTCATCTGTTTGTGTGTTTGTCGATAATCGCTAATATCGCACGATCCAGAGGACAAACACACATGAAACCTATACCGTTCGACTCAGAATTGTGCCCTCCAGTGCAAAGTCAGAAAATCATTGAGTCATCATCAGCTTCGCCGTGCTTCACGTAGATAACAATGATTTTCTGCGAATCTTCTTCACTATTTTATTTTCTTGGATAGTTTGATGGTGGTCTTACTATGGTCCTCCAGGTAATTCGAAAGTGAGCGAATGAGAAATGCATATGGAAAGCTGTGGGTGTCGAAGCCGATGCGACGCAGTACACTTGAACAAGTGGCGGATAGCCTTGGTCAAGAAGCGATAATCACTCACATATTGCGATCAGGCGGAGTACTGATCTGCTGCGACATATACTTTTTCGCGTTGGCATCGACACTCGGCGTTATGTCACTATATTTTTATACAAAGATTACACTACTTTTTTATTTCCGTCCGAAAATGAAACACTTATCAACAGACGCGCAATGTCAAATATGCAACAAAGAACTAGCACCAAGAACAACAAGTGCTCCAATTCGCCTACGGCGAGCCTCGCAGCTGAATGCTTCATTCGTTTTGATGGATGGAAAGTAAAGGTACTTGAGCACCAAGGTCTCGCGAAGCGGGCAAATGCGAGACTCGCTGGGGGCGCGTCATAGCACTCGTATAAAGTTTATTACTGATAACTGGAAAGATTGGAAATTGTGTTAGGGAGGACGGCAATACTATTTTCAATTACTGAACGTGGTGTATTCAGCTTAATTAACTCCTGCTCCCGTATATGGAGCCTGAGGTGCTACTCATTCAAACTGCTATCTATCACGACAGTATCGGTTCCGTTTGGTTGAGCGCCCACACACTCTTCTATCAATATATACATTCAGAAGTCCAAGTTCAAATTTAACCGGACGAAATTTTTCCAAATCACTAAAGCTTACCTAAAGTCTTCGATGGCTTTGTGGAGTCGGCGTTGCAGGCGTTACATGACAGCTTACAGTTACGCAGCATATATGCGGGATTGTTTTTGCACTCATTGTTGCTTGCCCAAAGCGCACAGGATTCGACCTTGTCGCAGCAGTAGCTTTGGTCACCTGTTCCACACACTGAAATTTTGCCAAAAGTTAACCCTTCTGCCATTCGCTTTTACACAGAAACGTCGTATAGGATTACCCAAAATCCAACAAATTACTTAAAGATTATCAATTTTCTTTTTCTGGAAACAAGTTCATTGGAATTGCATAGAAGTCAGGAGGAGTTCATCAATTAATTAACACTATCAATTCAACTTCGTTCCTGAGTAGAAATCGAGCATCTTTCGAAATCGTGTGAAGTTACGACATTCTAAACTAATTTTTTCAAGCTGTATCACGGATATGAGCTTAACATTCAAGTGTACTCTGATTCGAATTCCTTACAGTCCTTGAAACTTACGTGAATTTTTTGTCGGTGTTGCAGTGGCGACTGAATCGGTGTTGCAGACGCGGCACGAGAGTTTACAATTGGGCAACATCCATTTGGGATTTTTCTTGCACTCGTTGTTGCGTGCCCAAACCGCGCAAGATTCATGCTTATCACAGCAGCTGCCCTCGTCGCCAACACCGCAGACTGAAATGGTTGAAGTATAGCTCACCCTCCTTCCTGCTGCATAGCTCGAGTGTGCGAGGGACGGTTGATTTCGAGCAGCTTGTTGAAAAAAGCCATAAGATTTTGCTCATTTGAGGGTCCTCTCATGCTTGTCGTTGTTTTGTATTCCGTGTTGGTCAAGAGAAAATATCGCATTTTCATTATTGAAAGGATTTCTGAGGTTTAGTTATAGGACTCAACGGCAAATTCCTCGCAACCTTCGGAACTCACGTGATGTCTGCTCCGATGGCTTAGCTGGGACCGAGTCGGTTTTGCAGTTGCGGCACGACAACTGACAGTTAGGCAACATCCATTTGGGGTTCTTCCTGCATTCGTTGTTCTTTGCCCAATAAACGCATGATTCGTGCCTATCGCAGCAGTTACTTTCAGCGCCATTGCCGCAGCTCGAGAATGCAGTGATCACTGTAAAATATACTGCTTTTGCACCAAAACTTGTCGACTTCACTACATCCTCAGTTTGACATGACTAGAAGGTCGGGATTTGCTTCAATAGTTTAGATCCTTTGGTCCCTGGAATCAGCTGTTCAGCCAAACGTTATGCGAAAGTGGAAGATCGTAAAGTTGATAGCTTCCAAAAACAAAATCGAGAAGGTAATGGCACTATTTCTATGCCTTCTTCCTCAATCTAATACCTTTCCTCGATAAAATTCGACTTAATATGCGATTATGATTATAATAGTACTAGCTGCCGTACCCGGCTTTCCTCGGGTGTTTTACTACCTTGGCTACATCACACTGCTGAGACCAATTACCATCACCGATAAATTCATTAAAGCATCTCCATAAATTTGGTGATCAGCATTTTAGCGAAGCCCAAGCGACCCTTCCCCATCGACTTGTGGGCGGAAAGTTAGCAAAGCTACTTTGGTGACATTGAATCGATGCATTCGCACAAAGTGGTTTTCATATTCAGCGTATCGAGGAACCCCAGGAGAGATGTCTTCACCGGTCCATTGGGCGGAAAAGCCAGAAATCAATAAAGTCGATAAATCGAGATTTCATGCGAAATGGTTGCCATATTCATATTCAGCGTATTGAGGAACCCCAGAAGACATGTCTTTGTCAGCCTCCTAGCGAAAGTGAAAAAAATCAACAAAATCAATAACTCAATATTTCGTGCAAATTGGTTGTCATATTCGTATTCGGCGTATTGAGGAACCCCAGCAGTCATGTCCTTGTCCGTCCCCGAGCGAAAACGGAAAAAATCGATAAAATCAATAAATCAATATTTCGTGCAAAATGGTTATCATATTCGTATTCGGCATATTGAGGAACCCCAGAAGACATGTCTCCACCGACCCTTGATCAAAAATAACGAAAAATCAATAAAATCGATATAATCGATAAATCAATCGATAATTCCAGGTGTAAAGTAGCCTATAACCTCCGCCGGCCCAGAATGTGCATGCAAAATTTGGTCCGGATCGGTTCACCCTCCGCGATTTCTATTAATTACATACATACACACACGCACACACATACAAACTTTCAATTTTATATATACAGATTATGATATGGCATCATATTAGTCCAAAATGTCACTCACCTGGAATGCAGCCAAGAGAACCTTAAAGTAATATTAAGTTAGTAAAAAATCCGAGAAATGTAGCAATGTGGTAATAAACTCACAAAATATGCTATGAAACCCTTCATTGCAAATTGCAGGTCGTAGAATAGGATGTGTAGGGACCGCCGCCGACTCATAATTTATACTACATATAATATTTTTAGTTAACCTTCTGGATTGCATAGGCATCGTTTAAACAGGCCGCTATTGACTCACGAATAGACGTAAAAGTTGTACAAACTGGCCTTGGTCTAAAAACAGGGTTGAGGTCGAAGAATAGCGCTGATATAGACAAAAACATCATCCTCGTGTAATATGTGAACAGTGGAACAAGGGAATATGTATTGGTAAGGCCCAAGGCATACTACACAGCGACGCTGTCGCTGCTACCGTTCACCACCATAAGTTCTCTCACAGCGGCTCCTATGCCATCACGGTATCCCACGTAAATTGTGTGATAAGATATTAGAACTCGTAAAATTTTCCCCCATCATTACCATTCGTTTTATTCACCGCGACGGTGTCGCTGTGAAGTATGCATGGACCTAAGGTGATGTTTTTTGTCTATATCGGCGCTATTCTTCGACCTCAACCCTGTTTTTAGACCAAAGCCAGTTTGTACAAATTTTACGTCTATTCGTGAGTCAATAGCGGCCTGTTTAAACGATGGCTATGCAATCCAGAAGGTTAACTAAAGATATTATATGTAGTATAAATTATGAGTCGGCGGCGGTCCCTATACATCCTATTCTACGACCTGCAATTTGCAATGAAGGGTTTCATAGCATATTTTGTGAGTTTATTACCACATTGCTACGTTTCTCGGATTTTTTCATTAACTTAATATTACTTTAAGGTTCTCTTGGCTGTTAGCAGTCCAGGTGAGTGACATTTTGGACTAATTTGATGCCATATCATAATACTATCATAATCATAATCGCATATTAAGTCGAATTTTATCGAGGAAAGGTATTAGATTGAGGAAGAAGGCATAGAAAAAAGTGCCATTACCTTCTCGATTTTGTTTTTGGAAGCTATCAACTTTACGATCTTCCACTTTCGCATAACGTTTGGCTGAATAGCTGATTCCAGGGACCAAAGGATCTAAACTATTGAAGCAAATCCCGACCTTCTAGTCATGTCAAACTGAGGATGTAGTGAAGTCGACAAGTTTTGGTGCAAAAGCAGTATATTTTACAGTGATCACTGCATTCTCGAGCTGCGGCAATGGCGCTGAAAGTAACTGCTGCGATAGGCACGAATCATGCGTTTATTGGGCAAAGAACAACGAATGCAGGAAGAACCCCAAATGGATGTTGCCTAACTGTCAGTTGTCGTGCCGCAACTGCAAAACCGACTCGGTCCCAGCTAAGCCATCGGAGCAGACATCACGTGAGTTCCGAAGGTTGCGAGGAATTTGCCGTTGAGTCCTATAACTAAACCTCAGAAATCCTTTCAATAATGAAAATGCGATATTTTCTCTTGACCAACACGGAATACAAAACAACGACAAGCATGAGAGGACCCTCAAATGAGCAAAATCTTATGGCTTTTTTCAACAAGCTGCTCGAAATCAACCGTCCCTCGCACACTCGAGCTATGCAGCAGGAAGGAGGGTGAGCTATACTTCAACCATTTCAGTCTGCGGTGTTGGCGACGAGGGCAGCTGCTGTGATAAGCATGAATCTTGCGCGGTTTGGGCACGCAACAACGAGTGCAAGAAAAATCCCAAATGGATGTTGCCCAATTGTAAACTCTCGTGCCGCGTCTGCAACACCGATTCAGTCGCCACTGCAACACCGACAAAAAATTCACGTAAGTTTCAAGGACTGTAAGGAATTCGAATCAGAGTACACTTGAATGTTAAGCTCATATCCGTGATACAGCTTGAAAAAATTAGTTTAGAATGTCGTAACTTCACACGATTTCGAAAGATGCTCGATTTCTACTCAGGAACGAAGTTGAATTGATAGTGTTAATTAATTGATGAACTCCTCCTGACTTCTATGCAATTCCAATGAACTTGTTTCCAGAAAAAGAAAATTGATAATCTTTAAGTAATTTGTTGGATTTTGGGTAATCCTATACGACGTTTCTGTGTAAAAGCGAATGGCAGAAGGGTTAACTTTTGGCAAAATTTCAGTGTGTGGAACAGGTGACCAAAGCTACTGCTGCGACAAGGTCGAATCCTGTGCGCTTTGGGCAAGCAACAATGAGTGCAAAAACAATCCCGCATATATGCTGCGTAACTGTAAGCTGTCATGTAACGCCTGCAACGCCGACTCCACAAAGCCATCGAAGACTTTAGGTAAGCTTTAGTGATTTGGAAAAATTTCGTCCGGTTAAATTTGAACTTGGACTTCTGAATGTATATATTGATAGAAGAGTGTGTGGGCGCTCAACCAAACGGAACCGATACTGTCGTGATAGATAGCAGTTTGAATGAGTAGCACCTCAGGCTCCATATACGGGAGCAGGAGTTAATTAAGCTGAATACACCACGTTCAGTAATTGAAAATAGTATTGCCGTCCTCCCTAACACAATTTCCAATCTTTCCAGTTATCAGTAATAAACTTTATACGAGTGCTATGACGCGCCCCCAGCGAGTCTCGCATTTGCCCGCTTCGCGAGACCTTGGTGCTCAAGTACCTTTACTTTCCATCCATCAAAACGAATGAAGCATTCAGCTGCGAGGCTCGCCGTAGGCGAATTGGAGCACTTGTTGTTCTTGGTGCTAGTTCTTTGTTGCATATTTGACATTGCGCGTCTGTTGATAAGTGTTTCATTTTCGGACGGAAATAAAAAAGTAGTGTAATCTTTGTATAAAAATATAGTGACATAACGCCGAGTGTCGATGCCAACGCGAAAAAGTATATGTCGCAGCAGATCAGTACTCCGCCTGATCGCAATATGTGAGTGATTATCGCTTCTTGACCAAGGCTATCCGCCACTTGTTCAAGTGTACTGCGTCGCATCGGCTTCGACACCCACAGCTTTCCATATGCATTTCTCATTCGCTCACTTTCGAATTACCTGGAGGACCATAGTAAGACCACCATCAAACTATCCAAGAAAATAAAATAGTGAAGAAGATTCGCAGAAAATCATTGTTATCTACGTGAAGCACGGCGAAGCTGATGATGACTCAATGATTTTCTGACTTTGCACTGGAGGGCACAATTCTGAGTCGAACGGTATAGGTTTCATGTGTGTTTGTCCTCTGGATCGTGCGATATTAGCGATTATCGACAAACACACAAACAGATGAGTTTTATTATATAGTGATAAGCTGGTTGAATGTCTAGATCCCACAGATTTCCATCAAAGAAACAACAACACTAAAGTAAAAATAGTAGTATTAATGGTTTCTTGTCTTTCATTTTTGAAAGCAAAGAATCAGTTGTTTAGAGAGTTGTCGCGACAATGGAATGACAAGAGAACAACGGCTGAAGTTCCTCGACATGCACAACAACTTCAGGTAGCACTTATAGCACTTACGCTACAGCCGTAGTTTTGATTGAGCACTTTCTTCGCTGTAACTGCGAATGTTGCAGATCAATGGTCGCGAAAGGACAGGCAAAGGATGCCTACGGAGGAAACGCGCCGAGAGCCGCTAGAATGAAGAAAATGGTACGCATGTTTTCAAGAAACGAATTCAAAGACATTGTCACCAAGCAAACACCTCACCCGTTAACACTCCGTGATATTGAATGAAAAGGCATTTGTCAACTACAAAAAGAAAAAGCTTTGACAAAATTAATGTGTGGATGCCGCTGTAGCAAAATTTCTCACCAGAATCTTAGGAATGAGAGACTTTTGATCACAGTACAAAAGTATTTAACAGCCATACAGCCACAGCTTTCCGCTATATAGCTCAGTCCTCTGTTCTGAAAAGCCCCTTGAACGATCTCTATTTCAAAATGTTTCATTTTTGAAGCGCTCGTTCAGGTATATGACTGTGACATCGAAGAAAGTGCTATGAGACATGCAAAGAGATGTTACTTCGCCCATTCGCCAGCACATACTCGGGAAAATCTCGGTGAGAATCTATACTACACGAGTGAGCTTCGACTGGACAAAATTGAAGCGGCCGAACAGGTATGATTTTTCACAAGAAATGTGAATGAGAATCACGTGTTGCAACAAGAGGGTCAATTTAGGGTATTAAAGCCTGGTTCGATGAGCTCGCTGAGTACGGAGTCGGGCAGGAAAATGTGCTCACAAGACAGCTTTGGAACAGACCCAATACTCAGATCGGGCATTACACTCAAGTAACCACACTTGTCTGCTGCTCCACTGTTTAGAGAGAATTTAATGCCAAGATTTTTTGAGATGGTCTGGCAGGACACCTTCAAGCTTGGATGCTATGTGGAGTGGTGCTCGTCTATGACGTATGTGGTCTGTCAGTATGGGCCAAAGTGCGTGACTTCTGTGGACTTTTCTTTACTCACGCTAGTTCAATAACTCGGGCATTTTCAGGGGAAATTGGCTCGGCGACCTGATTTATGAAAAAGGAAACTCCTGTACAACGGATGCTGATTGCAAGTGCAACAACTGTAAATGCAGCAGAGAGGAAGCGTTGTGCATTGTTCAGTAACTGCTGTCCATTTCGCATGAAACTTTTCAATTGCAGATGTGAAACTCTAAAGCAGCCGTTCTCGGCAGTCCCGAGGTGTTTTCATCTATGATGTACGTTCGGCAATAACGTGCATGTCCTTGAGAAATAGTGCATAATAAGTTGCCTCTGACGCGCGGCTGATGTACGAATTACTATAAACGACCCTTGATTCAGTCCTTGATTTAGATGACCTAATGGATATGAAAATGGTATGTGTCGCGTATCAGCGACCCCTTGCGTGATATGAAATAGGGAGTTCGCGTGAACATCCCACATGTATATGGTGGTGACAAAGTATAGGTCACTTCATCCTTTCTAACCTTCCTCCTGCCTACTCTCAAACCAGTCCGTAAGCGAGCGGTCATCCACTTGCTAACAAGGGAACTCATGACAGAGCGACGCCATTCCGTATGGCGAACTATCCCCTAACCGTCAAGAACTTATCCGGCAGCAGCAGCATTTGAGGGTTACGAAGTAGGCACAAAATATGTATGCATACCAGGCAGTGGCGGACGCAGAAAGTGGGCGGGAGGGGGGGGGGCGTGGGAAGAAAAGTGGGGTCTCCGCCGTTTTGGGGACCCAGACGGAAAATAAAATTAATAATAATATTAATTATAATAATAAACAACAAATAAAAAATATATTAAAAATAATAATAAAAATAAACAATTAAAAATAAACTAACACAAGATTTTTATTTGTATTGTAAAGTAATTTCGAAAATTTGGCGACCCATTCTCGGGGGGGGGGGCGCCCCCCCCCGCCCCCCTTCTGCGTCCGCCACTGATACCAGGGGTGTGCGGAATTTTCCGTTTTCCGTTTTACGCTTTCCGTTTTCCGCCCATTTTCGGCCTCCCGTTTTACGTTTTACGGGTTTTTTAGCCCGGAAAACGGAAAATCCCGGAAAATTATAGAGGAAGGCGAGGTATTTGTTTTTGGAGTATTTCCCTATCCTGGAGAGGGTTCAAGTGTTTCGATGCGCAATGTATACGAGTTCACAACAGTGACGGCAAAATTGACGTCAAAACGCCATGAAATTCGAACTATTTTGTTTGACTTTTGTGGCCTCCATCATTGCTCCAAATATGCCATTCAAGTGCTCTCCTCAAAATTCCCAAAAAAAGACAAGGTTCCCCAGAAATGTGGGGTGAATTTATATAAAATATCGATGAAAGTGTGACGTGCCATGGTAAGAGCATCAAGCTTTCCTGCGAAGCAACGCATGATGTAGGCTTTCTTTCAAGTTAACAAAAGCATAAGGCTACATTACAATTGTCACTGTTTTAGTCAGACGATGATCCTCAGCTCCACACTGGCACAGCAGCCTAAATCTCACGCAAAACACTGGCGCCGTTGGCGCCTAAGGTTTTGCGTGAGATTTAGGCTGCTTTTTTTCACATTCGCCACACACTGTTCTTCTCCTCCTTCCTCACTCGCTAACTCGCTCCAACGGGATCCTCTGTGAATAACGTGATCCTCCCCAGATTGCAGATGTATTAAATACCGTAGTTACCTTTTTGTCTGAATTTTTGCAGAATAGGTCTGCTCTAAAGTAAAGCAAAGAAGTCGCATTTTTCACGCTTTACAGTTTATCGTCTTAGTAAGTAAGTTCGGTGAGAAATGTGCTCATTGATTATATAATTCTGATAATCTCTCGTAACTAGGTGAAGGATAGATACTCCTCGATCTCCCTATACTCTAGGCGTTTGAAGTAAGTGCCATCAATAGACTTGAAGTTACCTAATTACTCAAAATAGTCACCACTTATGCTCATCAAGAAGATACTTAGGAAATTCAATGTTGAGGAGGACTTTTGGTCACAAACCTATGCTTGGGCAAAATTTTCCGTTTTCCGTTTCACGCTCTCCGTTTTCCGGTCATTCTTGGCCTTCCGTTTTCCGTTTCACGTTTTACGGGAATTAAAATTTTACTTCCATACATCCCTGATGTATACTGTTACTATTACATTACTACTAGGTTGGTGCGAAATTGATTGCCGTTTTGGGGTTGCACAAATAAACATTCCTCTTCTGTAGAATTTGAGCAATATCAAGGCAACTTGTGTGAAATTCTGAAAGAGCTCCTCCTCCTCTTTCGAATGCCCCTTGAACATTCTGGCTAGCTCTTCTCGGTACCTTTTTGTAGAACCGCGAACAAATGAGCCGATTTTTGGGTGGTCATGGTTAATGACCTCAAACTCGACCATTTTTCGCCTGACGTTGTAATCTTGTATTTATTTCGGCTCGGAATCTCCTTTCCAGTGGACAGTGAGTCATTGGTTATCGAAATTTTCTTCTGACAATTTTGAACACCAAGGCAACCATGTTCGTGATAGCATGTTGTTCCTTGGCGATCAAGTATTAAGGACAGTCGTGGGGCCTAAATCTGGTCCTACCATTCGGACGTTGAGAGCAAGGATGAATGATCACTATACTACAGTTTTGAAACATTTGACTTCAATCGACAGGGTAAGAAAGACGCGGAAGTGAACAGCCCACGATCTGACCGATGACCAGCGTCTCACCCGCTCTGACATCTTTTCTAACTTAATTTTCCTTCCCAAAACGACTCAATTCTAGACCATGTAAGTGCGGTAGTTAAAACACGGTTTCTTTACGATAACAAGAAATGCGAATGGGTAAGGGTAGAGACGTCTTCCCACTTCTGCGTTTTCCTAAACCAGATGTTATCTTCAGGGATATTTTGTCATGAATTTGATAGTGCTGTAAAGGTGTGGTTGACTGCAGCCTCCTCCAACTTACAAGGGAAGGATACCAAATGTCTGTGGCACTTCATAATGGAATGTGCCTCATAATATGAAGTTGACGATGCTGATCTCGATTATGTTCTCCATTAGTGCCTAATACTACTACGCAAAAAGTTATAGCCTTGTCTGTGCAGTATTATGAGCAGTTTCTGCACCAACTCACCTTAACCCCACGTAGTAGGCGTTGCCGTGAAAAATGAATGCAGAATTCGTGATCAGCAGTCCAAGTAACCCTGTATGCAAAATCTCAGCGGAAAATGCATCACTACGGGTAAAGAATTGCGCCTTGATCAGTCGCTACTACTACTAATTACAAGGGAACTTTGCTTCATCGGAGACTTCCTCGTGGGGAGTGTACACTGCCTTGTGCATCTCGAAGCTCTGATTTCAAAACTATCTTGACCTTGGCCCAGCCTCGCGTCTGCAATGATTTATATTCATTTTTCCAGACGCAAGTGATAAGAAGGTATACATAAAATAAGGTATGTCAGGTAGGTCAAGGAAGTGTGGCGCAGTGGTAAGTGTCTCTGTTCCCGTGAATACCCTCACGGGTTCAATTCCCCTCAGGGGTGGCACTTTTGCATTTTCTCCCAGTTACTGATTTTCTCTAAAAATCTATTCTATGCAGTTTTTTGTAAGTGTTTCTACTTGCAAATACATATTCTAAAAGCTTGAAAGCGTTTTCAAAGATCTTCACTACCCCGACTTCGTCGACAGTGGAACTACTGATGGACTCACGTGAGCCCAAATTTTCAAGGAATTCTTTTTTGCTGAAAATTTCCATAATAGGGTTATCTGAAGTGCTGAACACGAATATGATATCCATTTCGTGACGTCACTACATTCTTATAGGTTTGCGGTAGAATGAACAGCAATTACTGTAGAAAACCAAACAAAATTGTTGAATTTCGACATTAAAATGTTAGAGGCTTGCAAAATGATGCTGATAATCGTGATCAGCACCTGAAATTACCCCTATGTGCAAAATTTGGATGGAATCTGCGAGATGCCTGGACTACCCTATACCCAATGACCGTTTCCTCGTGAGTGGTAGTAGTAGTAAATGATCAAGGGGTGATTGTCTAACCGTAATTCTTGCCTTTTTTCGCTGAAATTTTGCATACAGGTTCAGTTGAGCTACTGATCGCGAATTCTGCATCCATTTTGCACTACAACGCCTATTTTGTGGGTTCACGGGAGGTGGATGTAGAAACTGTACCTTCGAATGTACTGCACAGACAAGGCTATAACTTTTTGCGCAGTAGTATTAGGCACTAATGGAGAACATAATCGAGATCAGCATCGTCAACTTCATATTATGAGGCACATTCCATTTTGAAGTGCCACAGACATTTGGTATCCTTCCCTTGTTAGTCAAGCGTTGACAGCAGAATCCTAGTTATGCAAGTTCGAGTTGGTGTACAAGATTCTGCTGTGGGTATGGCTTGTAGTGGTGAACAGAATCAGTTTTTCCCATGATCCAGGGTAGCGCCAAACCTCTCACTTAAGAACTCACCCTGCAAAAACGGGCGCAGTAAGGCATTGAGGTTGCCACTCATTCTCCACATTAATCAGAACATTGCCTTACTGAATTTAACTTTCCCCGAGTCCCAGATGCAAACCTGTGAGAGCAGCAGATTGCTGATCTAGAGAACGCCAAAATCGCCTTCCAAAAGTTTGTAGATCTTTGGGATTGTAGTTTCCAATAAAGAGACATACCATTTTCACTAGATTTTTAGGGAAGATAAACAAATTAAATGGGCATCAAACTGGTGGAGAACATTGCGTTTAAGGCAAGTTATAACACTTTGATCTGAAGTGTTCGTTTCGGCAATTAATTTCGCACCAACCTAATGTTACTATTACTCATACTATTACTATACTATTGTACTGCTACTTGTCCTCATGTTCAAGGCAAAAGTATGCGAAATACTGCGGTTTTCCCTGGTATCAAAATAAATAGGGGTAGCCGCTATAGCCGTAAACGATAAGGGGGACGGGCAACCGAGAGGCGACAGCATGCTTTGTGGCAATCTCAGAGCATGCATACCTTGAGCACAGAGAACTTCTCTTTTTCGTTCATTGCTTCCATCAAAATGCAGCTGTGCTGGCTGATGCAGCAAAAATGTGCTCTGTGCACAGAGAATGTGTGCCTTGGATTGGGCTGGAAAGTGGTGGTTCAGTGGTAGGTTTTTAGAGAGCAAAAGGAGTAGGCTGCGTGCCTACTGGATTGCTTTCAGAGATCGAAAGAGAGTGAGAAAGGATGTATGTGTGTATAAGTAAGCAGTTATTCTTACTAACACTTTATCCTCACGGTACAAAAAATAGACACTCAGACAAAAATGTCGGGACATGCGGAGGACAATAGCCCTCATTTCTTAAGCAAGTTCATAGTTCATGCGGTAACGGCCTGCTTCGGAACATGCGGAGGATATGGTCGAGGGTTGCGATCTAGGCCCGAAAAACCATCGGGACTTGTGAAGAATGTAGTCGGGGGTGCGGTATACCCTCAACTTTGATGAAAGCCTCGGATGGGTGCGGAGGAACATAGCAGATAATCCGAGAACTCCCCGATGTGTGACCTCACAGAGCAGTGAGCTCTGCCTATTTTTCCACTACTTCCAGCCCTGCACTCCATACTTCTCCTATAATAACGTATAATGCGCTTTTTATAATCATAATCACTCTGGAAATTTCTCTTATAATAATGTTTATTGAGTTTCTTATTGTCATATCATAATTAATATTAGTTGGCATTTTATGTGCGTGTGTGTGCAAGAGAACCAGCCGCCGTCGTTAAAAACTACCGACACCTTCGTGTTCAGCGCATCGAGTTATGTAAAAAAAGGTGCAAATTTTGTTTTTTACATTAAATTAAAGGTGTTTTGGGCCAGGTTTGTCATGCTCACATGTTGACATGTTGATGGCCGATAGTTGTTTTCGACACAGTCGGAATGAGTGAGATAGGTCTATGATTACATGACCGTATGAAAGGAAAGAGACGGGCAGGGCAGTTTCATAACGATGAGTAGGAACCAGGCGGACGAAGGATGACATGGATGGGGGTTGAGCCCTCACAGATGGTGGAAAAAGTGACATGAAACGAGCCTATAGCTAGGAGTTGTGTCCCACGGTGTGGTAAGGGTGCGCCGGCGTCCCATAGTGGGGAAACGCGCGGAGTTGGGTCACACTGTGCGATAAGGATGCGCCGGCGTCGAGAAGTGAGGAAACGCCTGGAGTTGGGTCCAATGGTGTGATGGGGGTGGCCGGCGTCGAAAGAGTGGAGGATGTCATGCACGGATCCACACCTGCGAGAGTGGTATGCCAGCGCTCAGTTGAGGGGAACACACACGTATGCGAGGCGAGCGAATCGAGCCTGATTATCACTGGAGTGCACCAGAGTGCAGGGTAGGGATGGAGCAAATGGTTGAACGACAGTGATTTTCGGCCACGATTTTGATGATCCTCCAGACGCGCCTTTCTGAAATCTGCTTGTGTCTAACATCAGTAGATGGTTAGCGGTCGGCTACGTCCCGGACACTGGCGCTAAGCCCCCTGAATCTGCAGGACGCTACTAAGTCCTGGTGGTCAATTACCACCTGGTGCTGCGCCCTGAAGTTCGTCCTCAGCACGGGATTTCATTTGCGCATCACTCCAGGAGAGGCACTTGGTACATAAACAGATTCTATCTCCAGCTATAGCGTCACCTTGGCTCTGTTCGATTTGGTTTGAAAGCAGCAAGGTATCTTCTCTTCCATTGTGCTGTGCGAGTGGAAATCAATGCAGCTTTGATGTTGTGAATCACAAGAAAACTAGAAAAATTAGTTCATGCACGCCCTTTATTTAAGAACTTTCCGTAATTTCCCAGAAAGAAAGTGAGATGGTCCCGGTTCTTCCTTCGAATTCATCAACGTCTTCCACATCTACCCCAAAGTTTTAAGGAGAAACGACTCGAATTGTTCTGAAGTGCCTTCAGTTCGAAGTGGACATTGTTATGCCGTGCCGCGAAGTGCTCGCCAGTCTCTCAGCTTTGAGTTATTGCAGAAGCAAAAAGCAACATGTTCCTAATCTGATGGGTGGTTTGAGTTGCCACTGAGTTGAATTGTCACTTATTCGGCTCAGCTTCGCTATAGAGGTCACCCCATTACGTTAAGTTCAGCAGCTGTGGCGTTACTAAACATGGTGTGCGAGAACTTATGGCGCACCATGTACATACATATACATACGTAAATAGTTTATAAATTCTCATCGCCACACCTGGAAATCTGCCATTAGTTGGCTCTGCCCACCCTTTGTAAAATTTACAACCATCTTCGTCCTGCTTCTTGACGCCAACCTCACTTCATTCACATCACTGCTCTCCAGCTTTCTCTCGTCTGCCACCTTCCACCATCAACCCTTCTTCTCCCTCACCCTTACTGCCACCCGCCACCTTAGTGCTCCCACCAGTCGCTCGCCTGCAAGTCCTCTCTAACACCCTTGTCTATCTCCACAGATTCGCGGCACAAACCAACTAGCGCCAGCCATACTATACAAGGCACGATCAACGCTGTCGCCCGACTACAGTAATCACTAGTCAGCTGACATCGTTCCAGCCCAAGCGCTAATCACCGCTTCAATCTTTGACCTGGTCCACACGGACACTAAACAAATCCCACTTTTTCGTTTGAATTAATTGTGAAAATCCCTCTCACAAATTGAGGATTACTGGTTAGCCTGTACATTGCTGCAAATAAAAAAGGCGAAGTTCAAAAATCCTTGGATGATGGAACGCAACGTTTGAAAGCTGTGAAAAACAGGTGTTAAAAGGTTTATGAAGAAGCTGGTCGCACCATTGCAAAAGATCTGTATCCATCAACACGATTTATAATATTAGGGTGGTAAGCAAGTCTTGAGCCGATTTTAAGTAACAAAAGTTCCAGAACTTTTGCTTATTGATCGGTATCCATGACCTACCACGTGCTTTTTGTAGACGAACTTGGGGCTTCTCCATAATAGGCATATATGTATAGCCAATTGCCTTCCTCAACTTTAATTACGACGTCAGTTCCACGAGAGGTCCCCCTAGCGAAAATCAGTTTTTCCTGCTCTGTCCACATCGAAAGGAGTTTCTAGAATACATAATTATTGGAGATGAGAGTGGGGTCCTCTACGATTTTAAAACGCACCGTGCCATGTGGTTCCGTCAAGGAGAAGATCGGCCAAATCGCACCCCCACCCAAACATCTGTCTCCTTTGCTACTTCTGGAATTCGCTAGAGATATTGTATTATGAGCGGCTCCCGCAAACACACACGGTCACCGGTAACACATACGCCAATCAGCTCCAGAGAGCCGCGGATGCTGTTTGAGAAAAACGGTCGAAACGAGTTTCTTGTACACCTACGCCATGATGAGGGTAGGCCCCAAATAGCTAAAGAGACCGGTGAAAAATTGGCGGAGCTGGGCTGGGTTACGGTTTCTCACTCACCCTATTCTCCTGACGTTGCCCCTTCCGACTACCACTTATTTTGCTCTTTCAAGGCATTTCAAGTCAAGAAAAAATCCGCCAAAGTTGACCATGTTGGAAGGGAGGTCAGCGATTTCTTTGGCTCCCAGTCTTCCCATTCCTGGGAAAAGGGGACCGCTGACCTGCCCATTAGGTGGGACACTGCAGTGACTAACTATGGCTATTATATTGTTGAGCAAATTCCACTGTGTGCTGAGTAATAAAATAAAGCACAAAAAAAGTCTAAAACGGCTCAAGACTTTCTTACCACCCTAATATTATAATACACCTGATTGTAACTGATGCATCCCCTCTCTGGAGATGGCACAATGTTTGTCATTCCCTTGAATTACTCTATTCTATGCTGTCACCATATACAAATAATTTCAAGGTTACCGCGTAGCTGAGATTCTTCTCTTTTATCTGTATATAGTAACTAGCTGCAGTACCCGGCTTCGCTCGGGTGTTTTACTACCTTGGCTACATCACACTGCTGAGGTCAATTATTATCACCGATAAATTCATTAAAATCTCCATAATTTTGGTGATCAGCATGGTAACGAAGCTCAGGTGACCCTTTCCCATCGGCTTGTGGGCGAAAAGTTAGCAAAGCTATTTCGGTGACATTAAATCGATGTATTCGTACAAATTAGTTGTCATATTCATACTCAGCGTATCGAGGAACCCCAGGAGAGATGTCTTCGCCGCTCCACTGGGCGGAAGAGCCAAAAATCAACAAAATCGATAAATTGATATTTCCTGCAAAATGGTTGTCATATTTGTATTCAGCGTATTGAGGAACCCCATAAGACATTTCTTTGTCCGCCTCCGAGCGGAAATGAGAAAAATCGATAAGATCAATAAATCAATATTTCGTGCAAAATGGTTGTTGTATTCGTACTCAGTGTATTGAGAAACCCCAGGAGACATGTCCTCACCGCTTCATTGGGCAGAAGAACCGAAAATCAATAAAATCGATGGATCGATATTTCGTGTAAAATGGTTGTCATACGCGTGCTCAGCGTATGGAGAAACTCCAGTAGAAATGTCCTTGTCCGTCCCCGAGCGAAAATGGGAAAAAATCGATAAAATCGATAAATCAATATTTCGTGCAAAGTGGTTGTCATATTCGTATTGAGCGTATTGAGAAACCCCAGAAGACATGTCTTTGTCCGCCCCCGAGCGAAAATGGGAAAAAATCAATAAATCAATATTTCGTGCAAATTGGATGTCATATTCGTACTCAGCGTATTGAGGAACCCCAGAAGACATGTCCCCACCGACCCTTGGGCAAAAATAACGAAAAATCAATAAAATCGATATAATCGATAAATCAATCGATAATCCCAGGTGCAAAGTAGCCTATAACCTCCGCCGGCCTCCAAAGAACCTACATGCAAAATTTGGTCCCAATCGGTTCGCCCTCCGCGATTTCTATTAATTACATACATACACACACACATACATACAAACTTTGACTTTTATATATACAGAAAGTGAAAGTTTGTATGTGTGTGTGTGTGTGTATGTATGTAATTAATAGAAATCGCGGGGGGTGAACCAATCGGGACCAAATTTTGCATACACATTCTTCGCGCGCCGGCGGAGGTTATAGGCTACTTTGCACCTGGAATTATCGATTGATTTATCGATTATATCGATTTTATTGATTTTTCGTTATTTTTGATCAGGGGTCGGTGGGGACATGTCTTCTGGGGTTCCTCAATACGCTGAATACGAATATGATAACCATTTTGCAGGAAATATTGATTTATTGATTTTATCGATTTTTTTTCCATTTTAGCTCGGGGACGGACAAGGACATGTCTTCAGGGGTTCCTCAGTACGCTGAATACGAATATGACAACCATTTTGCACAAATTATCGATTTATCGATTTTATTGATTTTTGGCTTTTCTGCCCAATGGAGCCGGTGAAGACATGTCTTCCAGGGTTACTCAATATGCCGAATACTAATATGGCAACCATTTTGCACGAAATATTGATTTATCGATTTTATCGACTTTTTCCTATTTTCGCTCGGAGACGAACGAGCACATCTCTACTGGGGTTTCTCAATACGCTGAACACGCATGTGACAACCATTTTGCACAAAATACTGATTTGTTGATTTTATTGATTTTCGGCTTTTCTGCCCAATGGGGCGGTGAAGACATGTCTCCTGGGGGTCCTCGATACGCTGAATATGAATATGACAACCATTTTGTACGAATGCATTGATTCATTGTCACCGAAATAGCTTTGCTAACTTTTCCCCCACAAGTCTGTGGGAAAGGGTCACTTGGCCTGCGCTAATATGCTGATCACCAAAATAATGACGACTTAACGAATTTATCGGTGATAGTAATTGAGCTCTGCAGTGTGATGTAGCCAGGGTAGTAAAACACCCGAGCGGAGCCGGGTACGGCAGCTAGTCTTTAATAATGACAGATGAATGTTTTTGATATGTTAAGATAAAATCTGGTATCAGTGGCTGGTTCTGCCAAACTTCTGAAACTCCTAGTTTTAGCAAATGATTCTGTATGACTTATTATAAGCTTCAAAATATCAATATTATTATACTTGAACAACGAGGTAGTGATTGTCTAGTAATACTGCATGGACGATATATGTCTGCAAGCATCCGCAGAACCTGCAGGATATTCACTCTACACTGCCATATGAGAAGAAAGAAAAGAAAATGCCTGACTTGCAGCTTGAAAATTCAATTGAATTGATTTATCAAGAAGAATATGTGTGTAGTAAAAAACGCCCAGAATATGGGACATTGGAGTTAGACATTGTCAAGTCTATCACACCTTCACATAATGGTGTGGTGGCATAATGGTGGCACGTTAAACTGGAAAATGGTCCCGGTCCAAATCCGATGATGCCACACTCCTTGCAAGTGGAGCCAGTGTGGCGGCGGCGGGGTGTTTGGGCTCAGCTGAAAAGGGGCGTGGCCAATGATGCCCTATGGGTATATGAGTGTTACGGTGCTTCTGCTGACAGCTACACTGACTCACAAAGAAGGATGTGGATGTCGCGCATTTCGACTACTTTTACTAAGTAACAACGATGAATTGCCGCTTCGAGCATTCACAGTAAAACTGTCACCTAAACGGTTCATTCGAAAGAAGAAGCTTCGAAAAATTTTAATAAATCAAAGGGAAGTAATACGCTTCTGAATCGGGACCAAATATGATGTCGTAGAATTCCCTAAAAAAATTGTGCGGCGAGGCTATTTCACGTGCTGAACACAAAGATTAGGTCTTCAACTGGATAAAAATGTCGTTAGACAAAATGGGCACCGACTCCGCGATCAGCACAGCAAGTACCCTTCCATGGGAAAGTTTTGGAGGGTTTTAAGAATTATAATTCAAGGATTTCACCCCTCTGCGGGAGCCCTCCTCGTTGTCATTTAGCGGCTGCGCGCTGCGTGCGTACCAGGGATGAGCGGAAGCGAATTCAAAAATTCGGAACTCAGAAGTCGGAAATCGGAAGCCCCAAAAAAGACCGGAATATCGGAAGTGCCGGAAGTCGGAAGTCGGAAGTACGGAGAGTCCAATGAGTGCACATGCACATGCATATAGTGAAGGCTCTCAGGATTGGTGAAAACCATGCATTGTTAGAATAATTGGCGCTCAATTTGATAATTTTATCTAATTACTCTCATAAGTAGTGGTATCAATTCAGAACTGAAGGATAAATAAAAAAAAATAAAGAATCGCTCAACAAAACCTAAGTGGTTGAGCAGGGCTGCCAGATATCAAAAATTCACAAGTTTTGCACAACAGTCCTTTAGTGTGAATACATTATGTTCTGCACAGGAAAATGTCCTGTGGAGGAGAATGTTGAGTAGTACTGCCTACCTTCATATCAGTCCTCCATTACAAGAGTGTTTTCCAGTTAAGCGTCGTTATTGTTAAGTTTTATTATCTTTTCAGCGGTACTCAGTGTGACTCTCCTACTTTGAAAGAACTGAGGGTTGCCTGATTTTGGTTTGATCCCATGTTGTTTAGTCAGTTAACATTATTATGCTTGAAGTAAATGAGAACGAACAACTTCAAATTTTTCATCGATTCTTTCAGAAAGTGCTGAATGTTGAGTAGATCCTCTCTAATTCTTCGAATGAATTTTTGGCAAAATGATTTTGTTAATATGTGTACTGATGTGTAGTATCGAACCTACAACAAAAACATTGCGACTAGGACAACATAAATTCATCTCCAGAAATTTTAGGAAAGAAAAACCATAACGAAAGTTGCTACCCTGTATGACATCCCATCTAAGACAGACTTGCGTGTGCACGCTTAGGAAGCGTTACTTTGGTTTGCCACTACCCTACTGTGCACACAATGCCAGTCAGATCTTAAAAAACTGCACAAAATTAGTGGCAACCTTGAAATAAAACGCACTTGCATCACTCTAAGATTTCCGAAAACTTCCGACTTTTTTCGCAATTTTTCGGAAGTCGGAAGTCCAAAAAGCACCGGAATGTCGGAAGTTTCGGAAGTCGGAAGTCGGAATTCCGCTCATCCCTGGTGCGTACCCGCGGGCCACCGTCAGCCACGCCCCTTTTTTGGCTGAGCTCAAACGCGCGCCCTCCAGTGTGGCTATGTATTGCAGACGCTATGGAGGAAGTCTCAAAACCCATCATGGCTATGTATCTGCAGGCACTTTCAGAGGCGTTGTAGAAGAAGCCCACAAGACCATTGTGGGAGAACGTAGCGTCTCAAACTCAGTGATGCAAGTCTGCACAGAAGGCCTGCTTGCTGAACCGAGTCGAATTGATGAATGGTTTGTGCTCTTTTCTGTTGTGCAGTAATTCCCAGGTGTTTTAGTGAACAAATAGCGGGAGCTCTATTTATTTCTCTGAGAAAATCAACAATGACCAGAAACTCATACAGCGTGCTATCGTCGTGTGACTTCTGTATAGCTTGACTGCAGCAGCTCAATTATATCGTTGTTTCAGTCCAGCTAGGCTTTGCTACAATGAAGCCGCAACGTCGAATACATTGAAAGAGAAGAAAAAGCAGGGGAGAAGTGTTGCCAGTTATTTCTGCGACGCGTTTTTTTTTTTGAGATTCCCGTGCATTTTAAAGCATATCTGGATCCATAGCAGAGTGGATGTTCTGATTATGGGAAAAGGAAAGCTGGAAAGATAGTTGAAGAGGACGAGATATGTATACTACGCAGCCGGTCAATCACTATTGCATCAGGGAATACCATCCAGTGCCACACACCTGTACGACTTGAAAAGGCAGTTGGGCGCTGTGGATGCCGTTATGCTTTGCATGCTTTTTCCACCATTCTTCCTTGTGTTTTTTATTCCGAAAACGGTGGAAAGCAAAAAAAAACGTTAACACCGACAACCACAGCTCCCAACTGCTCCGTTGTACCGCGTAGTTGGTGGTACGTGGGTTCTCAGAAAATTCTGGGGTGCTTTAGATTTACAGTAGAATTCAGATGTGGATTTGCATACCCTTCAGAATCATTTGAACAGAAAGAGCGTCCGATCTTTCCTTCACTGGCCCTTACCCTGATGGCACATCAGAATGCTTGGACTGCTCCTGGAATAGAGCACCGAGGAGCATGACCTCTCTTTGCTCCTGTTGACGGCGAATAAACGGGGTACATTTGCAAATGAGTGGCAATAGTTCCCCCTGCTTTGATGAACACTAGTTTTTTTATTTGGAGAGTTATACATGAAGTGGCGACACGGCCGTGTTGTCAACCCATCCAACTGGCCAGTCGTAGAGCATGGCCGCGCCTCTTTTTTCAAGCACCTGATGCTCATCTTGACATGCTTACCGGAGATTTTCACAAAATTTCCTTATTGTTTTGTTTTCTTACGCCCCGTTTACACATAGATGGTTTGCCAAGGTATGATTCAGACTAGCTCACAGAAGAGCCAGTAACAGAACAGCAGTATCTAGTGAACTGCCATAAAAATAATTTATCATTCTTCTGAACGGATTATTTGATTTCCCAAAGTGATTTCATAGCTACCAAAGATGTAAAAAGTAGCAAAAGCTCATGGAAACCTCTAGCGAGAAGCAAATGTTCTAGAAGCTTGGCTACGAAGTTTTTTTTTTTTTTTTTTTGAAAATTGGAATTGCTATTTCTCAGAGGGTGAAAATTATAAATGAATTTCGTAATATCTTATGTTGAACTGTACGCGAGATTAGTAGTCAGTTTATTCAGAACGGCCAACGTTTCGGAGCTATCTCCTTCTTCAGGGCCTGGAATGGGTAAAACAATTCGTTGAAACTGCCCCATCAAGTGCATCAGCGATCAAGCTAAAGTCCAAGAACTTATTTTTCGATCACTGGAGAAAACGTACTCAACTGAGAACGTGTACACACCTCGCAATACGGCACTGATGGTGAGTAGTGCCGGGTGACCGCTCGCTCGTCGTCAGTGGTTGCGGGCAATGGAGACTGACCGCTCGACCACGACTTGATCAGAATCGACAAAGATCTAGATAAGAGGCAAGCTCGTTAGTGATCGAAAGGCATTCATCCTTGCGATTGATTGATGGGCTCTTAGTTTTGATTAGAAATGCTTCCATTGTTTTGCGCACCGTTATATCAGTTTCTTGTCCTAGTATGGTGATTCGGACTTCAAAATCGACGTTATCGTGCTTTTGTATTCGATGTGCACCTAGTGGCGTGGATTTTCTGGAGTTTCGTTTTCCCTCTAGATGTTCTTTAATTCTAAGCTTTAGGGGTCGTGCTGTTTCGCCTATGTAATCGTCGCCACAGATCATGCATGATATCTGATAGATGACTCCTGACATCATGCAATCTCCCTCTCTCCCAGAGGGACAGATAATACAGTTAGGTGTGGTGCAAAGACGATCATATAGACGATTCCTCACTAGCCGATGCTTTAGATTATCGGAGGGCACATCCACTAGGTTCACTATATCAATCAAACCTGATTTCCTCAAGCAGACCCGTATAGATCTGCTTATTTCGTCCGAGATGAATGGGATGCACAAGGGGATCTTATTTTCTGGACTAATACCGTGCTGCTGGTTGTGAGAGGTCTTCATGGAGCGCTTACGACTTTTAGAGAATCTCGTGCCTTCATAGCCATTGGAGACAGCTATGGAACGGGCAAGTTGTACAGATTCTAGTTCCTCCTTTGTGCCTGAGCAAACCGTTCTTGCAGTGTGAAACATGTTCCTCACTACAGCAGTTTTCGTGGAAGTCGGATGAGCCGACCTACAGTGAATAATGATATTCTTATTGGTAGGCTTGCGGAACCATTTAGTCCTGTAAGTGCCTCCATGTAGATGAACCTCTACATTAAGGAAAGGTAACCAATTCTCCCTTGGTTTCTCCCTTGTAAGCCTAATATGCTCGGCCTGCTGATTCAGTAGTTCGAAACATTTATCCATCTCCTCCTGTGTAGAGCAGACGATAAAGCAGTCATCTACGTATCGGCAGTAGAGCAATGGTTTACGATCCAACACAGGATTCTCGATCTTGGCCATGAAAACTCCTGCTAGGACAGGAGCTAATCGTTGCCCCATTGCGAGCTCTCTAACCTGTGCGTAATATTTCCCTGACCATCTGAAGATGTTGCAATTTAAGCATGCTTCTAGTAGAGTCATGATGTGAGTAACTGTTAGACCATACAAGTTCATGGATTTGGAGTGTTCCATGAGGAACTCGTGAATGGCTTGCATGGCTGAATCGTTGGACACGTTAGTGTACAAGGAAGTCACATCGAAGGACTCCATCACACAATCTTCACTAAAAACTGTTGTATTCAGATGGTCAAGGAACATTTTTGTGTTCCTCAGATTAGATGGGACGTAACAGAGCAGCTGAACTAGTATTAGGTTGAGAAGCCAAGATATTCTGTCTGTTGGGCCGCCAACACAACTGACGATCGGTCGTACTTTGAACCGTGAGGGATCGTTTGAATTGAGATCGTCTGTTGAGAGCTTATGGGTTTTTATCAGGAGATACAGTACAGGGCAAACTGGAAGCTCGAGTCTCAAGCGTGTTATCAAGGATGGTTTAAGGTGGGCATCCTTTGCTATGTTGACCCAAGTACGGTTAAGCATACGGTACTGTCTAGTGAATTCTTCTTCGGAAGATGGGCGATAAAGTGTTTCGTCACGGAGATGGAGTTCTGTTATCGCCTTATCTAGGTTTTGTGGGATTACAACGAATTCACCACCTTTGTCGCTTATGCATACGCGTACTTGCTCGGATGCTACTAAGTTGCGGATTTCCCGAATACCCTCTCTTTCCATAGAAGATAAGTTTGAAACGAATCTCTGACTTTTGTACTTGCAAAGGATATCATGAACGTTTGTAGCGAAAGAGCGGAACTTTGCATCCACCTCGGTGCTAGGGTTTTCTTGCTTTAGGTGGCGTTGAGGAAATGGGATTGTTGGAATGTTTGTTAGTTGAATGTGTCCATCTCTCTCCTGTCTAGCCCGATAGCGTAGTCGATTATGAAGTCCTTGTAAACACCCAACTATTCTACGCGAAACTGCGGCGGAGATCGGTTGTGATGGTGAGAAGCTCGGCCCAAGTCCTAGCACGGATCGCGCAGTATCAGGAATCATTATACCTCCGATCACTGTTACTCTATGCATTGATGAGGGCGGTTGTGCCTCCTCTCCAAATTTGCGGTCGCTACTAGATTTTGAGGTGAGTGTTTCAAGTTGTCGCAAACTTTTCGCCCGTGATTTACTCAACAAGTCATTAAACTTTTTCTGCAAGACTGCTTTTGCGCTAGATCGAACAGAATCACAAATTGTTATGGACCCACTCATGATCCTCTTCCAGAGACGATCCTCAAGATAATGGACACAATGCTTTTCTTTGGCAGTGCACTTGTTCAGAAGTCTATACATGTGATCCTGCTTGCTCTTCAGTGAAATCCGAAGCACTCGTAGTTGGATGTCCAATACGCGGCAATCGTCTGTTTGTAGGCCGCATGCCTCGTGGATTCGTCTGCGTGATATGAAGTTCGGCACGATCCGATGGTGGAGACAGCGGCGTAGGAAGTGGAGCGACTGTCTTGTTACGACAATTTTCTGTCTTAGAGACAGTACGTCTCTGACCAGTCGATGGAAATTAGTTGGCACTTCGCGTAATAGCTTCCAAGATCGGCTGTTTATAAATCTCGGCATGACTTGAATTTCGTAATATCTTATGTTGAACTGCACGCGAGATTAGTAGTCAGTTTATTCAGAACGGCCAACGTTTCGGAGCTATCTCCTTCTTCAGGGCCTGGAATGGGTAAAACAATTCGTTGAAACTGCCCCATCAAGTGCATCAGCGATCAAGCTAAAGTCCAAGAACTTATTTTCCGCAAGCCTAGCAATAAGAATATCATTATTCACTGTAGGTCGGCTCATCCGACTTCCACGAAAACTGCTGTAGTGAGGAACATGTTTCACACTGCAAGAACGGTTTGCTCAGGCACAAAGGAGGAACTAGAATCTGTACAACTTGCCCGTTCCATAGCTGTCTCCAATGGCTATGAAGGCACGAGATTCTCTAAAAGTCGTAAGCGCTCCATGAAGACCTCTCACAACCAGCAGCACGGTATTAGTCCAGAAAATAAGATCCCCTTGTGCATCCCATTCATCTCGGACGAAATAAGCAGATCTATACGGGTCTGCTTGAGGAAATCAGGTTTGATTGATATAGTGAACCTAGTGGATGTGCCCTCCGATAATCTAAAGCATCGGCTAGTGAGGAATCGTCTATATGATCGTCTTTGCACCACACCTAACTGTATATCTGTCCCTCTGGGAGAGAGGGAGATTGCATGATGTCAGGAGTCATCTATCAGATATCATGCATGATCTGTGGCGACGATTACATAGGCGAAACAGCACGACCCCTAAAGCTTAGAATTAAAGAACATCTAGAGGGAAAACGAAACTCCAGAAAATCCACGCCACTAGGTGCACATCGAATACAGAAGCACGATAACGTCGATTTTGAAGTCCGAATCACCATACTAGGACAAGAAACTGATATAACGGTGCGCAAAACAATGGAAGCATTTCTAATCAAAACTAAGAGCCCATCAATCAATCGCAAGGATGAATGCCTTTCGATCACTAACGAGCTTGCCTCTTATCTAGATCTTTGTCGATTCTGATCAAGTCGTGGTCGAGCGGTCAGTCTCCATTGCCCGCAACCACTGACGACGAGCGAGCGGTCACCCGGCACTACTCACCATCAGTGCCGTATTGCGAGGTGTGTACACGTTCTCAGTTGAGTACGTTTTCTCCAGTGATCGAAAAATAAGTTCTTGGACTTTAGCTTGATCGCTGATGCACTTGATGGGGCAGTTTCAACGAATTGTTTTACCCATTCCAGGCCCTGAAGAAGGAGATAGCTCCGAAACGTTGGCCGTTCTGAATAAACTGACTACTAATCTCGCGTGCAGTTCAACATAAGATATTACGAAATTCAAGTCATGCCGAGATTTATAAACAGCCGATCTTGGAAGCTATAAATGAATTCACACGTAATCATGAAGCTATACATGATTTATTAGCGACTAAGCAGTCAGTATGCATTGGTTTTCGAATTTTTCTTTTGAATACTCGAATATTCGAACAATCGAATATTTCAACTTTTCGATTAACTGGAATATTCAAATAATCGAATATTTCGGCTTTTCGAATTATTCGAATATTTGAATAAGGAAAATTTTGAATTATTCGAATAAATGAATGCCACTGTTTCAGAAGTGGGTTTGCGACATATTAATCCACGGAAAATGGGTAAATCAGTCTTTTGCGAAGATATGGAGATGCACGTTTTCAATCTAACACTTCCAGTGGTGCACGTTAAAGCGAGATCCCATTTCGTTTGCGTGTCTGAACTATGAACAGATTCTCGGTTTTCCTAACGGAATGTTTCAAGGTGCTTTTTGACTCGCCTTTCAGGACGTTGTCTGCAACAGTTTGGTGGGCAATGCTCTCACTCCGTTTTTAGTTTTTAATTCATCGCGATTCTCGCTTCACTACAACCTCATGAGGTCATGGGGTCATGAAGTAAGACAAGGAAGTAAGGCGGTTACCCGTTAAATAAAGTGTCAGAGAATGTTGCTATGGACTGCTCCAGAATGGTGATAATGAGATAGCAATGGGCCAGTGGGAGGGGGGAGGGGACGCCCCCCCCCTCTACCCGAGGATGGGTCGCCGAATTCTTGTAATCACTTGACTTCTTTTTACAAATAATTGGGTGTTAACATAAGTCCTTGCGCTTTTTTTTGCAGACGCACGTTTCTCCACCAATTTGTTATCTTTCAGGTACAAGTCATATAGGACTCGGAAACGCTAATCTTCCTCTAAAAAAGCAATGTGAGCAGTTCTTTTCTAAAACGACAGTTTGCATGAGCTCTAAGCCTGCGAAAAGGAGTGACGAGTCAATGAAGATAAGCGAAACCGACAAATTCCTATCCTGTCATTCAGTTAAAGCACATCAAAACTGTGCAAGCGACCTCTACTACGTATGAAAGAAACGTTTTGTTCGAAATGACTGGTCATGAGCGGTTTTTAAGTTCAAAGAAGACACACAGTGGACATCAACGACAGTGGCTCATTCGCGGCCTCAAGAAGCACGACGCGCAACCGCGCCGCGCGCACCGGAATCGGTGTCGTCTGCGCGCTTCTCCAGGCCGCGGATAGGCCACCGTTGTTGACGTCCACTGTATATAGTCCTAATGACACCAATCACTTCGACCAGACAGATTTCTCTCGTGAACACCTGGGAATCGCTCCAGAGGAATCGCATGGTTTTTGTAAACATCATATTTCTCGAAGCCACCAAATAAAATAATTAAGGAAATCCTATTGAAAGGATCCAGCCATAAGGGTCTAGTCATGTTGCCCGTAACAACGTCGGATCCTACTCTTTACTACTTTACTCGATTGTAGAGGAAGGAAAGCGCTTTTAGACGGTATAAAGCACGTTACGGAAAAATAACAATTTGTCAGGAGAAATCGCAACTGAAACACGTTCAAGGACTTATGTTAACACCTAATAGATAGAAACTTTGCACTATTTTATTTTAGATTGGTCTTTTTTCAATTATTTATGTTGAGTGTTCAATATCATAACTGATATTCTCCAATTTCTTATTCTCTACCGGGGTCGCCAAAGTGGCGGAGACCCCAATTTCCCCCACCCCCCCCCCCCATCCCGCCCACTTTCTGCGTTCGCCACTGTTGTTCACATTAATATGATTGTAGGTACCAATGTAAGCAGCAATTGCATTCTTTCACCCTGTTTTTCACGTCATTATAGTAGTGATTCATCGAGCTTCCTGTGGAAGGAATTATCCGTAACCAAATTGAAATGCGCACATTGCACCCCAGCCTATGTTCTCACCGTGTCTCAGGCAAGAAATCAACTTTATTCCTGTTCCCAACTTCCGTAAAAGACAAAACTACTAACGTTTAGTTTTGTCTTCTATGGAGCTCGATGACCGCCTATTTCTCTCAAACTCGCGTACCTCCACGTAAATTGGCATGAACTTTTCGTTTTGTAGTTTTTTAAATTCAGCCAAACGGCAAGTCGAAAGAGGAAGTAGCACGGTCTTAAAAGTTTGCATGTTGATAATTATTAATTCTAATGATATCAAACCTATTACTTACCCTAATCAGAGCAACCATGACCACATCTTTGCATAAAAGGTCCTAGATGCTCAGATCTAGATTCTTCTTAAACGTCAGTATCGTCAACGTCGTTACCGTGGTCTGAAGTCAGGGAACCCTTCAAGGTGTGAATTGATCAAGATGTAAACCGACATCGACTACACTCGTCTCAGTAGCTGTATCCAAATCAGGGAACCCTTCGTGGCGTGAACTCAGGCGGATTTAACTGTGATCAATAAATAGTTGTAACAACTCTCTCCTACTTTACAAGAACCAGTGGTCCTCACCAAATTGCAAGTGATGAGATGAACAGGCTCTGTTATGTAATTTCAAACAAATCAGGCCCGTCTTTTCCACGGGTCTTATCAGAATTGTTCAGTTTTTTCATTAAGCAATCAATGAAAAATAATAAATGAATAATGACGCATGCTTGTCGTTCGCATTCAGTCAGTTGCTTAGGGTAGATCATAATATGTGATCCATGTATCATGGCAATTTTATCATTAAACCAATTATTCGAATCATGGATGCTCGAATATTCGAATATCCGAATAATCGAATATTTCAACTTTTCGAACAATTCGAATGTTCGAATAATCAATGTATAGTAGTCAGTAAGTAATATGTTGTTCTATCTACAATGTGAGTAACAAAGCAACAACATTTCTAATATTTTTTTCATTGAGGTTCAAGATAATTATAAAATTGAGTAGGATCACAGGGCTATTCAAAGCACAAACTTGGCGCTAGACAAATCACACGTTGAAAAATCAATAAATTAAATGTTATCGTTTTTTCCATTCAAGAGGAAGGCGAAACCCACGGTTTTATCTCGTAACGTATGTTTTCCCGATAAGGATGTTGGACCGCAAGCATAGAGATTCTCGCAAAATTGCCCAAAATTACTGGCTGTGTCGTACTTGTCAGTAAAGGAAAGGGAGTATTACTCTGAAAAGGGAAACATAAATATTCTGCTTTCAGGTTTTGGAAGATGGATCTCGCTAGGGAACTCCTGCATTAATCACAGATGGTGATTATTAATTTTAATGATATCAATCTTATTTAACTATTTTTCTTCTGTCCTGGAAATGTATTATTCTGTTATGGACAAATACCGTTGTTCATGATAGGTACTTGTAAATCGCCAGATCATACTTATGATAGCACCTGTATAAATACCCCTGGCAGTTATTACTTCAAAGTAGGTGTCTCTTGTGCAGATGTGAGCATCCAGGACAACTTTCGTCAATTGCCGTGGTCTGGATCAGGGAACCCTTCGAGGTGTGGACCAACGAGAACATGAGCCGGCATTATTACTATATTCTGTGCTGTCCAAGTCAAAGAAACCTCTGTGGTGTGAATTGAGGAAGATAATAACCGTACATACTAATAAACATTTTCATCAGCTCTATACTCTACAAATGCACTGGTCCTCATTAGGCTGGGGAACGACCTTTTTGAGACGTAGCCGATTAATTTTGACATCATATCTGTATGCATGTTCGTATGTATGTGTGAATATGTATGTAATAAATAGAAATTGCGGAGGATGAACCGATCCAGACCAAATTTCCATTTTTACACCCTACAGGGGCCGGCGAAGGTTATAGGCTACTTTTTGCCAGAAACTATGTTTTGAGTTATCGATTATATCGATTTTATTAATTTTCGCTTTTCTACCACATGATGCAGTGAGGGTGTGTCTACTTGGGTTCCTCAACACGCAGAATATGAATATGACAATCATTTTGCACGAATATATCGATTCAGTATCATCGGAATAAACTAGCTGACTTACAGTTGGAAAAGGGTCACTTGAGCTTTGCTGTTATCGTGATCACCAAAATTATGGGCATTCTAATGAATTTATTGGCAATATGTAGGAGTTGGTCTCAACAGTGAGTGGTAGCCGAAGTAGTAAAACACTCAGGCGGAGCCGGGTAAGGCAGCTAGTGGAGAATATTTATTGGGTTTTTATTGTTCTTCTGGGATATAGTATTCGCTGGAATGGGTAAATAAGTAACCAGGGTCAAGCCTGTGTTGATAAATTATCAACGGGGGGTCGTATGGTGTGCGGGTAAAGGGGGGGGGGTCGTGGAGGTGGGGGGGGGGCGTGGTTGTGGTGGAGAATTAGTGTATTCCTTTCAATATTATAGTAGTGCAGATATGTCTCGGAACAAGGACGAATTTCGGACAGCCATTTTTGTTGATACGTACTGCCAGTCTTACTCTTCCCTCGAAGACGAAAAAAGTCTCGTTATGGACACTATCCAGATGTGCTTTGCCTCCAAGTTTCAGCTCTCCAGCTTATATGGAAAAGATTCAACACAAGAATTACGGAAGTGATGTTTAATCGATAAAAATGGCCGTTTTTACTTGTTTTTATCGAGTAGATCGAAGCAGGAAGGATGACAACTGCGGGAAAGAGAACCACATTGCTTGGGAACACAAACCCTTGCCTAATTAAACCTGGGGAAAAATTGGCACCTGTTCTGACTACGTTTCCTGCTATTCATGTCCAACTACAACAATGCCTACGATCAAGTCAAAATTTTAGGTGAAAAATTTTGCACGTTCGTACTGCCAGTTCTACCCCATCCTGCAGGCTGTTAATAAGTCGTTCTGTGGACCCCACCCAGCTGTGCTCTACAATCAAGTTTCAGATCTTCATGTCCAAGAGGAAAGATTCAGCACGGGAATTACGGAGATGAGGTTTCGTCGATAAAAATGGCCTATTTTGCATGTTTTTATCGACGGAGTAGAATCGCAGTGGAGACAGTTGCAGAAAAATTACTTATACAGCCTGAAAGCGCATACATTCTACTATTTAAAACTGGAAAAAAATCGGTACGTGTCTGACTACAACCATGCCTCAGAGCGAGTCAAAATTTTAGGTGAAAATGTTCGCACGTTCGTACTGGCAGTCCTTCCCAGTCCTGCAAGCAGATAAAAAGTGATTCTATGGGACCCACCCGACTGTGCTTTTCCGCCAAGTTTCAAGTCTCCAGGTTGAAGAGAAAAGATTCAGCACGGGAATTACGGAGATGAGGTTTCGTCGATAAAAATGGCCTTTTTTACATGTTTTTATCGACGGAGTTGAATCGCGGTGGAGGCGACTGCGGAAAAAGGAGCCAAATAGCGTGAAAGCGTAAACCTTCGACTACTTAAAACTACTTAAAACTGGGAAAAAATTGGCACCTCTACTGGCTAGGTGTCCCCCTATTCATGTCCATCTACAACCACAAGTCTGAGCAAGCCAAAATTTTAAATGAAAATTTTCGCACGCTCGTGCTGCTAGTCCTGCCCAGTCCAGCAATCTGACTTAGTGTCCTTTCGTGCATTACGTCCGAATATCTCGAGCCCACTACAAGCACACCTTATTTCAAGTCGTGCAAAAATTTCAGCCAGGGAGGGAATCGAACCCTTGACTATGTAGATGATGTATCCCGATATTTTTCATGACAAATCTAAAGCAAATTGCTTGAGCAAGTCTGAACTCATGCTTTCAGAGCAATATTCGCTAAACGTGTACATTTCAACTTTTGCAAAAATTCTGGATAGAGAGGGGATAGAACCCTTGATTTTGTACGCGATGGCTACTCCTACTGCTGCTATAACGTTTACATTTGAAATCGAGTAGTGTCTGCATTTTCGTTCTCATTTCTCATCTCACTTGAAATTTGTGTACGAAAGGGGAATCGTATTTTTGGCGGCTGAGAGGGGGGGGGGGGTCGTATGGAGGTCGACTTTCTATCATCATCACGCTTGACCCTGTAAGTAACTAAAGCCCAGAAAGAAAATCATCACACCGACGAGTGCTTAAAAAGCGAACTATCGATGGGATGTGATAATGTAGAAGTAAAGTAAAAAGTGGAAGAAAATAAAGGCTGAAACTCTTTTTGTTATGTGTATGCTATGTTTATGTGTTTAACAGACTGAAAAGAAAAGTTCAATTTGTAATGCGAGGGTTCTGAGAGGTCGAAGATTAAAGGAGTAAATAGTAGCTGCTTTCAATTCCTTTCGGTAATTTTCGAGCGCTCATAGTTTTTGATACTAGATCTAATGAAAAAATTACAGCCTACCACGCCAGGAAAAAAGAGCCCAAGACGCTTGCCAGCGTCAATGTCGTCCCCGTTGACATTTGCTGGCCGCAGCCAACTCTACGATCTTGAGACGAGAGGAGAGCATGATTCAGGATGACAGTCCTCATTATCATAGAAACGACACTTTCTTTCGAAAACAGCGAATGTTGCTCCTGTAATGTCACTGCAGTCGCACTCGGCACAGCATTTCAACGCCTACGGTCCGCCCTCGTTTTTGCCTTCGCCAAACGCCTGATTCCAGAGCTGCCATTCATATTTTAGAGTGATCCACCTCGTAATGCTTCTTCCTGCTATAAGCGGCTATTCTTTCTGATCGCAGGAACCAGACTAATGCTGGCGGCCGGCGACAGCGGTCCTCTCTCTCCACCGTGGCCGAACATGCCGCAATCTTTCGTCACCGCGCATTGTAATAGTGCGCCAGAATAGTGATGAATGAGAGTCGCGGTTCCTCAGGCGTCACCTCAGCCTCGGCGTCGCGCAAAACACCTGCAAAAACACTCAATTCCAGTCTAAAATGCAGAAAATGAAATTCTTCCTACAATTAGTGGGGATTTTATAGTCGCTTTTTTCTTTCAACTGAAGTTAGGTGAAAAATATGAGGCAGACATGTGTATGAGAATGAAAAAAGGGTATGCGCTGCGAGGAAAACATCTCCTAGATATGCCTGCTTCCTTACTAGTTCTACTTATGATATTTATCAGAAGTGCTCATTGGTGTTAGCACGATTTTTTAAAGGTCCACATAATCTTCCATCAGCCTAAAATAGCGTCGTTAAGTAAGGTTATTAAACGCTGAAGAGCCGAGCAATGGTGACATCAATGACATTTAAAACCGTTATATGTTTTTGAAGAGACCACCAGCAGCCCTACAGCGTCACAGTGAAGAAACCATAAGCTCAGAATAGACCTGAATGTCTTCACCTATTACAAGCTCTCTTCCTTCCTTGCTCTCGCCACAATTTAGGTGGAGTTGGAGCTGTTAAATACACTCACTATGTTCTGTCGCGTAACTGTAATACAAGTTCCAATTCATTACCAAAGGGGAAAGTAACTCTTGAGGACCGATATGATTATCTTCTGTTTATCCTAATTCGAACAGATGGAGTAAGTACACCTCCATCGAAACAACAAACGTGTGCTTAGTACAAGAACGCTTATTTTGAGAGAAATATTAAATGTGGGCAGAGTTTTGCTTGCCGTGGAAGCGAAACTATCATAGAAAGTCATATCATAAAAACGTTCAGTGCTTGTATTAGTGGACGCTCTCAGAAAGGTCTGAGGTAAGGACCTATCTGCCCTTCCAAAGTGGACGACTTCTTCAGGCTAAAATAAGCATAGTTCTTGGAGCGACTCGTTAAAACCTTTCCGGGGAGATTCAGTGACAAGGGCGCGGATTAAGTATGAGGTAAATCCATAGGTACAGGAACAATAACGGTTTGACACCTGTCCACAATGTCTGTCATTGAGTTTTTGTGGTCCGCTCTGTCATTCAACATTACTCCCATTAGTTTAGTTATTTTTGTTCAAGTTTAATATGAATATAAGCTTGGTTCGAAAGTCGTGCTTAAATTTTGTACATTTTTTTTTCGAACAATCAGAAAATTCATAAATGGGACCTGGTCTGCCTATTTTAATAGTTAAAGAGTAGTTGAACATTATTCCACATTCTATTGCCAAAATTGCAGTTCAAGACCAAGAAACCAAGAAATTCAAAAAAATAAGTGTTGGTGCAAGACTTTCGGACCAACCTATTAGTTGAGAGATTTTGTTTCCAATTGTGATCCGTTCTACTAGCCAGTATCTGGAATGTGGTGGGAGACAATATAGATTGATGACGAAGTCCATAGTGGGAAAAGGTTGTATGTGAATAACCAGTCGTGGAACAGCTAGCTGAGCATAACCTCGTATAGATTTTTGCTGGATGTCGTTTCAACCAAATCAAAGCTGATCCATCCGAGCTCATTCACCGTCTAGATAAGTCCTATGACATGCTTCACCGCGATACCGTCGTTGGTTAAAACGACATCTCACAAGGCTTCACATTTTATTACTACAAAATCTCCATCTAGCAGTGCATTGTCATTTATTGATAAGAGCAGTTGTACCTCGATCGGTTGGTGATAAATGGTCACAGCAACACTGGCGTTGTGAAGTATGCCATAGACATAAAGCACAATGAATATCGGTCTAGGGTGAGCTAGCTAACTGGAAATGTCTTGTTTCTAGCTGTTCAAGGTGAAGGTTGCATTTGGAAAAGGCGAGGTGGATTTCTCAGGGTGCCAACTATCGCAATTGCTCCGAGTCCCAGAGATTTTATTAAAATCAGGGTGTAGAACCGGATGATTCCATAAGACTCCTGAGTTCTCTCAAGGTAAAGCTGAAGACTGTTGCATGCCGCTCGGTTGCAGAGTGCTGGATTCATAATTGTTAGAACCACGTATGCCTCGGGGGTGTTGAGCCTAAGTTACCTCGATAGGAAGCTGTGGATTTGCTGCTTCATCCATTGTCCCGAAGCCTGGTCTCTTGTGCGATCACCTCATACAGGTGATTTCGCACTTTTATCTGCGGAATGAAGAAGGAATTGCTCAGTAAAAAAAGCTGTATATCAGGGATGAGCAAGAGCATTGCATAAAACCGCAGGTTTGGAAAAAAAAAAGGCTAAGGGAGGTCTGAAATAGGGGAAATTTGAAGAGACAAAATAATAAAATGCGGGAATGAATCCAAATCGCTCCTTTACTGTTGAATCCTGTAAAAATAAAATTTAGAATCGTGTACGTCACCAGACTTCGGACGCTTCTCAACTTTCAAGTCCGAACTCGCTCATTCTTACAGTAATACACGCTCAATTGGCCACTAGATACAGTAGCTCGGACTTGTTGTTATACTTATAACTGAAGCAGTGAGGGTAATAAGCACTTCCTGCTCGCAACATGTTTTTGTAAAGTACTCGAGGTGATTTGGCGCTCGTTTCAATGTCGCATGGCTCCTGCACAGACAGTTGCCCTCGAGGCGGTTAGCCCTCTTTATCACCCGCTGAGAGGACCTCAATCAGGATTAAACTGCCGCTCTTCTGCCCCACGTTGTGTCACACCTGTAGCTCATACTTGACACGAACCTCCGCCACTCCAATTCCTCGTGTTTTCTCCTCTTCTTTTCCTTTCTCTACTAGCGTTTTGCGTGTTTTCAGCTTCTATAAATGAAACCCCTATTTCCCAAGTGTCGTACAATATATTCATGTTGAGGATAATCCTTTTGTAGTTGCATGGAAATTTCATGCTTGATCCAGCGCCACGTGGAAACATTCCATTCTCTCCTTTTTTGGCTCATAGGGTTTCGTTTCCATTGTCCAATCTCACTTTGAGCCCTCCTTTCAATTTCTTAGCACCTCTGCCCTTCGCTACCACTCGCTTTTTGTTACCTGGACCATTGGGATCACTTCATTTTGCAGCAGTTCTTCAATTCCGCAAAAATTTTACAAGTTTTTTTAATACTTCCCTTGTACGGCTATCCTATTCAACATCTAGTTACTCAACTAATGACAAATTAGATGCATCAATAGTATATGAGCATTTCAACCAAAGAAGGCGCTTGGTAAGAATAATACAAAGGGATTTAAATGGGATTCTTCTAGACAAATATCCGCGTAGTCCGGAATTTTTGCCATAATATGGCTGGAGTGTCCGAAAACCTACGAATCCGTGTAATTGAAGAATGGAGTGGTAGAAATACTCAAAATTGAATCACTTGAGTTTTCGAACATTTGAAACAAAAGTGCAAGTACCAACATATAGTAAAAATAGAATACATTGCAGCACTTGCTCCCTTTTTCTTTTCGGAATCTCGAAAGTATTCTTTCCATCTAATCATTTTTGAAATGAATATGTAGTTTCGGGACAAGAATTTCTTCCGAGTGATCTGTTGAATCTGCAAGTCTGGAGACTCGTTCGCTCTATTTTGAGGAAGCACTTACGAAGGAGTTGTTTCTTGATGAGTTCTTTTGCATTACCCTAAAATTTATTTGATATATTTCAAGTTTAAAGATGTTAAAACACTCAAAAAAATTGTTTTTTTTTTCGATTTTTCGACGCAGCCCGTTGTTCATGATCAACTGTGATTTAGTGTTCGATATGAGATGAATGACCTTATTCAAAGGAATGCGGATGCTGTAACAAGGGGCTTTTGGTATGAAAACGCGATTGTTGCTGCTACTTTGTGACAGAAGAAGCCTAGATACACAAATCCGCTTTTAAAAGTTACTTTAAAGAAATCCATCTTCATTCCTGTCAAAACTGATGATTTTTTCTGCAAAAGGTACTCCCACCTCAGCCATGCTTTCAGAGCGGCAATCTCTCGTCAGTTACTTGAGATCTGCATATTGCAGGCGTCGCTCGTGCCCTCGAGCAGTCACAATATTCAATCAAGTGGCCACAAAAAGCTGACAGGCTCCAGGGAGCGGTGGCTGCCTGTCCCCTGTCCTCCTCGCCTGCCTCAGTGGTCCTGTCCGGTAAAAAATCGTCGGCCGATCGTATCGTGGCCGGTGTAATCGGCGGACTGGCGTGTCTTTTTGAGTCTCGCGAGTTGTCCTTTGGTCGTGTGCTGGTGGAGGGTAGGGGTATGTGCGGGGTTGGTGGATGAGGCAGTGTGGACAGCAACTGTCTCCTGCAGTTGACGAATGGGGCGACCCTTCCGAAACTCTCCGGTCACATCGCCAAGCCAACAACTGCAAATCAGCACGCGTCCCCGGTTGTTCATTCCGCGAGCGGGATTCGGGACGTGGATTCGTTGAGGATTAGCTGCGCAACTCGATTATGTTGAGAAAACAAAGGTTTTCAGAGAGTTCCTAATCTAGGAGTGCCAGAGGAATGTCGGAGGCACCATGCACACCATTATCCAACTGCCGACATGATGAGTTCGCAGAGGTAGTGTCCTTTATATTCACAGCTCACTCCCTGAATAAGACAGAATTATAAGCCAGTATTTGCATATGTACATGTGAAGAGGTATAAAAAGCTCCTCAAGTTCCTTTGCAAAGTTTCTTAAAAATTTTATTTTTTTTTTTCGCAAAACCAGCGAGCGCTCCGTTGAAGCTAAACTGAGATAGTCGTCAAAAAAGTCTTAAGCAAAAGGCAAGAGTGGAAATTTTCTACTATTTCTAGTGAAACAATCATTCGTGTCTTCTGGGCGAGTCAACGCTCACATTTGCCTCAAGATTGAAGTAAAGAGTAGAGACACCTAGGCATATAGCTTTCGAATAGCAATGCTATGAAGTTGAACTTTCCCGAAAAGTTTTAAATCTTCCGTTTATCTAAAGTGGACGAGATTTTCAAGCAAAATGTGATACTTACATTTACTATTTTATTATTTAACTTATATCTACTTACTATTAGGTTGTCCCATAAATAATGGCCGTTTTCGAGGTGCGCACTCCAAGGGGCGTGACTCAGCTCAAACTTGAGATTTTCCCTTGAAATAAAAAGTATTATGATCAGCATTTCCTGCAAATTTTAGCATTACAGTGAAACTCGTGTAAAGAAAGAAACCCAAATTACAGGAGTTAACGAAGTGCGAAAGGTCAATTTTCAGTACACATTGATTCGCATGAATTTTCTAGCCGAAAACTGGATTCACCGCGAGCTCGAAAGGATACCCTATTAGGCAGAGGTCTGGCCAACACAATATTACAATGAGAGATCCAACGGCTCACTCAGTGAAATTTTTCTTAGTAGGATGTGAACCTGTGTGGATTTGCCCGCCCCGAAAGTGGACATGAACTTCTTCGGTTCACCATAACTGAGGCATTTTCAACCGAATCTCGAAGCCAAACCCAAAATATTTACAGGCGAGGCATTTAGTAAATTCTACTCGTGGCCCGGTCTGGCTACTGTCGAACACCTCGAGTAGCATTTCATCTCCCAGGAAAAAGTTACCGTATTCTGAGATGTCAAAGTTCGTTGAGTATATCCACATCACTCTCAGCGATGCAAGCAAGACAAAAGTCCATTTTAATAAGCAATGTCTACTCATCACTAAAAGTGGCCCAGTTTTTCGGAAAATTCCGAAACAGTGTTTATTAGAGGGATAAAAGTAAATGGTGTCTCAAGTTGAGCACTGACCAGCAATGCTTTTGTTCGAAATGCACTTTGCTCATTTTTTGCCATGTTTGGCTGCCAAGAAAGCAGGGCGACCTGTGATTTAGTTGCGCCCAACCTGGCTGCTAACATTTTTACGGACTGTTTCAGAACTCTGGTCTCTGCTCCAGAACTATGCTTTCGTTTCTGACGAGTTTCGTGACCATTACCTGGTCAAATTTCAGAACTCGTATCGTTCTGGAAGTGTTTCTCTAGCCACAGCTTCTGCGCGCTTACAACACGATTACCTGGCCAGATGCAAAGCTAACACCAAATCTGGCTCTTATCCTATTGGGGCGAAAAAAAAATAGTCTAAAAATTGGGAGGACACAAAAACCATGTTTTGCCTCATCTTACAATTTCGTCTGCAGAAACCAAAGAAAAGGTAAGTGAGGAGTCCTTTTTAGGATACGGATGGAGCAGATCTTGCTCTGTATAGTAGTCCAAAGTTGTCCATCTAGCTTCCGAATTAATGGGTTTATGAACTTCCAAAAATTCATTACTAGGTTGCGGCCATTTTTCGTGGGACAACCTAATATTTGATTATTTACTTTGTTGTTTACTTATTTATTTATTTATTTGAATGCAAGCAACGGTGCACAAATAACGAGAAAAATTAAACACAAACACAGAAATAAAAAGATGTCCATCTTTCCCTTTAAAAACGCACTTTGCCCCCGATGTCTTCTCGTGGTGGGTCGTAAGATACGTAGCTCTTCCCTTACAGAAACTGAGGAACTCCTCAATTAAGATATTTTCCTCATAACTTGACACAATTAACATATTCGCGACAAAAAATCTATGCCGTGAAGATGATAGGGAATTAATCGCTTTCATAGGTTCGATTTTACGGTAGTACCGAACCACAAATATTTATGTAAGAGGGATATTAAACGCACATATCAAGATTGTTCTGAAAGAATGGACCGCGGGTGAACCCCATCTTTCGAATCGTTGACTTTTTAGTGGCATAAATTCGAATCATCAGTCTGGAGTATGGAGATTTTGAAAGCTTAAGTCTTACTGGTATATACACCTACATAGGCTCGAGCTCTGAGCAGTCCCTTCAGGAAGAACTGTGGGAAATATTATGACGGGATGCTGGTGTCCAGGGGCAACTCTACTGTGGGGCGTTTTCGACTCCACAACACCAACAAAATGGGCCCTCTCGAGATTTCACTGCCAATTTTTGCGTTATCCTCCCTTCTTGACAGGGTGCGGCGAAGGTATTGATAGTAAAATACGAGGACGGTTTGAAAAGGTTCCGGAAAGGCAATAAAAACAAAATAAATGTGATGCTACCGATATTTTATTTCACAACTCAGTCCCCTCAAAACTCGAGACACGTGGTCCGGTCCATTTTTAATTTTTCACTCTCTTTCCGGAATGAATTTCTCTGAAGCATTCAGAAAAATCGGATAAAGCCAGGATTAGTTCTGCTCTTGACTGGAATCTTGTTCTAGAGGGAAACTCCAGGTGCGAGGAAGCTAATGCGAAAAATATCGTCCAATGAGGTGGAATTTTAAGTTTCATTATTACGATTTTTTGATGAGCCATAACACCTGCTCGAGCGGTCATGCTGACATGGAGGGACAATTCTTTTTCCCTCAATCCCCTGGAACTCGCGAAAACAGACGCCGTCGCCATTCCACCTCAGGGAACTGTATTTTTTTTCTCTTCAGAATCCATTCTTCGTTTCTAACCTACTGTTTGCATTGCGGCTTTTGTGACCACAGTGTAGCGCTTGATGTAAACTTGAACATGGATCACATCTTCGATTTGGAATCCAATTTAACCATTCAAAATAATTTCCTGATTTTCATGTTGGGTTGTGTTTCTGTTCGGGGTAGGGCAGATGCGGCACTCATTTTTCAAAACCCTTTTTTTCTGAGTTAGTTCGTCGGGTAGAATAAAAATTAGTGACCATAATAGTAGATGCGCAAGGCTTCCTTATTAAGCACGCATTTGTATTCCAGCTGTCGACACTTTATCAACGATTTCATGAACTTTCTCTGGTGTGGTCACCTTTTCCTAACATTTTAGGCATGGCTTCCTGTTTGCTCTCGTCCGGCTACGCTTGGTTTTCAGAATCCAGAAACCATGACTGAAAAATCAAGGTGATGATCCTCCAAAATCAGCATCCAAGCGGTGTTCGGTTAACTTACGATTTTCTCTTCTAGTTAAAAAAAAAATAATAACCACCTAAATTTAGCATCTCTCTGCAACTCTGCGCAGTCGCAGTTGCCTGACTTGATCCCCTTGTCAAAAGCAGCGACTTTTTCACATCGAATAGACATTCAGAGTCAATTCATTTGAAGGACTCTTGACCAGAACTAAGTGAACATTTTTCAAGAAGAACATTTTCTTGATGGAGATCCTAGGAACTTTCCAAATTGCCCTCGTAAATGTCTACTGCAAACAACTCCATGGATAAATTATTATAATAGTTTTTATTGAATAAAGTTAACAAATAAGTAACGATTGATACGTATTTTACCACACAATTCCGATTTGGGCTCCCTTTGTTCTGATACACCTGCGGAGACGGCGCGGGAAGCCATCCAGCCGCATCGAGACTATTCCAGTTCCGGATCAGAGCTGCTTCTAAAGAAGCGACATTCTTGTGAGATTTAGCGAGGGCTCTCGCTTGCTGCACTCCCCATGTTGCGTGATCAAGCAGATCTGGACAATTCGGTGGACAGTCCTGAGAAGAAATGAAATCGCGAAGATTTGCTTGGCACCACTGTTACGTTCGGCGAGCCTTATGAGCTGGTGCTGAATCTTGCCGGAACACATGCGCATTGTTTCTAAAATGAGAATTTAGCCAAGGGAGGACACGAAAATGATTTTACAACATTCAAAAACACACAGAAACGTTGAGAAAGGGATTATCAATACTTTTTGCGAACTCTGTAGACCACTGTTGTAGTTCTTACTATTTCGAGTTTAGCAGCACATAACACTCGGTCAATGTTTTTTTGAGTCGCCTTGTGTTCATGGGTTATGTCGGCTTTCCAAGAGCCCCTCTTTCTTTACCCATGGTAAACTTATTAACGTACCCAAATTTATCCTTTATCTCACACCCCTCAACATGTTTATCTATACCTAATGCTGTCTATATCCAAGTGCTACTCTTCGGTAATCACACCTATGGTCATGAGATTACCCAGATTTCGAGTGACGCTTCTGGGCATTGCCAGTCACTCTGTGGCTATTTTAAAGGCAACGCTCAAGGAAATTTTCACCTCTGAAGCGAGTCGCTTACCGTGTGCCGGCCGCTGGACAATCACAGGAGTGGGTTGAACACAGCGAATGGAGGCCCACCTGCGAAGATACTCCCGTGGACACATCTGCCGCTGTGGACAAAAGGGTTTTCTTCGCGCCAGCTAACGAATTTGACAGGGTGTGCGCATGTGGTTCAGCGGAGGTTATGAAATTCGTACCGTTTGCAGGGTTCCGTGGCGGGACTCATCACGGAACATTCGTCCGCGCTTTGTACACGCATGAGATATCGCTATCATTTTCTGTGTTTTCCGCGTGTTTCACGCTACTTCATCATTGCCGATGAGTTCGTCGTCCATAAAAAATGCCGCGAAGTCTCCAACGTGGATATTTCCGTGAGTGCTGCCTTTAAAGTGATATCCTCTGAAAACTGTGCAGCACGAACGCAGCCCGAACGGCGTAATGGTTCGGGTAGAAACTCTAGCAGCAACGGTTGCCAGTTGCTGCCATCCTCCCCTTAATTGCTGCGATCCCTCAGCAATTGCTGCTAAAGGGCCGACAGACTGAACAGTAATCGAGGGGAGGATGGCAGAAATTGGCAACCGTTGCTGCTAGGGTTTCTACCCGAACCATTACGCCGTTTGGTCTGCGTTCGCCCTGCACAGTTATCAGTCAGAAGCACAAATTTTGCCATGGTTTGATTACACTCCTTCCAAGGACTAGTACATGAGTCAGATACACCCAGTCAATTCAGATCCATTGGATTAAGCTGTCAGCTGGTGATCTGTAAAGCTGATTTCGAGCCACCATGGTGTATTCAACTTAATTTCGATGAATTTTGTCGTGCTGAAAAAGAGGTTAAGGTAGTGTATTGGTGAGCAGCTGAAAAATTGCTCCAAAGAGGTATCCACGCCAAAGTTATACGATGTCTCAAACTCTCAGCGTAACGACGAACTATTTAGAACATTTGCTACGAGGAGAGGTCACAGATCAGCTGTTCCTTCGAAAACAGGGTCAGGCATGAGAGCTGAGAAAGTATCTAGCCAAGTGTTTGATGACACTTTCTTTAAACTTCGGCGTGGGTCGGGACATCCCTAGTGCGCGTCAAACTAACGACTCAAAATGGTTAGCATTGAAATGAAACTCATTCGAGTGAGGTTACAATTGACGCTTTGGTGACCTTGAGGTGTGTGTGTGTTTGTGTTTGTGTTTGTATTTTTATATGCATGCATTCGTGCGTGCGTGCGTGCGATTCTTTAGCACGTTCAAGCTTACCCCAAATATCACGGAATACGAGTTTATCACTTTTTTCACATGCAGAAAATTAGGTTTTCTTTACCTTGAGTTTTACGAAGGAGATGAGGTTAATAATTGGGAGATGAATATGGCTACAAGACACAACCATCAAGCTGCAATCTTGCGATTTTCGACCATTATTGGTCCTTCTTATGAACTTGGGCTTAGTGAAGCACACAAAGTTCCGCCTAAACTCGATAGTCGTTTCTTATGACATGTTTGATCCTTTTCAGAGCGTTACCATGAATTCGATCATTTTGCTGGACAAAATGGCGAAGATCGGTTCAAGAAACGAGGTTTGTGCAAGTGTTGTCGAGCTTCCACTCCATTATATTGGGATTGCATTGGAACAGCAAGGTACAAGCTTGCGATACTGATTTTCCTCGATTCCTATCATCCTGATCCCTTGTAGGGGCAGTAACAGGGTTATCATTTTCAAAAAAAAAACCTTGTGAACAACGAGAAATTGAAGGAAGGAAAATCGAGTAAACCAATCGAAAGATCGAATATTCAAGAGACAAGAGGTTTCATGAAACCCCTTTCCTTTCTTCAGCGTTGTGGGAAGCTCATTTTTCTAAACACTCCAGTTTTTGGCTCATTCGGAATCGAATACTCGAATATCGAACACATCTCATACGTTTTTTTTGGTCACAAACACGAATACAGACACTAAGTCTGAGTTCGCTGTTGTGGGCAAAATGGTGAAACAAGCAGTGGCTCCTTTATAGGACAACCACAACGAGAGGATAAACCAGGACGTCAGGTCGCCGACGAGCCGACATTCTTCGCCATGCTCTTCAGGCAGCGACCAGAGCCGAGAAAGCACTCCACCCGAGGAGAGCCCAATCCAAGCTGCCAAGAAAGCTGTGTTCAACATGCTCTATCAATACCAGGTAACAATGAGCAGCAGATGGTCTGGGAGTGGTTCGCGAAGGTGTAAATAAAAAATTTAAGGGGTTTATTGGGGCCGTTACAATAGCGTCGACCTTGATCTGCAGTGTCCAAAAGCTGGTTTAGGTCTGCTGAGCATCCAATCATTAGTGGCATTTTCTTCTCAACATGATATTAATTTTACGTGGGATGACATCAAGATACGGTGAGCACAATAAGGATCAAAGAAATTGCTGTCAAAGTGTAATGATTCCAAAGTCGAAATTTCAAAATTAAGGGAGCTAGTAGAGCGAACTTTGCAAATATGGTCTGGCACTACCTAAATAGTGCAAATGCCTCTCTAAATTACTAAGAGTTCGTCTCACAGGAGCAGAGTCCCACCTCGTAAATGTTTGGTATTTCTGTATAGATGAAATCCCTACGGGATCTTGAAATCAATACTTCGCATCATGTGCAGTAGAAGTGTTCTGAACACTAATTTTTGGGGCTTGTTTTCACTGAGCAAAGGTGGGGTGCTTGCCATCTGAGGGAGGTGGTCTATACCTTACCACTGATAAGCCGTAGTTGTTCGTAGTCTTTTGGTGTGGTAAGACTCATTGAGCACATGTACAGGGTGGTCCACATGAAGTGTGACGGGAAAAACTACCCATAACTTTGCAAAAATCAATGCAAATAGGCACTTTTTACATTTATTTGATAGGCGAAAAATTCTACATAAGATCTCATCCATCCCATTCAAATTGGTCGCCTTTCTCCCGGAAATTTTTGCGGGTGCGCGCGACGATTTTCGGCGAGATTTCGTCCCGTGCCTTCATCAGGGTTGTCTTCAACGAATAAGGTGACTTGGGTTTGAAATAACAGGCATTTTCTTCCAGGAATGACCAGATAGCAAAGTCCAGACGAGTGAGAGTGGGCGAGTTTGATTGTCAAAAGTCATCCGTCCAGGAACCCAGAAGAATTGTCCCACACCATTCAAGTTTTTTCTTTCCGCTATGGGCTAGTGCCCAATCTTGCTGGAAGGTCCATTCAGTGCCCGTATCATTTTCTCTGGCCTAGAGTATCATCGCGCTCTCCAGGATCTGCTTTCGCTAGAGTTCGGCATCAATTTTAACTCCACCTTGGACAAAAAATAGGCCTGGTCTTGCCCAGGCCCTATATTCGAATCCACACCAATTTGTTCTCTGGAAAATGGGTTTTTAGACCTTTACGGCTCTTAGAGATCCTTTCCCGTTGATTCCGTGCATTTCGTAGTGATTCAGCGGTGAATATCCTCTATTCTGTGAAGAGAAGCTGGCCGAGCTTGTCATCGCGCGCAAGGGTCACCATCTTTCTGCATTTCTACAATCTTGAGGCCTTTTGTGATGATACCATTCAAAATCATCTCTGATCAGTGTTTGCGTAGTTGAACAGCTCATTTCGTGATTCTTAGCGATTTAATGCTTCTTTCAGGATTTCGAGTTTGTCTTTGACGCCCATTCGAAGAGCTGTTGATGCCTCAAAAACGAGCATAACCTGGGAGTGTGCTTTTGAAACACGACAAAAGCGATTTGGCTCCCAACCAGTGATAAGTGATGATATCCGCTCGCGTTTGATGGAACTCGTAAACTCTTCCAGACCCATGAGATTGAGTAGGCTTTAGGTTGGTGTTCGTGGAACGCTAACCACGCTAATCAATGGTGATTACGGTGATTGGTTACGCTGTGAACTACGCACTGTTTGGAGACGCCGGGGGTGGAACTTGGTGTGTTAACCTTGTTTCGCTCGACTACGCTTCGTGAATCCTTCCTTAGTTTTCAAAAATCTCAGCCCACCTCCTGCAAGTATGAACACCCGAAGATGAGAGTCAAGAAATCGATATTCAATGAACACAGTGGTAGGGAATCAATGTACTCGTAAAGCCCTACAAAGAGTTTGGTCTCTTTGCGAGTATCCCTTAAAACATACATGCCCGATTGTTATGCAGCAAGCACGCTTTACATAGCAGCACGTTATTTAAGGTGACCCAACGTCCGGTAAAACTCAATTTACGGCTTAAAGTTGCCGCCGTACTGCATGTGCCTATAGCACCATGTATCGTCGTCTTCAGCGACATCAATTTCTATACGTATTGCTTCTGACAGAAACCGCTAGCGTTGCCGTCGCATCAGTCATAAATAATCAATAACATCGGTATCAAAATTGATTTTGTCTGGATAACGGCGATGGTTGGTGCTACAGTCCACGTGAAGTATAGCAACAGCCTCACATCAAATGATTGCGGAATTCTAGTCTAGTTTAGTGGAGTTTAGGGTTACGTATTAATTTGGTTATTACTTCATTCCACCTTTTGATTCATCAGATGCAAAGGCTCCGTACTTAGTCGATCCTTAGTCTGGTTTGTGATGTGGCACTGATCTTACGGAAGACAGAGAGAAACAAATTGAATTAACAAGGCGCATTAGGACGCAACTTGCAGAATGAGACCATAAAAGAACATACTTCACATTTTAGGCGATCCCAGTACGAGCGAAAATCCTAGCGGATTGCATACTGTCCACCCTCGACGAGGCGGAAGTGACAAATCTGCTGGACAGTGCCGGATGGTCCAGGAACGACTATGTACGCGGTTATAGGACGATGGTAAGTAAAATCTCCTAGAAATGAGGTTACTCAGTACCATGGAAGGGCCACTTCTATGGTTTTGTCGATGTAGCTAGCAACAAGCCAGTCCCCTCGGAAAGCGGCTCTGGTGATGTGCGCGACCCCATTGTTGGCAGAGCGTTGTCATCGACTGCCGTTACACCGAGATAGATGACAAGTCTCTCCCTTCATTGGGGAACACCCCGGGGATTCAGCCCTGTTAGCAACGAAATCGTTGGCGTTTCTATCGGAAATGGAAGTGTTTGCAGAACGACAGCCTTCTAATGAAGTCAGACCCTAATGATTTTGAAAAACTGCACACTATCCAAGCCTACTGCACTGAAGGAACAAATCTTTATGTTTTTTGTTTATATCATTCGTATGGTCCCTTCACTAAAGCCTGTATCAGTAGGAGAACTGGCGTACCTGGAAGCTGTTATCAAAGAACTCTCCGGTGTTTGCCTTCTGCAAGCATGATAGTTATACATGTGTTCTTCATGTCAAATTTTGAAGAGCTGATACTCCATTGAGAACTTAATTGCTAACTCGTTTTGCCTTCATCGAAAAAAAGCAGTAGACGATAAGCAAAGAAAAATTAGGAAAAAATTACAAATAGAAGGTCACGAGTACGATCATTATGCGGCTATCATTGCAGTTTTTCTCTGTAATTTCTTTTCTTTCCATATTTTAGCCCAGCGGCACTCCCGTCTTCGACCTGACTACTCCCCAGAAAACAGCATATGTGCACCTTAGAGTAGAATTTTTATGGATCATAGCAGTTCTTCATGGGATTGGTGATGAATTCATAATTGAGAAAAATGTCAGCCATTTACTTAGATTGCAGAAGCAATTTCTCTTTTCTTTCTCTTTTTCTATCTTTGAAAATGTATAACAGCATTTCCAGAAGAAAGAAAAAAATTAAGAAGACAAAAAATTGACCAGATACTCGAAGTCCCGTGAACTCATCTTAAGAAGGGATTTTCTGGGAGATTTTGAGAATTTTTGCACACGGTTTTTTTTTGAACTCCGGCTTCTCTGAGATTAGGAACTCCTTGTATTTTCATTCATTCTTGGTTTGCACATGCTACTTCTCCTCTAAATTTTTACGTAAAATTTTTTGAACTGCTATGTATCAGAACTCAGGACTTCTTATTTATGATCCAGTCTAATTTTGCGTCAATCGATCATGGATTTTATGATGGAAAAAGACCAATTTCACGTTAGAAGTATCGGAAAGTCCTGTGATTCAAGTGTTGAACCCAATCTGATCTCCTATTATCAGTTCATCTCGGAAACGCGACAACATCTCCAGAGCAGCAGATCGAGTTGCATTTTTGCCGATGCGGACGCTGTGCTTCAGGCGCGAAAGAGTCCTCGAAAATGGCTCCCCGGGGACAGCGGGTGGCGACAGCCCGACGCGACACGAATAATGCGCATTTGACAGATGATAGCACGTCCCCGAAGGCGCTCAGAGACTACCGTAACCCTACCCCGTCGCTTCGACGTTAGCGCTGCGTTCGCAGTGCGTGGGCGTCAGCTACGGGCAAAGTGTCCGTGGCGAGCGAAGTTGGTAAGGAGTGAATTCAATGGAAAGGTCCTGGAGAATTTTGGAGATCTGAAATGTTTCAGATCAGACGAATTTCCTGGGCAAAAACTGGTTTTTTTCTTCTCTAAGACACAGCTCGCAGAAGGATGAAGAGTGTATGCGACATACATTTAACGTAATACATAGCAGAGCGAGTAGAAGGTCATTCCTTCGATAATCAAAGGGATTGTGTAAACATAATAGTAAGGATGCACAGATGAGAGCTCATCACTCGGAATTTATTAACTTTTCACAATAAAAGTCCTTGAAGCTCGAATCAGGCACATGGAGGGATTTACAAACTGTTCCGAAAAGGCAAAGATAATTCCTCTTCTAAAGTGGACGAGTTTTCTGGAACACAATGGCTGAATCGTTTTAAGAGCCACTCATATCTCATATCACCAAGCAATGACAAGTAATGGTAAACAGCAATATATATATATATATAACTTTTTTTTCGGGAAACGTTTTAACTCTGAAGGAGCGGAAAGCCTAATACCTCTTCTGGAACGCTCATTCCACCGCGGGAATGTGGAGCCTCTGACGCACAAGGGTCATGGAGCTCCGGTCCGCTTCTCTCTGAAACTCGTCCACTCTGCATTTGCGTGTAGAATAGAGCCTCAACGGGGACATACGGGAATCTAGCTAGAGATAAGCTTTTGCATACACCTAGAACTTACGTGAACTATCAACATCCACCTCACCCCTCACCCCCCCCCCTTCCCAAATATTGTAACTGGCAGCTTTAGCAAATAGTTACGCATTCTAGGCGCTAATTCCAAGATCCTCTAAAAGCTCTATATAGTTTTTTGTTGAGCAAACGTCATATTTTCCTTGGAAAATGCCCAAATTTAGGTAAAGCGATTCTGCTAATAAAAGTAGTGTCACTACTTTTACGTGGATACTTGGTATTACTATTAATACTACTAGGACGTCATGCCGAACTTTAATGAATAAGGTGAAAATTATCCTAAACTATGCTAGAATTTGTTTGTTTTAGGGGAAAGAAATCGATGCAAACCCATTTTTTCCGCGCCAAACTAAAGACCCCTCAGGAATGGCCATAAGGAATAAATAAATGCCACATCACCCATATCTTTGCATCTCTCGTTTTCATCTGCAATGACCCTTTCCCAATTCAGGCGAAGAGCAAAAAAAATACAAATTTAAAAATTTATTTGGATGCCAAATACGCCTGAAGATCTCCAGAGTTGTCAAAGTTAAAAGTAAAACAATATGGGATAGATCTGCTTTGTGAATTCAATGACGAAATGAACGACGGAGTATTTTGGTGTTTTTTTCTAAACGGCTGTAACTTCTCACCAGAGTTGCAACCATCTTTTCAGGGACTTTCCAAAGGCAGAGACATCTAGGCTTCTGAAATTTGACGCTGTCATGCTTCTGGAGCCACCAATATCTAAATCTAAATTGTACCAAAGGCCGATCCCAGTGTGTTTCCTACAGAGCCGCATCCGGTGGCCTATCACTCAGCAGGCAGCCAACAAATCAGTCCGGCAGCCACTTGCCATCCAGTAACCGCTATCGTGCCATCTTCTGACAATTTGCATAAGCTCAAAGAGCGGAAATTGACACGATTTATCGTCGTGTAGCGCTTGGCCGGAGCGAGATTGCGCCCCACCACCCGCCCCGCGCTCCCGGCTGTCCGTCAGCCGCGGCATTCCACGACATCGTTATGTGTGACTTAATCAGGCGACTACGGTAGCCAGCTGGCTGGTCGACGAGGCCCGTGGCCGGCGACGACGAGGAGGATATAACTTGCGCCGAGCGGCGGCGCGCTGGCGCTGGCCCGGCTCCAATTTGTGCGCGCCATCACTCACGGAACGCCAGCAGACAGTCATTCCTATTGTCTCGGCCCGGGTAGAATTCGCCATGTCACCAGCCGCCCGCCCTATACAATGTCGTCGTTGTCTTCTGACGCTTGTTCCTTCCGATATTGCCGACCACACCGACGTGTCAGTCAATTTATGTGCGAGACAGGTGATCCGGGATCCCCAGCGGGCTTGATGACCGACATAGTGAACGAAAAACTTCTCTTTCCAGAGCTCTAAGGGCAGATTTTGCAACCTCGTTTTCGAATTTAATGTCATTTCATAAGAGAGATAATGCAAATTCTTTCTGGAGCTTTATCATGTCTTCTTATGGAAACAACTACTTTCACGACGTATTAGAAGGAAAGGGGAGAATTTTTTTCCTGCAAATAACGATAAAGTTGTTTTTTTCTGTGGTAACAGGCAAAGTATTTTGCGAGAAAAGAACATTTTCCTGAATTTATGCTTGGTTAAAGTAGGAATATTTACCTTACTTCATTTCTCCAGTATATTTACGTTTCTGTAAAAAAATAGTATTTATGTAGGTTAACATTTCGGCAATCGGGCCGTTATTTGCCTCATAATCGTGCACTTATTCCAGTTTTCCCAAAAGGACTTCTGTGAAGATAGAAATTTTTTAAGTTATGAAAAAATTGGGACCGCTCGCCTTTGAAAAGTTGTCATTGCTCCAGCTGTCCACTTCCTGAAGGTTCTTACCCACAGTTAGAGGAACTTGCAGCGCTGTTTACTTTCCTACAATTTCTAACAAATTCACATTTTTGCCTTTTATGGAAATTGTTACGGATAACACAATCAACATCATATAACGTCATGCATGTTTCACCACTGCTTCCGAACCCATCTAGAGCAGAGGACTGCTGGAATCTCAGGCGCTTTCGTTCTCAGCCGATTCGAAGCTTGCCTTCGGCCATACCCTTCCCACCTCTACCCACAACCCCCTCCCACTAACCCTTTGCTCGCACCTTCCTCATTCTGTGCATTTTTCGATCGCGCTCTCTGCCGCTGAAGTATGAATCCGCGAACATTGTAGTCGTCCATGTTTTTTCGGAGTACAAACGCGACACGAACGATTTCGCTTGTAGTCTTGAGTTTTTCGGGTGTCGCCATTGTTGCGCTTTTGATTTCTCCAATTCTCTTTCTCATTATCTATGTCACTGATTCTCTGGAGGAGACTGTTGGTCAGCACTGAGACCAGTGCTGATTGCTTCAGCTGGATAAGTACCATATGCTGGAGTCACGCGTGATAAAATCCCCATTAATAATCTGCAAACCAATGTAGAACTTGTTCACGCAGGATATGGGGGGGGGGGAATCAGGACGCTGCGATGTGTTCTTGCTGGACTGCGTAGTTCTCTTTATTATACCTATTTTTTCTTAATCAAATTACTATGGCAAACAATTTGATGCACCTACTTCCAAAAACTCTATTCATTTCGAGATTTCAATTTTTGGCAATTTCTACAAATTTTAAGAACAAGAAACTTTGTATGTGCATATCTCTGGCGCATCTGAAATGTCCTAAGAGGCTAGGATCTATTTACTTTTGACTCTGATTGTTATGATTTGAATGTTAATATTTATCCATAATTTTTGTTCTGACAATGCCAGTCGTTTATTTTTGAGCTAAACTTTTCTTCAGTTTGGGTCTGCTGCTCATCCTGGCTCATGGTATGCGATCTATCCCAATGTTTTCCAGCAATTTCCTTGAGACTCTGGTTCGTACTCTCATGCCTCGGATGATCTTTTACATAGTGTTCATAATAAATGAACAAGCCAACAAGCAATAAAGAAGTGAGAGAGTTCCTAGCCTGGAAGTAGCATTCAGTATCTGCTTCAGGTCTGGAGCTCAACAATTTTATTTATGCGAGAGCTTTCATAGTAGAACTTAAGTTTTCGTTTAGAAACTCAAATCTTGTGATTGAGAGCAAATTTTAGAAATAGGAAGCGGTTTTTAAGAATTTGTTGCAATGTTCTAGAATGATTAAAGTTAAACTGCAACTATGAATCCTGTAACTTTTTGCTCAGATTATTTCACTCAACCAGAGACACAACATACTTCTAAAAAATGGATGACCGTGGTGTCAGAGACATCAAATCCAGGTTTAATACATGGATAGCCATGTGGAATAAAAACCCCTCAAAATACGTAGTGAATAGTGAATACATAAACAAACAAAAATCGAACAGAACTCCCTCATCCACCAAAAAGTAAAACCTAAAAAAGATCAGGGAAAAAATTCTAAAGGAAAGAATACATATTAGATTTTGCCCAAGACAACTCTGGAATTTTTCCAAAGATATCTGCCAACAACATTTTTAAAGTGACGAACACTGTGCCTGGAACTGTAAAATGTACTTGTAACAACCAAATTCGGCGAACTCTTCACAGACTCCTTCTAGTCGCACGCGCGATGGCATTTTGTAAGCGACGCATCTCTAAACGACACAACTGTCGGGTGTTGCACAATGTTCACAGATGGCGAAGAGGGCTCTGCGCTCGCGCGCTGGAGGTGGAATGTGAGAGCTTTCATAGTAGAACTACTATTAGGTTGGGCAATAAGTTCGTGCGGTTTTTCTGAGCATTCAGTGTATTTTCACAAAGTGGACTAATTCAACTTAGGTTGGTTCTTTCGAAAGTTAGCATTCGCAGTTCCTCTTCTTCACATCTGGAGCAAGTCGTTGCGAAAAATTGTCTCATAACTCTACAAACTGTGCGTGCAGAATAAGGTGCATATTCCAGCCCAAAATTGGCCTCTCTAGAGCAGACACCCACCTAAGGGCTGTTCTTTCAACAGTAATGACTTTCGCGTAGATTGTGTTAACATCCCCACAGCGTGAGCTGCATTTTGCTATTGCAGCAGAACAGGTGGAGGTGTCGGAGATGTGCGCTTTTGTCGACCTTTAGGGTCACATTCCACACAGCAGAGAATGAGAAATAGTGGGAATTGAGGACAATGGTTATAATATTCGTAAAGAGCAAAGCAAGAGCTACAGGATGACCTATGACAGGCTATCGGAGTTAGATCAAATCCTCGTAAAAAGTCGAGTTGAAAAAAACCGCACGAACTTATTGCCCAACCCATTATATTCTCATTGTGGAGGGGATTTTTTTCTCTGGATTGTTGAACATGTATTTGAACGGAATTCATGGAAGTTTCGTTCAACTGCTAAACTAACATCCTAAGACAAAATCCTCTTTGCATAGATGTTGCTCACCTAGGTACGGCGCACTAAAGCTTCATCTCAGCCAAATTCTTTCCGAGTTTTCAATGTTTTGAATAGAGTGTTTCTAAAATTTTCGAATAGACGGTGTTTCGAGTGACTTGGAATTTCATTTATTCGGATGCTTTCCTCTACTAGATTCTTTTGAATGAGGTAACGTGTCACGGGCAGACTGCCAAGAAGATCATGTGCACGATAAAGCGAGTTTTTGAAGAAATCAGGAGAAACAAATGAGAAGAGATTCTAGGAAGTCCAGCACGTTCCAGAGTGTCTTCTGGATGTAAAACATATACATACATATTTTCTACAATATCCTGAAACTTGCTTCTGGTTCAAGGGTTTTAGTTCCACATAACATTACATACATATTGTATATTATACTGTACTCAGACAACGTTGCAAAAGGAGCGCAGTACAAGGCCAGAAGCATCGACCAGTGATCTACATTTCTAGAAATAGAAATAAACATCTTAGAAATAGAAATAGACAAGCTCTGCTTTCTTCTGCTTTATTTCTGGGTTTCTACTGCGGTCCTTCAGCACCAGTACCTATACAAAACACTTTGCTGCTATCTTTCTGTGTCTTATTATCCTGCGTCTCTCGCTTCATAACAACATAAACGAATTCTCTTTCCGCTGAAAATTTCTCGCTCTGTAAATTTTTATTACTGGTTATATATATCTATGCAAATGGCATGATTTATTCGCCAATGAAGACACTGTTAATTTACTTTACCATAATCTGACACTCACAGCTTGAACTTTCTGCAAGTTTTCATTCTCCATAAAATCGGTACTCAGCAGGTACGATTGACTCACGAATCTTGCCTCTGGAAACCGGAATCCTTTTGCTTCTCAAGGCTTCTGAAATCTCGCTGCAGTTCTATCTTGCTATTATCACGACGAAATCTATTGTGCACACTCGTGATGAATAAAATTCGAAAAGAAGTAGATCCCAAGAAAACTTCCCTGGCATGTTTACCTTGACGGTATTCGTTGTGGATTTAGCCAAAGTTCACCTTACGATTATAGTCCACAAGGTGAGCGCTCACTGAGAGTCTGCTCCCTTGCTCAGCTTGGTAGCATGTGTGTAGTTCCACTGAGAGCTCACTGACGCTCAGTTCACAAGGTGACAACAACTGGCGCAGAAGAAGCGTCGTTTTCCCACGCTCAACTCCATTCACAGCGGAGTTCTCGGCTGCTGGTGATACCTTTGTCTGAAGGGTGTTCGTCGCGAGTTGCCAACACTTCGTTCGCGGTCGAACCCGTCGAAATGGCGCCCGAGTGGTGTTTTCGGGAGTGCTTCCTGGTGCTTGCTCTACCTTCCGGACACCAACGGCCTTTCACATTGCTTCACACTCATCATTATGTCAGCGCTAATGCGACATCTCGCACCGTTTCGCCAAATTTTATCGCCCTGGTTGACAAAGGGGGGTCTGGAAAGCGGCCGTTGACATTTTCTTGCAAAGAGGGCACAGTGGCTTCTCCTTGCTAGCATCAACAGAAATTTTTTTAGTGATTTTTATGAAAAAAAAATTGAGTAATCGCTCTTTCAAGACAAAGAAGCCTCAGAAATTGTTGTGACGTCCCAGAAATACGTTATGCCCAGAGCTGCGTGTGCGAGCTGTGTGGCCGAGTCACACTCTCCCGAGTGGTCCGGGCCATTTTGTCCCGTTTTTGTCGCTCGGAGGTGTCATAATTCGTTGTCTTGTCGCTGATGAGATGCACATGTCTTCCTATTATCTCCACTTCGAAATGACATCGCCACACTCTACAACACTTTCCGGTCATATTCTGTTCGGTTCGGCTCTAGCACAACGTCTCCAAGTCTAACTCTTGCTGTAGAATCTAAAGGAAACGTGAATCAGGGGTTGGTTGATACGGATAGCTTTCCATCCTTCAGTTCCGTAACTCATTTCCATAAATTTTAGGATATTTCCACGAACAGAGACTCGCTCACTGTTTTTAGCTATTTCATTCACCAAGAAGTTCCTTAGTTAGTACTAGATGTTACTGCGTTATTATATGTATCTTTAAGGAACTTATAGGGAACTTTATAGGTGATTTTGAAAGCAACCCCGTACTGCAGAGACTAGACGAATGAACAAATATGTGAAATTACCTCACCTGATGTGAAATTGCGAAAAAAAAGGAAAAGAATGTAACTTGGAGCTCGAAAATTTTCTGTTTATATCTGTTGATTGGCTTTGTGAATAACCCTCTGGATAAAAATGCCTCCTGTCATAAATCAAGATGACGTTCAATTTTTTCAGAGCACGTCGTTCAAAAATTCATTTTTTCCTAGCTTACTTATCCACTCCTTTTGCAAAATCCATCATTTATAAGTTCCTACTAACCAGTGAAATCATAGGAGTTGTCCTGACACTACTGTTACACAGACCTCACAACCAAGTGATTTTTCGGAGAATATCGTGCGAACATAGCTTTCCTTGATTCAGAATCGCTAACAGTTAGAAACTCTACATTGAGATGCAGTGCTCTGGAAGCCCCAAAGCGGTTTCCCCAATATGGAGGAGTCTTCTAGCTAATGTAGAACTATATCTATCTCAGAAAATCCTTACAGCCACAACCTGGGATTCCTGAGTTGGAGGAAGATATATTTAGCCAATGCTTCTCGTGAAACTCGTGCAATTTCAATCGGTCGAGAGCTTACAATCTTCTCAGGAATTCTTATAGATCCTGCCGAATATAAATTCATGAATTTGAGGGAAATAAAGGACATTTTGAGCATCTCATCAAGACAATGTCCACTTACTGAGCCAGATCCACTTGCTTCTTTTTTTAGTTTACGGCTTGTTCTAGCCTAAATGTAAAGTGATGCCAGTTTAAGAGTAATCCTTAAACTTTGAAATGGCGGAATTTTTCCATGATGTACCCAACGTTGTGCAAAATCTTCACTTTTTCGTTTTACGACCATTTTTGAAGTTTCGCTCCCTGTTTTGCGTTTTGTGGAAGTCGAAATTTCATTTTTCCGCATTCATGGACCGATTTCTGGATGCATTTCGTGTCGTCAGTCTATCTACAAATTCTGATGGTATATAGCACTACGCTGCCCAGAAAATGGCGCAGATTCTACCCACAGTTCAAATGGCGCATTTCCAGCACGACGCAAACACCGCGCTGTCGAGCGTGTTGACGACAATTCGAAACGGTTACGGTAGTTTTCGGGGAATCGCATGGCTTCGCGACTTTTTTCCCCGTCGTCTTTTCTCTATGCGTCAGCTTCCCTTTTGAAAATGTCAGCGCATGCCATGCCGTCGCCGCCACCGCCACCGCCGCTGCCCCGACGTATCCATGTCGCTCTGCTCGTTTGCCGTCAACATCCACCAAGTTCACTTTGAAGTTTCTCTGATGATTGCCGCCTTGGACTACAAATCACTGATGTTGGTGAGGGGGTCATTACCTACTCTTGCTCATCATGGAACCGTGCGATCGGAACAGAGCTCAGATGACGACCATGGGGCATATTCCGTGGTATTTTGGACTTTCCAGCTCTGATTCCGCACCACTCGACCTCTGCGCTGAAATTTCTGACTTACGAGATAGACTATGAAAGAGACTTGGCAGCCTTTTGCTACTTCTCAAAAGTGTCCATCACTATGGAGCACGGTTTTAGCATATTTGTGGCCAAAAAATACAAGTTAATAAACTTAGGTGTACTATAATAGTTTCGTCGCGTTCAGTATAACATATAAAAGTCAGTTTTATGTAGGCGAGCCTAATCTGAGTTTATTCTGCACTAATGCAATGGAAACAGCCGGAAAATATAAAATAGCACATCAAAAATACTCCTTAGCGTAACTGCGGTTAACGATGCAGCACAAAAGGAGGTTTCGTAATTTTTGGTTCATTCTAAAGTGAAATGTGATCTTCCAAGCGAGTCCTAGACCACGCTCAACCTATATGAGTTTTCTTTCCCTTATCAAGTTTTTCTATTGGCTAGAAGTACGTTCGTCTAGCCGCGTATTTTGCAATTCACTGCAAAAACGTGTTCGAAAACAAAAGATAAAAGAGAATGAAAGAGAAAAGAAAAAAAGTGTGCGAAAAAAAACTCATTCATTGCAGCTCGCTAAGGATGACCCATTCTCTCTAAGACTACAAATACTTATGCTTCCTTTGTTGATCATTTGTATTTATGAGGTTGTTTATTTCTTCGTTTCCAAATATCCATTACTGCTTTTTTGGTTCCAGTGCTCCTCTGGCAACGAAGGTCCACTACATAGCTATTTCACATCTCTACTGTGGACTGTGGATTATGTGGTCATTAATATCCATTTAAATGTCCATTAATTTATATGTCTGTAGTTACATCTTCAGTCTTGTGATTTTCCGCATAGGCCATTATAATGGCGCCATATCCACAGGATGCATGTATCTCTGGAAATAGTTCATGAATGATCTCCAATTTTTGACTGACTTATAAATGGACCAACGACATTGTGGACTTCTCTTCCGTACAATCCACTCAGTGGCGAGGTCTCTAGGTATTCCCAGAAGAACTATTCTATTCTCGTAGTGGTTCGGAGGGGTGGAATTTCTCAGCAAAACCATTTAGATTTGAGAAGGAGATTTGTCTTATGAAACGGTGAAAGGTGGTAGAAGAAAACAGTATATGCCAGTATTTACCTATTTTCCGGTCACTATAAAGTAATAGAACATGATACAGAGAGGAGGATCTCAGGATGTGGTGATTGACCCGGTATTACATATATCGGTGGAGAAATGTCGTCCATTGAGGCGACACGCCTGAGCACTCAACTGTCCAAGCGGATACCAGGGTGATCTCTATGGAATTTCCCCGATGTGTGCTCCAAGAACGGTCCATGATGGAGAAGCAGGATGATATAGTAAGCTACAACATAATCAAAACATAGCAGGCACAGTAGTATTGTCCCCGCTACAGTGGTTTACTCTAACAAAAGAATTCTTTGTGGTGGGTTTACTCTAACGAAAGAATTCTTTGTGGTGGCATCACTGAAGCACATGATAACGATGAATTTGTGCTCAACATGACCCAAAAAACTATTCACTCAATGCTACCTAATCATAGTCAATCAAATTTCAAGTCCGCCATCTTTCCGAAAAATCAAAGTACGGGCACTAAAAAGTGTTTTCTATTAGCTTGGGCTATATATTTGTGCTCAACATGACCCAAGATCTGGGATAACGGTTGAGTCTTCAGTCCGCAGATTTCCTCAGGTGTTACCTCTAAGGTGAATCAAGGTCGATTAGGACCCGCATGCATCATTGAAATTACCTAGCGTTAACGCTTCAACACCTACAACGTTTTCCGTTGACATGGGTGTCGAGACATTACCCTGTGTAAGGTTAATACTACTACCTCGAGGATCAATCATTGTAAGAGATGCCGACAGTGAAATGTTCCCAATGAATCCAAACTCCAACTTCCGATCTACTGTTGTAATTGCGTAACGTACCCCCGTACTGCTCCGTAGGCGCATATAGCACTCTTGGAACAATAAACAGTCCGCTATGGCAGAACGATTCTGAGGCGCTTCCTGTGGCCACGTTTCCGCCTTGCCGAACTTCTGCAGCGCGACCAAACACGACAGGAAGCTGTCCACACGTGGCCGCGCCTTATCCGCGGTGGATAGCACGTGGCGGCCAACCTGTCAACGTGCTCCAGGTCATTGTCGACGGTCACTTCGCCCACGAGCGGTGCCTTCTGTCGCCTACCGAACTCAACCTCCTCGCCGACTGTGTGGACGCTGAACAAACCAGGTTACGACGCTCTCTTTCACTATGACACGATGGTTTCTGTGCGGCGCTAGTAGCCGACCACTGTTCAAGTGATGTGTGGATCCCATTCTCGGTTTACTTCAGTTTTGGCTGATCTTGGACCAATTTGCTTTTTTATCCAAAGGTTTTGTTTTCTCTAAATACAGCAAGACTTCTGGGCTACAGTATCTAATGGAAGCTCCAGGCCGAGAGTTTCCGCATGCCCTCCCATTATTTTGTCACAGCGTCAATTCCTGCCGAGACATCTCTCACACTACCTCATTCCACCCCATGGCACATTTGAATTCAGAAAACCCGAGCACGCCTAATTATATGCCATGGACGCTGTGCTGTGGTGAAAATCAGCCACTGCTTGACGTGACAGCTGAGAAGCATCGAGGTGGCGGCAAAGAGGAGAGAAGGGGCACCTTCACGAGGGGCTCTCCTACGACGAGTCCTAACAAAAGTGGGATAAGCTCAGAAAATAACAAGTTTTGGAACTTCCATGTTTGACCAAAGGGTTTCAGTGGAGAGTGGGAGGGAAACATTCCTATCGCTGCGATGCGCAGAGAATTTTTGATTGTTAACTTGTTCACTTATCTTCGAAGGTGCGCTAAGGACAAAAGATAAAGTGGTCGGCGTTAATCAATCCAGTCACCTGGGATGCGCCACGCATTCGACTTCATCTGAGCGTCGTAGAGGCGTTGAATGCGAATGTGCCCTATAGTGACTTGCGGGGGGGGCATCCGATATACCAAATCAGTGCTTCATCCTCCCAAACTCCTCTGGTACCAATTTACCGACCCCGGAGGGATGGAAGGCTTGGTTGGCCTCGGGCGGGATTCGAATCGAAGGTGCGCTACAAAGAAAAAATACTCAACAAGTTGAGGCTGGAAGTGAGAATACTCCAGTACACCCTAAAGAATATGAAAAAGGTCCCAAACTACGACCGGTAGTCAGGTTAACTACCTCTCTGCCGTTTCTTTGCCTCTATCTCTACAAGCTGAGAGATCCAAAAGGAACTTGCAAGAGTCGAAGTCTCAGAATCACCAATTTTGCTGTGTTTCCCGGGTATTTCCAAAAACATGTTTTTAGGCCTATAGGACTTTAAACTCTAGTAAGAGCCAGGGCTCTGCTGGTGGTGACAACTTTCGAAGGAAGCTGGTCCTGTTTTCAATGAGCAGCTCTAACGGACTACGCTTCGAATAATGCGATTTTGAAAATCTCGCATATTGGTAACGTTCAAAGTTCGAGGGCCTAAAAATACTACTAGTTACAACTGATGCTCAATCCAATTTCCTGACATGTCTTTCCTCTAAGCACAAGCATAATCATGGAGAAGAACCTCACAAAGATGATTTTGAAGTGCTCAAAAATAATATCAATGATGATCATGAATGAAAAGAGCCCCCATGCTCACACAGCCACGTAGAAAATGTACCGAGTGCCAACGATTACTTACTTGGTAAAGCAGTAAAGCGTTTGAGTAACATCTGTTACGTACCAACTGGTTCTGCCTTCGAAATTGAGAGTACATCTTCCCATGAGCGATTATCACGGAGTTGCAAGAGACACGAAGGTGTCAATGACCTTAATCTTAGAGGGTAAGGAACTTGAAAAGTTAGGTAAAGTATACATGTACGTAGACTGTTGGGCTTAGTAGGATTGGATGTGCACCTTAATCACCCAGATACAGTTCATCGTGTTCTAAGAACTTGCTAAAACTCTGCCCATTTATTTTGTTTCCGTTACGACGGTTCTGAAATTTGTTAGAAAAATTACAATCCTAAAACGTTTTGCAACAACTCACATTTTGGTATACTTGAAGCAAAAGAAAGCAATGTAAACTAAGTAAGTTTCGAATGAATTAGTTTAAACGAAGTAAAATATTCTACACTGCGGAAGATCATTGCTGCTGAAAACAAGCTTCGGTCATGGTTGGTCGTGGGAAAACGAAATACCCAGGTCTCTCCAGAAAAAACCCGTGCGATGGTCGTGTGACTTACTGTAGAATTAGATCATATCTTACTAGCCTAAGCATGACTCCCTTGGAACCAGCATTTTTGCTGAACATCTCATTCCTTCTGATTGAATCGTAGAACGTGTTACCGTGCTGTTACTGTCAACGAAAATGGTGTTGATTATACAGTAACACGTGGCGCATCTGGGCATCGTTAAGTATTTGTCCAAGTACGCTCCAACTGACTGACTAAAGAGGGAGTCTAAATTGACCCCTACCGATCTGGAATGCAACTTTACTATGGAAGTTTTGTTTAGTCGCTAATACTTTCTCTGCTAGGGCCTTGAGGCATCATTAAGATAACCTATGGTAAAGGTGTTCACTTACTCAAATTTGCCCTTTATCTCGCATCTATCAACATGTTCGCCTACACGTTACGCCGTCCATACCCAGCTGCTGCCCTAATAAGGCATATGAGTATGAGATTAGTCGTACCTTTATTTGTTTACCTGAGCTAGTTTACTTGGGCAGGATCATGGCTTCCGGAGACCGGGCTTTTGGTTCGTAGAGAAAATTTGGTTGCCAAAATTTGATTTGATTACCTGCCTAAGTAAATTTGAACAAATCATCGGACCTTATCTATGATCCCGATGCATCATGACGAAGAAATTTAATTTAATTCAAAAAATTTAGATCCCACATTCTTGGACATGAGGACACCCATAGGTAAAAAGTGGTTATAGACAACGTCATCTACAAGTGAATATGTTGATGGCTGCCACCCGCCATGTAAAATCTCAATTTGATTACATTTAGAAAATTTGCTAGGTTTTGACTGGCTGTGGTAGATAAATATAACATTCCTGCAAATCTTTTTGATCGGGTAAACGCTCAGGCCAAATGTAGACGTGTCGGACATGAAGGGATTCCTCACCTCTGATTGCATCGGTATAGCCTTCCCAGAAAAGTGTCGACGCAACCGCATTACCTAGCTTCGCAACCATTACCCATTTTATCCCAAGCGTTGAGAGAACCTGAGCTATTCACTCTTTCATCTAAGTAGGTCCTGCAACAATTGCTCTCTATTCGTCATTGCGCAAGTTTGGAATGTGCGCCGACAGCTCGGCGGCCGAAACCGTGGAGGCGACTCCTCGGGGACTCATCCGAAGTGTTCAGTCGCCTCGTCGTTCCGGAACGGGTGGCCTATTGACAGCCATCGCTGAAATATATAGGGTGACGAAGCGGCCATCACTCATAGAGCGACCCTTTAAATCTCAACGCCTCCAAGACGTGGTCGACGGTGTCATGCTCTCGGGCACATTCTGATGCATACGTCTTCCACAATTTCTGGATAGCTTTTCACGATAGGATTAGTGACCATTTGTAGTGACATCGTATTGCGCTCTGTTTTCCATTGCAAAGACTTATCTCTGACTGATTTTGAAGTGCTGCATCAGCAGAAGAGCCCATTTAGCTGCTGTCTTTCAAGCTCACAAGTTTCGTGGAAATATAGTAGATGTTCCGCATTTTTAGCCAATCCCCAATCATTAGAACCAATAATTGCTTCCTAGAGCAAACAGAAGGCACTGGAAAAATGTAATTGACATGAAAACAATCTGAAGGTTAGTATTTCTCTGGATAGCCAACACATTTTTCAAACTGCCATAAATATTTTCAAACTGCCTATTCTATGGAAGTCTCCATGTGCCTCAATCTCAAATTTTTAGCCTGTGTTCTGGCTTAGGATTGAGTAACTCAGCTGTTCCCTTCTTATACAATGTCTCCGAGTAGCTCGTTATAATAACAAGTTTGGATTTAAAGGTTATTTTTGTTTAAAACAAGCGCTTGTGCGAGGGAGTCCTTGCCTTCCTGCGTACACCTTTAGCAAATAGGAGAGCTGGAGCTTTGCTTACTTCTCTCCCTTTTATTTTTTCATAGAAGATTTCACTAAACCTACAGGAAACTCCAAGCGGTCATGTGAATACGAACAAGAGCCGCGGCGCGGCAAGCTTGGGCGAAGAGTATCAGAGTAGAGCGTCATCAGAGCATTATCCGTTGAGGAGTGCGGCAGACAGTCAGATTGCCACGCCCCGCCGAGGCATTGGTCCGTACTCAGCTGGCCTTTTGGAGTTCCCAGTATGTTTCTCTCATACGAAAAGTCTCATTAGGCCGTCTAGAAAATTTCTGGAGTGGATCTAAACATGCATAGCCTCCCTTATACAGAAGAAGCTTTCAGGAAAACTAGTGGACCACCAACCTCTAGACCAACCTAGCGCTATGGTTATATCTTTGTTTAATGAATACTGCTATTTATTCAAGAACGAGAACTGCGAGGGGGGAGAGGAGGTAATGTTAGGTACTAAAAAGGGCAGAATAGGTCTCTAAGACAGAGACTTAGGACAGATAAAAACAGATAAAAAAGAGTCGACTACAGTGAGAACTCTTTAAATAATTTCTTGGCATTGTACAAACCTTTGTACTCAACGGCACCCGAGAGTTTCCTAACAACTTTTACCCGAGAGTTTCTTGATAACTTTTCCAGTTTGTGTTATTGGGGTCTAACTCCTTCAGATCCATTCTAGCAAACTCCTTCATATTCACCCTAGGAACTTTCCGAGCAACCTGTAAACAATGAAGAACGTCTCAAATCTATTGAACACGCTTCCAGAATCGTGACGGCTCTTTGATTTCCACCTGGACTGCGCCGGACGAGTTTCTGACGATGGAGAGGTTAGGTCAGTTCCCGCTTTGCATGCCACTCCTACAAGGACTCCGACCACCCCTACCGCCATGGCTTCCGCTGGCCCTCCCTTCCATGCCACATGCGCTCCAGCACATCCTCCCTCCGACAGGTATGGAATCCTGGCGTCAAGGGAACATCCATGCTGGCAACACACCTTGCTTTCAGCCCCCATGGCGCCACAGCCGTCGTCGACCGATTCGGTCTCGGTGACCACAGCCGGTGAAGAAGACGTCTCAGTTCAGTCTGAAACAGCCGAGGAAGCCGTGAATTCCTCCGTCGAGTTAACGTCACCGACCCCTCCAACCCAGGCGGTCACTAACAGCGACGTCGTATCCAGGCCAGAGTCTGCGGATTCCAGTGTCCTTAGCGAGGTAAGCTCCCCACTTGCTAACAGAATGGTCCCATTTGTAGCCACTACTTTGCAGTCCCCGCTCTGCAGTAATAAGCTGAAGAAACGTGTGCTCTGTGAGCGATGCAACAAATCGTTCTGCGACAAAGGAGCGCTCAAAATCCACACCAGTGCTGTGCACTTGAAAGAAATGCACATGTGCACTATCCCCGGATGTGGGAAGGAGTTCAGCAGCAGGAGAAGCAGGTGGGTATCATGTTCATCTATGGAGAGAGTCGCATACTGACTTCGTTTCAGGAACCGCCACTCAGCGAACACTAACCCGAAGCTGCACATGCCGGAAGCAGCGCAATCGTTTCGCGATCACGTTGGCATCAACGCAGCTGCGCTCACTATGGCTGCTGCGGTTAGTTATTTGTGGACAAATTACGGTAGAAAAACCTACCGTTAGTGAATTTTTAATTGATGGGTGCCTTCCTTCTCTCTCCCCTCTAACAGATTCGCCCTCTTGTTGCCAACGAAAATATTCGTTCTAATTTCCACAGAAATGAAGTGTTTTCGGAAGGCATTTGACACGAATTGCGAAGTTACAGTGACACTACAAGTGAATAATTGGTTCTGGTTCTTGGAAGCTGTAGAATACCTTTCAAAAAATCGCCGTCGAACCACAGAATTGTTTTTTTATTTCCATAGGAGAAGAATCTCCAAGAACTTCTGATCGCAATCGTATACGTGACTCCGTGCGAAATCGCCAAAAACCAGTTCAGAGGCCCAATTCTAGAAGAGTTTGTGGGCCGCGCCATAGGCGACGACAAGAGGGGGGAGATTTCTGAATAATGCGTTTCCGGGGGCGCACCTTCTGAGGAAACTGCTCAAGTTTGTTCGCATGCAAAATCTTCAAAACCGTTCAGAGGTGGAGCAGTGCCTTTAACCCCTCTCATCGTTAGAGGTCAAAATTGTAAATATGACATTCTTCACAACTAGAGTAGATATGATGACTGTGAATATATGAAACACCGAAACATTAGCGTTCTCGCCAGAGTAATTCAAAGCATACAACCGGGAAAGTGGTGAAAGGGGAATTGTTTAAAGGCAGCAGGAGCTGAAATTCTCGACTCTGAGCTGAGCTGCGGGTGGCGAAGTACAGACTCAGCACATCATAAATGTGAAACGAACACAGACAATGATGGCTTACCTGCAGAGAAAATGGAACATTCGTCGCGAACACGCCTGGCCGTGTTCGTGCGCGGACGAGTTTTCCCCGGCGCGAAAGCCATTGCGGCGCGTGGTTTTGGCCGAGTTCCGCCATAAAACCGAGAAAATGGAACACTCGTCGCAAACACGCCTGGCCGTGTTCGTGCGCGGACGAGTTTTCCCCGACGCGAAAGCCATTGCGGCGCGTGGTTTTGGCCGAGTCCCGCCATGAAACCCTCTGAATTGAATGCATTTCGTTTTCCCTTGGCGCCAAACCACGCACCGCAATGGCTTTTGCGCCGGGGAAAACTCGTCCGCGCGCGAACACGGCCAGGCGCGTTCGCGACGAATGATCCATTTTCTCTGCAGGTAAGCCATCATTGTCTGTGTTCGTTTCACATTTATGATGGGCTGAGTCTGTACTTCATCACCCACAGCTCAGCTCGGAGTCGAGGATTTCAGCTCCTGCTGCCTTTAACTGGGTAGGAAAGAACTGCCGAGCATGAATGTGTCCACAGCTTCTTGAACTCTGGAGCCAAGAAAAAGTAATTCGCAATCCCCGTGATTCTTGATAACCTGAGTTTACTACGACCGATACCACATGAGAACAAAAGCTTCAGTGTTCTAAGCAATGTAGCCTTTTTGGATGTACCTTCACGTCTACAACCAGACTATTTATTGGTAAGGCATTGTAGAAGCATCCTGATAGCATCTAAAAATTAACTGTGTGGAATGCTTAACCATTAGGGAGACCTTTTGGACTCTTTGCATCGTGAGAAGAAAACAGGTGGAGCCGTCATTGTACATTTAGTGCTTTCCAGCGTTTCTTCCTGTCCTCCAGGGTCAACTCATCCACCTTTGCTCATTGAAGTACTTGTTGAAAAATTTGAAGGCGAGATGTATAGTACCAGGGAGCTGCTCTGTGATTGGGCAGCCTGTCTAACCAGCCAGTCGTAGACTCTAGCGCCTTCTTTTTTAGTATTATGTTAAGCTTGTTAAGCTTCCTGAGGGGTCTCAGCGAGAGCAGAATTCGTTCATTCCAAACCTGCAAAGAGCAATACCCTCAGAAGGAAAGGATTAGCGGATCTCAGATTTATTTCTTTTCCTGGAAGCATTTTCCAAATTATCCTACTCGCACAACGATGACATGAGAGTCATTAATGTGGATCATGAATGATCAACAGTGGTTAAGAGGATTGTTAGCACAATAAAGGTACTAATCTTCAATTTTCTTCGTTTTCGAGGACCGAATTGCTTGAGTTATTAATTTGTTAGTATACTGTGAAATGAGCTCACGGTATCTAGGAAAGGGCGGAGTTCTGGGAAAAAGCAAAGGAAAAACAGGGGCTTGGACGCAGATCCACTGTTGAAATTATTTAAATCCGCACTGTGTGGGCTTTTCCTTGTGAAAGTTACGAAATTTCTATAACCATCAGTAGAGAATTGATCTCAAGGCAGTAATTGCTCAGAAAAATTCTTGGAAACTGCTGTTCCACACCTTCTTCTCCCGAATTCCATATAAATGTAATAGATTTTAGCTACTTACTTGAACTTTGTGTATTTTATTTATGATGAATGTATTGAAGCAGAAACAAAATAACGAACGGCAGAACGGTAGCCCCGATTTACTGCACAAAGCAGTGGAGAGATGTTTCCAAAAGGAGCGCTTTTTAGACCGCATGCCTCCCTTCGTCGGCCAGCGTCAACCTCCCTACACCGATCCAACTACCGAGCACAGCACCTGAGGGCTCCTCTTCCAATAGCAATTGCAAGGAAACTGACAAGGTATCCGCTTACTGGTATCCTTAACTCTTCTTTCACTCAACCAAGCACCACAGGCGGAGTCGTCCACGTCAATTCTCGGCAAACGAAAAGCAGACGACACCGCTCCTGACACAGCCAGCAGCCCGCTGGATTTGTCCTGGAGAAATGCGTTAGTCCTGCATTGTTCCTTGCTGTGATGCGTACCTAGCTGTTTCGTTTCAGATTTGTCAACCCAACAGCGATGAAATTGCCGCTTCCATTCCCGTCCTCCGATCTGCAGCTGTTCCTCCTCCAGCAACTAGTCCAAGCACAGGTACGGCAGCCCTTTTGCTACCTGTTGCAGTTGAGAATTCACATTTCTTCCAGGCACACTCTGCGCTCAATCTGCTGAACAACCGTGCATAACCAGCTGAGTTATCTCCTCCGCCGTTTGTTGCCCTCCTTCCTTCTGGTTCTCATTGTTACCGGTACAGCATTATGTGTTCTAATATGACCCAGTGTGTTGACAGAAGAATTCTATGGTGACTGCCTTGCGTGTGTTTGACGTTGTCTATGTGTGACATTGTTGTTATAAGTATTCTTGTGTATCTAAAGCACATTTTCGTGAGAGTTGTACTATTTCATAAAGCTTTAATTGTACATACGCAGCTATCGAAATTAAAGAGTTTAATGAATCAAATAGAAGCCGTTCGAGATGCAACCTTGAACATCATGCTAAGGAAATGATGAGAAAGAAGAAATATAGTTTACAGTTCACAATTCTGATACCAATTAGCATTGGAAATTAGCTGGACTTATCCACTGAAAACGTCCAGATGAGAAAATGATCGTTCATTTATTACATCATAAAGGTGTGAGATCAGAGCTCATCCACACATTGCATATACTCGTATTTTTATTCGTATTACAGAAGACTTCTAATTTTGGCTTCGATATTTGACGGGGAGATTGTAAGACAGGTACAGGGACGAGGAAGCCAATGCAGAAATACCGCTAAATGAGGTGAAATTTTGGATTTCATTATTGCAAGTCTTTTGACGAGTCATAACTCCTGCTCGAGTGGTCAGCTGACATTGAGGGAAAACTCTTTCTTCCTGTTCAAATCCGCGCGTGTCGCTCGAGTTACCACGGCCAAAGCTTTTAAAAATTTCGGCTATTCTTCTTCTTTAGTGTTTATCCCGTTTGGTGGCGGGGTCCGCTCTTCTGATCTCTTGATGCCGTTTTGTGCTGTCATGTGCTTACAAGGGAAGTGCACGAAATTAAGCTGCGCTTTCGGAACGAGACATATATGGTTGGAAAGCTTGTCTCAAATGATGTTACAGATTATATTTGAAATTTGCTAAGTGGTTAACACAAGCTCGAAATTCAATTTCCTGCCATATTGACATATGCCTCCCTCAATCATGGTTTGGCAGCTGGGTAGCCGAGCGGCTAGTGATGCTGGCACATAGGATGGAGGTCGAGGGTTTGCATCCTGTCCCCCACTAAAACTTTGCAAACTTTGATAGCTAATCTTTGACAGAATGCGGAATTGTACAGGAGATAAATGAGATCTACGGATGCAGATCCAGGGCGTTTTCTAACGCCTGTTCAAGTTTGCTTTCCTCCTGATTTTTGCAGTGAATGTGCCTCCAGCGATTGCAACTGCGTTTCGTTTATTGTTTGTCCCCACTGTTCTAACTTTACTGTTTTGAACACTTCATTGTTGATGTTCATCGCTGCGGTTAGTAAAAATTCCATTATTTTCAAAGCAGCACTCGTAGCTATTGCTCATTTATCTCCTGTACAGTTCCGCACTCTATGAAAGATTAGCTATTAAAGTTTGCAAAGCTTTAGTGGGGGACAGGATGCAAACCCTCGACCTCCATCCCATGTGTCAGCATCACTATCCACTCTGCTACCCAGCTGCCAAGCCATCTTTGAGGGAGGCATATGTCAATATGGCAGGAAATTCAACTTTGAGCTTGTATTAACGATTTAGCAAATTTCAAATATAATCTGTAACATCATTTGAGATAAGCTTTCCAACCATATATGTCTCGTTCCGAAAGCGCAACTTAAGTTCGTGCACTTCCCTTGTTAGTCCGGCTGGATACCAGCTGCTTTCAGATTGGCGTGCACAGTGTCCATCCATCATTGCTTCGGCCGTTCTTTTGATCGCTTGCCTGCTACGTCGAGGTTGAAGCCAATTTTGCACACGTTGTCGTTGCCACCTCGAAGCACGTGGTCAAACAATCGCATGCAAGTTTCGCGAAGCTTGTCCGTTATTGGAGCGATGCCAAAACGTTGCCGGATGTCTTCATTGCAGATGTGGTCGAGTCGCGTAATGACAGTCATCCAGCATAGCATCTTCATTTCCATGGTGCTAAGATTACTTCCTTGGTAGCACCCCAGCACTCAAGCGCTACAAAGAGCGACAGCACGCACAATCGTTCGGTAGACCTTCGATTTAGGCGGGGTCACGTTAAATTCGGTAGATTCTTCATAAAAATACAGTGAAGATTGCATGCCTCTACTGCAGAAACTGAGATCGCAAGAACTCGCGAAGTTTTGGAATGGGATTTCAGCATGCTCCAGATCAGCAGTCTGCTGCTGTCGCAGAATTGCACTTGGAGCTCGAAAAAAGTGATATACAGTAAGGGAATGATCTGCAAAATAAGGGCAATGAAAGAGAACATCGATTTTCTGCTGCTTCACTTTTTGCCGGCCGAGTTTTAGACGGTTAAGGATGGCGTTACCCTGACCAGGGAAAAACCAGCTTCTATTCATCACTGCCGGCTACATCTGTGGCAGACTGTTGTACATTAGGTCGGAATTACAATGCTAGGACTCTGCTGTCAATGCTTGACAAGGTCCGAGAAGGTCGCAGTGGATCACGTTCTTACTACACCGCCAAACTCTTCACAGAACTCCCCCCCCCCCCCAGGATGACGATCCGGTTAATTTAAACTGAGAGGTGGAAAACGTTCCTTTCGATAAATAATCACGCCTCCTTTCATTGTACAGGAACCGCTTTCCACCTACAGCAATTGTGTGGGCACCACTCCACTTTCACGGACCCAAAAACTTCGAAAAAAATTCTTGGTTGAAACTTTGCACATGGTGGCTATTTGAGGTGCTGGACACGAATATGGTATCCATTTTGCATCCTAACCATATTTTGGTAGAGTTACGGTAGGTATACTGTAGATACTGTACCTTACAGAATCCCCTCAAATTTTATCTTTCGGTATTATTTGGGGTGTGACCACGAATATCGCATCCATTTCGCACCGCAACCCCGTTTTTGTAGGGATACGGTGGGCAAACGGTAGGAAATTCAGAAAAAAATGCTTATTTCAGAAGGAATGTGAAGATGGCATACAAAATGATGTTGCTAATCGTAATTACCATCAAAAACAACCCCACTACGCAAAATTTGAGGGATTCCGTGAGGTAGCGCATCGACAGTACACCTACCGTAACCCCACAAAAATGTGGTTAAGATGCAAAATGGATATGATATTCATGTCCAACACCTCAAATAATCTCAAATAATCTCAAATAACGTACCAAGTTTCAGCCAAAAAAAATTCTCGAGTTTCCTGGGTCCGTGAAAGTGGAATAGTGCCATTATATGGTCTAGTAATGGTTCTTTTTGGCAAGAAGATCGGATCGTTTTGAGGGGGGAATAAAAAAGAAAAAAGTGAGAGAAAATGTCACGGCGGGTGAGACGCTGGCTGGTCATCTGTCGGATCGTGGGGTGATCAATCCCGCACTTTTCTTATCCTGTCAATTGTAGCTAAGTATTGTTCCCACTCATGCTCCGAATCAATTGTAAGAGCCGGAAGAAAAGAAAGTGTAAGTTTCCAACAGGTATCAAACCGATCCAACGGAATTGAGACCACAGCACGACAAGATACAATGAATTTATTCAAACCAGTACAAAAATGCAATAATGCGAAAGAAATACAAATCAGTTCAATCCAGAAGAGTCCCAAGAGCAGAGGCGGTGGAGCTTGGATGAGGCGAGAGATTTCTTCAGGAAGCAATCAAAATCTCGGTACTGTGTTTACGTCGTGCCACGGAGGCGCTGACTAACAGAAATCAGAAAAAGCCACTCAGGCTCAAAAGGAGAAGTTGCTCTTGGCAAGCCACACAGGCGTTGCCCCACACGAAAGAAAGAGAAAGCAAAAACTTCTTCCGAATGATTTTCCTTTCATAGCATCCGGAATCCCGCCTTTTCTGGATTCCCGCCTACACCGCCCGCCGTTTTAGCGGGAGGTGCCTGGGTTGATCTGCGTGATCAACCGCAGGGGTGGACATGCCCCCCCTCCTATAAGTTGACGCCCTCGTCAACCGGTCAGGCCCTATCTGCGGCAGGTGAAAATTATGGGCCCTCCTCCTAATCACCTCATACAAGTGTTTAGCCGCCTCTACCCCTGGGTATGTGAAGTAATACTGAAAAGCATTTTCAGGACTACCCGCATCAAGTAAAATTCTTCCATCAATAACTCTATTACAAGCTGTCACAAGCAATTGATCAGGATTAGCGAATTTTCCCACTATCGCATCCAGTGTCATCCACACCTGGCGCATCGCCATCCATTTTTCCCTCCTGGCATCCATTATGGGCGTCCACGCAGTGATGAGCTTACCGCCTGCTTCCAAGTGATTCTTCATCAGTTTCACTATTTCTTCGATAACCTCCCTTTCTCCTTTAGACTCCATAGGGTATACTACCAACCACGTTCCAAAGGATGTCCAGCTTTCCAGCACTTCCTGTAATTGCGCAAATGAGGTCGCCACTCTTGTGACCAATCCAGCCCTTGGTCCGTCCTTCTCGAGTAGAAACGCCGATTCCGGAGCGGCGAAACCGGTCGGTCCTTCTTTGGGAGTCCGGTTCTTCTTTGCTTCCGACGCAATTTCTTCCTTCACTCTAGCAAATGCCACTCGGTAGAAGTCCTCCACACAGTTGTTCTCTATCGCGACGTGCTTCTCGATGCTATTCGTGGAGCATATGAACTCTGTCCATTCCGTGCAATTTTCGTATGCAAGCAAAAGTATCCGGAAAAGCGCTTCTGCGTCGAGGCACACTACCCTGTCCTTGTGCAGCTTGATCTTTTCCGCCGTGGTCAGATCGCTCCTAATGAAAATACTGGCTGTTTGCCACGCTCCCCAAAGGTCCGAAATCGGTCGCCTTGCATACGCTCCCGGAAACGATATTCCCTTGATGTCGCCCAGCTTGGCTTCCGAGAAACACTCGTCCAGGCACTCATATTGAAGATGGCCCTTCTCCGCCGGACTCGTTATCCGAGCACCTCTGAAATGTTCAACATAATTTTTGCACACTCTAACTCTCGGTTTTCTTCCTCTGCGACCTCTAGCATGCTCTGTATCAATTCTATCATCGCCTATCGAACTAGGCACAACTCTTAGCTGATCAAACTGGATTCGCAATGGTTCGCTGTTTTCCCCAATCCGCGTTACTAAAGCTGAGTTCTCGCTCACTTCGAGTACCCTGAACGGGCCCGCCCACTCACTTACAAGTTTAGGATGGGAGTTTTTGGCTTTCTCGTTAGGTGATAAAACATAAACGCGTTCTCCAACTTTTGGGAACTTCTTCCTCTCAACTTCATGCCTACTGTCGTACGCGTTTTTCACCTTTTCCCGGACACGATCATTATATTCCCTTACTCTCTCATGCGTTTCCGCCACTGCCTGCAATATTTCCGCCTTATATTCCTCCATAGTTTTGTCCATCGAATACCATGATATTCCCCCATTCGGAATAGTCACTGAAGGGAAAACCGGGTCCATTCCATGCAGGACAAAATAAGGGCTCTCTCACGTCGCGCTGTGCGGTGTCATATTGTAGGCCATCATACAAAACGGTAGCCTACTGTCCCACTCTGCTGGAATAACCGTTGAGCGCCTCAGCATGGCCACTATCGTGCCATTTAACCTCTCCGTAATCCCATTCTCTCGTGGGTTGTATCCTTTGGTGGTGATGTGGGAAATTTTCGTAATCTTCGTGATTTCCTCCATTACCTGGTTAACAAACTCACCACCTCTATCGGATAATATACTTTTCGGCCACCTGCAACCTTCCGCGATCCATCTTAGGAAAATGGTCCTAGCTATAGTTTGGGCCGTTTTGTCCGATACTGGGTAAGCCGCTGCAAACTTCGAAAAATGGTCTATTACCGTTACAGCGTACCGGTTCCCCTTTGTCGTCAACCCTAACTCTAGAACGTCCACGCCAATGACTTCGTACGGTTTGGAAGTTACAATCGGCTTCAGAGGCGGGACCAACACTTCCCGCGGGTTATGCACGAAACACTTTTGACACTCTTTACCCCATTTATGCACATCCTGTGTCATCCCCGGCCAGTAGACCTGTTTTCTCAACCTTTGCAGTAACTTATGCGCATTAAAATGTCCCGCGAAGAGTCCACTGTGAACCTCATGAAAAATTTCATAGCGAAAAGGCTTCGGCACCACGAAGACCAAACTGCCGTCCTCCCTGTACATCTTTAGCTCTCCATCTTCTATTACAAAATCCTCAATCCTCAGTGGATATTTCTCTCCGGGTATCCTTACACTCTGGTCCCCCTTACCTTCCTCCACCAGGTTGACGAGCTCTCCCAGATGAAAATCCTTTCTCAATTCCTTCAGCCATTTGGTGTCTTCCTTCACGAATACCGCGTTTACGACAGCTTCATCTACTCCATCCAGCGATTCAGAGGCCATTGCCGTTGGAATCCCCCGACTTAACGCATCCGCTACTACATTGGCCTTGCCCTTTACATACTGGATTTGGAGATTATATCTCTGTAATTCCAGCGACCAGCGCAAAACGCGTGCCGAGACGTTGCTCCTCTTGAACAACGCAGTCAACGGCTGATGATCGGTCATAACTACGGTCGGCAATCCATAAATGAACATGTGGAACCTCCTGACTGCATGTACTACCGCCAGTGCCTCCAGATCTGTCACGTGGTAACGTCGTTCTGCTTTACTCAACCCTTTCGAGGCAAAGAAGATGGGGTGAAGCTGGTGATCCTCCCCTTCTTGTGACAAGACCGCTCCTAGTCCGTATGTCGACGCGTCTGTGCATATCACAAAAGGTCTGCTACCGTTACGCGCGCCCTGGACGTCCGGCTGAGACAAAACCGGTGCCGAACAAATCATTTCCTTCATATTAGCCATAGCGTCCTCCTGCTCCTTTTCCCAGTACCACTTCGATTTGGGAGATGTTAGCCTAAACAGGTGAGCAGCGTGCTTAGAGAACCCTAAGCAGAACTTTCTATAGAACGAGGCCATTCCTAGGAACGTACGGAGTTCCTTCGCGTTTCTTGGCGTCGGATACTCCTTGATAGCCCTAATTTTCTCGGGATCCATGTGTACCCCTTCTCCATCAACTACATGTCCTAGAAAGGACACCTTCTCTTGCAACAGAATGCATTTTTGGGCTTTCAGCCGCAGACCTGCTTTCTGTAACCGAGAAAACACCTCCTTTAGCAACTCCAAATGCCGCGTCTTCGTCTCCGTACATACCATAATGTCGTCTATGTAGCAGAAAACCTCCTTGCCAAGAAGATCGCCAAGTACGGTGTCCATTAGTCGCTGGAACACGGGTGGGCTCGTACTCAATCCAAACGGTGTTACCCGAAATTGGAAAAGTCCCTCCGGCGTGGTGAAAGCAGACTTTTCCTTGGCATCGTCCGCTAATGGTATTTGCCAGTACCCACTACATAAGTCGAGAGTAGAGAAGAAGCGCTTTCCCCCCAAGCTTTGCAGTAATGCTTCTATGCTTGGTAGCGGGTGAGCGTCCAACTTGATTCTTTTGTTGAGCTCCCTGTAGTCCACACATAACCTTATGGACCCGTCCTTCTTCTCTACCAATACAATAGGAAATGCCCACTCGGAGCTACTCTTCTCAATGATATTCCTTTTCAGTAGATCAGCCAACAATTCCTTAAGCTTCTGCCTAACCCCCAATGGCACTGGTCTTGCCTTCAGTTTAACTGGAGGACTATCACCTGTATTGATAGTCATCTTCACAAGGTCCGTTTGCGTCAATTCCTTATCGGATACAGCAAATGAACCCGCGAACTGCTCCAGGATCTCCTTGAGCTCACCCTCCAAAACGTTTGCCTTGGAGTTCGTCGAAATCAGTTCAAGCAGCTTCTCCCTTCTCTCATCTTCGGTCATACCTTTATCGTCACCGTCCCACTTTAGCTGGCTCACTTCCTCTACATTTTCATGCCACTTGTCCGTTCCCCAACTTCCTACATCTTCCCCTTCCTTTAGTATCATGGGCTCATCGCTATTGTTAAATACTGGCAGCTGTGTTTGCTGTTGCACTACCTTGAAAACTCCCGACGCAAATCCCGACTTACATGGCCAGATAACACGGTCTGCCACAGTCTCCGATTCTCCCTTACACTGGACCTCTACCAAGGCGGTATCATGTGGTGGTATGTATGCTCTTCGCGCAACTGCCACCCTCTGCCCACCGTCCTCTACCGCCTCTATCGGCCTCTGTTTCTCCGTTCTTCTCGCCAATTTTACTTCTACTCCTAACTTCCTCAACGCATTAGTTCCAATCAGTAGCTCGTTCTCCGATCCCGACGATATATGGAAGGCAACTGTTTCTTTCTCACCCCCTTCCAGCTCTACGTCCACGTATACAGCTCCCAGAAACTTCATTGCATTATTAGAGGCGTCAAACACGGGTTTCAATCTTGACTTATCAATCAACGTCAACGCATCCACATCTACCCCTCTATCCTGCGCTTCGGCTAATATGCCAACTGGTACAATGCTAATCATGGAGCCAGTATCAATCAAAGCCGAACACTTCCTTCCCAGAGCCATTACCGACATTAGCATGCGCGATCCTATCAAATCCTCATCACTTTCCTCCCCTTTCCTCACTGACAAACCTAAGGAGCGTACATCTCTTATGATCTCTGACAGCTTCTTCTCCTTACCTACTAGCTCAGCTGCACCACAATCAATTTGATTCACCCTCGTGGAGCGCCTAGGGCAATCGCGACCTATGTGCCCATACCTTGAACAGTTATAGCATTTCCTGTTCTCATTCCTCCGCAGGCTCATGCTACCTTGTTTCTCCTGGCTCTGACCCTCTCTGTCGCCTCTTTGTGTCTCATTACCGCTCAACTTATTGTGACTCTGGCGGACTTCATCTCCATCCCGATGTGGTGACTCCCTATTAGTGGCTACGTCATTTAACCCTGACTGGACCCTACCTCTACCGTCCCCTTGCTCAGAGTAGTATGAGGCTCTTCGCTTCCACGCCGGAACGGGTGGCTTTCTCTGCGCACTCAACATCATCTTAGATTGCTCAATACTAAGCGCTAGCTGCTTAATTTCATCATACGCTTTGCGGGGCTCTACCTTGTGAAGCGCTCCCAAAAGCTGGAAATGTTCTGGCCAATGCCCCAGATTGTCGAGAAGCACCTGTGCGTACTCCATCGATCTATCCTCGACCGTGCAATCTGGATTGGCTTGTCTTCCTAGCCTTTCCAGTACATTGCAAAAGTCGGAAATCTCTTGGTTGGGTCTCAATCTCAGATTCCTCAGCTCCGTCAACGCTCTCATTCGCCCTGCCACTGAATCACAGGCTAACAGTTTGTCCATCTCTGCGATCACTGCTTCCAACCCTTGCTCTTTAATAAACCTAGGTATGGCAGCGAACACCGCTTTTGCCCTTCCCCCTAGGTGGTCATCCCCAAGAATATCCAGCAAGGTGGCTTCGCAAGTTATCACCTTCTCATACTTTCTCTTGAACCGCCTTACGAATTCCTTGAAATTTTCCTGCCTAGTTCCTTTAAACACCCCTGGATCAGTGCATGCTAGCGATCTCAGATATGTAACTATTTGGTAACTAACATCCGTACCTAGGTCTTCCCGAGCCGGCACCGTTGCAGCCGTTGAAGTCGAACACGGCCTCCAGTCCTTTACATATGTCGGTCCAGTCGCACAAAGGTTGTTCTCCTGTAACACCTCACGTTGTTCCCTCAATATACTTTGGACCATAGCTTCCGGTAAAACTTCCTTACCCTTGGGCTCTGCAGGGGTTCCATTCGTCTTCCCATCTGCCCGACGTTGGAGCTCAACCACGGCATTTTTCACCTGGAATACATCCGTGTTAAGCACTTCGCAAACTTCTGTCATCACTTCTCCATCCCTTTCCATCGTCTGAATATACTCTCTCCACTCGCTCTCAGATTCAATGCCCCTTTGTGATAACGTTTCAACAATCACATTCACTAAGCCCTGAGGCATCCTTGGCTTCCCAGAAACCCTTGCTAATATCTCGCCTACTCTCTTATTCGCGCCCTCAATCAGGCCTTCGATTTCTCCCTTTACCTGCCTCGCTACCCTTGACTCACTGAGTATTGCGTTCACTTTCAGCTGTGCCTCTTGCAAAACTTTCACACATTCCCCGAACTCTCCTTCCGCAAATAGGCTATTACCACTAAGCGGACATACCTCAATTGGGGGCCTGTTCTCATCTCCCGACTCCATTGGCACCTCGGCGTCCATTCTGGAAAGTAACACATTAGAAGGCTCTCTTGTTACTACCATCTTGGCAAATGCGATCGCCCGTTACCACACCGCAATGAGTGCCTTTGTCTAACTATAGTGTACTTTCCCTCAACTCTGATTGCCCTTACTTTGCGGCACTATGTTATACAATGGCACCCTTGCTTTGCGGTAACCACTGTATACTACCAAAAAAAAACGACGGAAAAATATCGCGAAACACAGCAAAGAACGAGTCGATGCTAAGCAATCGATACCCTGCAGCGGTGACCTAGTAGAGGAGCGCCTATCAAAAATCAATAAATAGGACTCACTGCAGAGCACAATGCAGAAAAGAGAGAGAGGGAGAGAGGGAGAGAGAGATGACTGAGTTACAAGTGAACCTAGATCCAAAACTGTAACTTTTTTTTTTGCTCAGTGAAATCGGCTTGCTACCAGTTGGAATAGTTTTAGTTCGGCCCCCATGTAAGAGCCGGAAGAAAAGAAAGTGTAAGTTTCCAACAGGTATCAAACCGATCCAACGGAATTGAGACCACAGCACGACAAGATACAATGAATTTATTCAAACCAGTACAAAAATGCAATAATGCGAAAGAAATACAAATCAGTTCAATCCAGAAGAGTCCCAAGAGCAGAGGCGGTGGAGCTTGGATGAGGCGAGAGATTTCTTCAGGAAGCAATCAAAATCTCGGTACTGTGTTTACGTCGTGCCACGGAGGCGCTGACTAACAGAAATCAGAAAAAGCCACTCAGGCTCAAAAGGAGAAGTTGCTCTTGGCAAGCCACACAGGCGTTGCCCCACACGAAAGAAAGAGAAAGCAAAAACTTCTTCCGAATGATTTTCCTTTCATAGCATCCGGAATCCCGCCTTTTCTGGATTCCCGCCTACACCGCCCGCCGTTTTAGCGGGAGGTGCCTGGGTTGATCTGCGTGATCAACCGCAGGGGTGGACACAATACCTCTCTGCTGTAGAGCGTTAGCTACACTACCGTGCAAAACTCTCACCACTTTGCAATTTTCTTTCAAACTGTTTATGCGTTGAACCAACTCCCCTATTCTCCTAGAAAGACTCTCGTGGTGTTTGTCTTTGTAACGGGTTGACACCTTATGGTCCCCTAATTCCACCCTTATCGACTCAGGAATGTCTTGAAGTATCTCCCCTATCACTTCTAATTCACTAGTCATTAGGCTATCCGGAAAACTGATCTTTGAAGTACTCACCGAGCGCACCTGCGCATCTTCTTGGTCCGAAAGTTCACGCATGTCTTCGTCTTGGACACCCATATCGATCCGTTAGTTCGGGTTAGCAACTGCAACGACCAATATTGATCAATAGTCAAGCGGTAATCACGACACAATCGACGATGATTACGCGACGATCAAAGGCGATCACTGGCTACCACACTACACTTAATCTACCTGTACCTCTGACCTCGCTGCTCTTGCTCTCACACTCACTTACAAGGCTTTCTCCACCTTGCTTCCTTCAGCTCTGTGCTGAATTGGTTTCTCGAACACCCCACTGGTGTTTCAGTCACTTCCGCAGTTCTTTCTGCACTTCCAAAGGGCCTCCGCCCACTTCCAGAACACCTCGCCCTGTCCCACGAGGCGTACTCACCAGATCCGATCAATTTACTCAAATCCTGTGTGGTTCGGCCCCCATGTACGAAGTGGGCCTTGGTTTTGCACAGGATAAGGTAAATTAACCGGTCTCTCGACCTTTCAATCACGCTTGCACACTAGCTGATTTAAAAGGATTTATTACAGCAACAGAAATTGAACGAGGTATAAAAAGTAAGTGGGGTGTCCTTGTGCTCCGGCGGCCGATGGGGGCGTCGTCCTCGTCGAGGGAGGTAGGCGTGGAGAAGGGTGTGAGTGGATGGAGTCGATTCAGTGAAAACCTGCCGGTCTCCTTCTGCCGGATCTTTTATATCCAGGTTTTCCCGCGCTCAGATGCGCGGTCTCTTGGAAGGCGGTTTCTGACCTACGCGGCCGGGATGGCCCTGACCGCACAGGAGTCAAATGTTTTGAATCTGTAGTACAGTGATCCTTCTCTCAACGTTCAAATGGTAGCATCCGCAAATGGTTCCACGATTGCCTTCAATGAGTGATCGTCAAGGAATAATCTGCGGTCACGAACATGGTTGTCTTGAGGTTCAAAATCGCCGGAAGAAAACTTCGTAAACCAGTACCTCACTGTCATTTGAGAAGCTGATTCCTAGCCAAAATAAATGCAGGATTACCTCACGTCTGCGATGAAGAATGACCGAATTTGAAATCGATAACCATTATCATTGGAAGATCGGCTTGGCTCTTTAAGGGCAATTTATACTGGATGCGTGCGACTGACGTGCGTCTATGTGATGAAGAATAGGGCCCAGTCGCATAGCAGTCGCATCGCAGTCGCAGCCCAGACGCACGCGTTTACGGCCTCGCGAAGGCCGCGCGATCTTTTCATTGAGGATGTACATGCCGTGTTGACCGGTCTTCATCTAAAATCCCTTACAAATGGATGCGTGCGACTGATGCGCGACTGACGCACGCAGCTAGTATAAATTGCCCTTTACTTGTTCGCGACGCTATGAAAAACACTGCTAAAAAGAGCTACCTAGTAAGAAAGCCGACCTGGCCAATCTTTCCAACTGGTAGGTCGTAGAGCACTATCGCACCGCGCTTTTCAAGTTGAATGCCCACCACCACTTTTTTATTCGCAAAACTCGTCCACCGGTAGAGCAACAACTTGCCCCGCACATAATCACTTTTACAAGCTTACTGAATCCCAAAATTTTATTTATTTTTTTGCGCACCACTCATAGATAGTGTGACAAAGTATGATCCAGATGAACTAACTGAACAGCCAACACTAACTAACCAATAACAGGATATCAACAGCTATCTAGTGCACTGCAAAAGTGATAATTTCCATGATCCTAATAAAATTTTTCTAACTGTTTCATTTCTCGAAGTGATTTCATGTTACCCGGATTGTTGAACGCTGAGTCTTTGTGTTGACTTCGTATCTTTTTCGACAACTCTGACGAATGATAACCCAAGTAAATTGCATCGATTAGCACGGAACGTAGCTCATCGTATGAGAAGATCCCTGACTCGTTGCGCGCAGAACTCGGGAAACTGCAAAGCGGATAACGAGAACTGGATCTAGCAAGCAAGCCAGCACTGGCCCACAGTTTTAACCAAACCTCGGCTGGCTAGATCCCTCCTGCAGATCTCGTACAGTCTCAGTTGAAACGAGGACTGTGTGAGATCTGACGTCCAACAACCTCCCCATCACCTTGCAGGAGGGTGATCGTCACACGACAACGAGAGGATAGAAGCGAGGGCGTGAGGGATAGAATGCAGGTCCAAATAGCCTCGTTGCAAAGCCCACTGCGGAGTGGATAGTTGCGGTCCACTCAAATAAGGAGGAAGCGTTTTGAACAGTACTGCTTGAATTTGCGTTCAGAATGTGGAGAGTGCTTCGATATATGTAGCTTTATTGGATTAGCTTTCGGCGCGTAGTGCCTTCTTCAGATCTTAATAGAAAACAATATAATGCAACACGAGACAGGACAGTAAGTGGTGACATTGTTTCCACCCACCGAGCTCTCTGGTGGAGGATAATTTATGACATCGTTCAGGACTACAGCTGGTGTTTATTGGAATGTGATACTGTAATCAACTTCTGGTGGAAATATCATTTTCTCCTCTGCTATCTACTAGATCAAGCGATGAGCTTTAGCGCCTCCACTAGTTCATCCTTATTGTTAATCTCCGGTTTATACCGTTTTATTTCCTTCGCCTCCATAATTTTTCTTCCGAGAGGTCTCTCAAGATGACGCACACTTACTTCAAAATCTGGGGCAGATTCTCGCGTACGTATCGGCAAACGGTGCTTGGAGAAGCTATTTTTAGGATATGACTGTGGCCGGACTAGTGCTCGTCGATGCTCGTCTAGTCGCTTCCTCAGTGGCCTCTCTGTTTCTCCTACATCATACTGTTGACCGCATCCACTGCATTTGATTAAGTGTACTGTCCCACGTAGGTGGCAGATTTTCTTGTTGCGACAGTAGCGACACTGTTTTCCGTCACAGCCTGCTTCGTATAAACGAGATGATGTTAATATCTCCTTGAGTGTGGGCGGTGGTGCTTCAGGTGATTCGGGGAATGAACTCGGCACCAGGCATGTGTGGAAGTAAAATTTTAAATCCCCTAAAAAATAAAACGGAAAACGGGAGGCCAAAAATGGACGGAAAATTGTAAATCGGTGAACGGGAAATTTCGCCCAAGCATAGGTTCGTGACCAAAAGTCATCTTCAACATTGGATTTGCTGGGTATCTCCTTCATGAGCGAGAGTGATGATTCTTTCATGTAATCAACTAATATCGAGTCTACTGATGGTGCTTACCTCAAACGCCTAGAGTGCACGTAGATCGAGGACTATCTATCCTTCACCTAGTTACGAGAGATTTACGAGAGTTATAAAATCAATAAGCATATTTCCAAATGAATGCTAAAGTAGACGAGAAGCTGAAAAGGGTAAGAAGTGTGACTTCTTTGCTCTACTTTGAAGCAGAGCTACTGTGCAAAAATTCAGACAAAAAGGCAACTGTATGGTAGCTAATACATTTTGAATCTGGGGAGGATCACGTGATTCACGATTCCCACGGAGCGAGTTAGTGATGGAGGAACTAGGAGGAGAACAGTATGTGGGGAACGTGAAACACAATCAGCCCAAACATTGAGCAGAACATGAGGTGGCAACGGTGCCTGTGTAAAGCTGGGGATCATCCTCTCATTAAAACAGTGACAACTACCTCATGCTTTTGTCATGTTGAAAGAAAGCCTACATCATGCGCTGCTTCGCAGGAATGTTTGATGCTCTTACCATGGCACGTCACAGTTTCATGGGAATTTTATATCACTTCACCCCACATTTCTGTGGAACCTCGTGTTTTTTTTTTGAGAATTTAGAGGGGAGCAGTGCACTTGTATAACATATTTGGAACAATGGTGAAGACTAGCAAAATCGCGACGGGACGTTAACGCCGCAGCTGAGACAAGAAATTCAAACAAAAGAGTTCGAATTTCGTAAACGGTGTTTGGACGTCAATTTTGCTGCTATTGTTGTGTCAAATCTCCAGGAGCTGCTGATCACAATGGTATACGTGATTCCATGTAAGACTACTGGAAAACCCCATTTCCGAGCCCCAATTTTTAAGAGCATTTGATCGGAGCTAAGAAACTTTTCGAATAATTCACTCATGAAACGCACCTCCCAAAGAAATTCGTATTCCTTGTGAGAGTTGCTCATCAACTCCCTAACGGAATAGAAACTGCGCTCCATTTGCAGGAAGCAAGGGAGTGCGTTGGGCAGAATCCGTGATCAAAAATGATTTCAAGGTGGGGCGCTGCCTTTAAGATCAACGGCTTCACGCATCCATTCGGTTCGACAAACTGTTCCGAATCCCGTCCTGAAAACGATTAGAAAACGGGTTTAGAAGCCATTTTGTAACATTTTATGTATACCGCTGGATTCAGCGCATCGAGGAGATTCAGGATGCCCCAAAACCTCGAACACGAAAACGGAGTGACACACGGCTTTTAACTGGCGAGCGATTAGGTGAAGTTGTGAGGAATAGTAATGACAAACAAACGTCGAATGCTTCCGTCATCTATATATAAAACATAGAAACGCTTTTTTTCAAAAATCTGGGCGACGCGCGTGGGCGCTAATCTCAAATGGTGGGGATGCATCTGTAAGCAAAGCAGTGAAGAAGGGGGCTCGGAAACATGGGACACCATCCGGATAGGGCGTAGGGCCTAGGGCGCTGTTCACCGGATAGTATCGATCCGGATATCGATTTATGGGTCGATTTTATCGATTCCTCAGTTTAGCTCAATCCAGATGGAAATGGGCATACTGGGGTTTTTCACCACGCTGATCACGTTCATTTATTGATTTTATTGATTACGCGCGATCTGGGCTGCAGTCGCGGCGGAACTGTACCCATGGGGGTTTTCACCACGCTGATCACGAATCTGACGGCCACTTTGCACAGCGTGGTTACCGATTTATTGATTTTATTGACTTTTTAGGTTTTGTTCCGGCGTGGTGGAACGATGTGCATAAGGGCTATCTAGCATCCCGAACATGAATAAAAGTCTGGGCACAGTAATCCCTTGGAAATGCAATGGAAAAAATCAGTGAATCAATACCTGCGCGCGAAATGTTCTTTAGTTGCGCCAGTTACATGAGCCTTGAAGACAGTTCTTGTATGCGGATTATCGTGGCGTGAATCAAGATAATTTTCATATCTAATATTTTGAGTTTTAAGCCTACATTTCACCCGGTTTGACAAGGCGGTTTTAATGTGAAAAACTAGAATATGAAAAAAGGCACAAGATAATGAGCGTGGGCTACTCCTTCGTTACAAGTGCTATATAGGGCCAAACGGGAAGGAGATTTTGCTCTGGTTGCTACATATCCTATTCAGTCAACATCGAAATATGTCATTCATAAGTGTTTCCTAGCACTGAACTGACTGTTTCTCGGAAGGGAGAGAATGTTGAAGTCTTCTTTTTGACACCAACATGAATCAGCAGCAGCAGATTCTCTGTCTAGACCATATGCACCTAGGAAATCTAATGGGTTTACACTGAGCAGGTGGTACAGTTCAATGGAAGCGTTTTAGTTTGTCGAACAATGGAGGTTGTTGTTTCCCGAGACCGTACAGTGCACTGTTGTGTCTGGCCTGCAATGGATATTTCCTTGTTCCATTGTTCACATATCACAGGAAAGTGATGTTTTTGTCTATATCACCACTAGCCCTCAATTTCAAGCCTGTTTTTAGATCAATGCCAGTTTGTACAAATGTTACGTCTATTCATGGGTCACAAGTGGCTTGTTCAAATGATGGCTATGGCTATGTAATTCAAAAGGTTAATCCAAAAAAGTATAAATTATGAGTCGCTGGCGGTTCCTACAAACCCAATTCTACAAATTGCAATGAAAGTTTTCATTGCTTATTTTGTGAGTTTGTTACCATGCTTCACCTGAAATTCTTCCGTCAACTTATTGTTAATTTAAGGTCCTCTTGGCTGCTAGCAGTTCGGGTGAGTGGAATTTAGAACTAATATGAGGCGTTTCTTGTATATGAAGTTAGATGGCATCGGTACAAGATTGAGGGAGAACATATAGAAGAAATGGTACCACATTTGATCTTCTTTTCTACTCTCTTTTTCCAAGCTGATCACCGTCAACTGCGTGGAATCCCTTACGATGTACCACTTTCGTAGAAGATTTCGGTAAATAGCCGGTTCCAGTGACTAAAGAATCCAAACTATCGGGGCTTGACTGAACCACGCAGCTATTATGCTTAACCAGGGATGTGGTGAGCTCGGCAAATTTTGGCGCAAAAGCAGTGCATGTTCCAGTGGTGACTGCATTCCTGAGCTGCGGCAGAGGCGCCGAAAGCAACTGTTGCGACAAGCACGAATCTTGCTCATATTGGGCAAACAACAACGAATGCAAGAAGAACCCCAACTGGATGCTGCCCAACTGTCAGCTGTCGTGCCGCAACTGCAAGACTGACTCCGTCCCCAGTAAGCCATCGACGCAGACATCACGTGAGTTCCAAAGATTACGTGGGATCTGCTGTTGGGTACCGGTGACAGCATCCAAGCCGATTCGGCAGCACGCGAATGATTCCATTGCTGCCCAGCAAAATTTTATCTTCGTGTGCTGCGTGGAAACGTTCGGATCTTCTTGCGCAGCACATCGCTAGATTTTGAGGGTCAGCTAGTTGACATGGGTCAAACTCGTTTTTGAATTATAGCTTTGAAAAATTAGATTAGAATGTCGAGCTCCCGCATGGATTCGAGACACGCTCAATCTCTACTTTATAATTGCCTGAAACAAATTTGGATCAATACTGTTGAGCAATAAGTCACACAGAAATTGCTATCAAAAACTAGTAGCATAATAAATCCTTCCGGGTTGCTAAGAAATTTTGCTGAATTTGATCGCAAAATGTGGAGAGTTGCTAGAAATTTGTTGCACATCGGCGTAGGTATATTTCCTACTATCACTCTTTTCTGAGAACGAGCACGAAAAGGATAAACTTCTGATGAATTCCAGTGTGTGGAACCGGTGACAAAAGTGAATGCTGCGACAAGGTGGAATCCTGTGCGCTTTGGGCTCGCAACAATCAGTGCAAGAGCAATCCAAAATATATGCTCCGTAACTGTCAACTCTCATGCAACTCTTGCAATACCGATTCCGTCGCCACTAGGCCATCGAGAACATTAGGTACGTTTTAGCGATTTACGATAACTTTGCTGGGTGAGGCTGAGACTGGTTTAGCAGTATTTAAAGAGAAAAAAGGTGTTCAGGTGAGCACCAATACTGCTCTAGTAGAAAGCAGTTTGAGTAAGTGACACGGCAGATTTTTCCAACTCTTGCTTTGTAAGTAGAAGCTGTTCCAGCTAATTACACTACGTACAGTAATCGAGTCTAGTGTTACTGTCCTCCCTTACACAATTTCCTTGTTTTGCAGTGGTCAATAATGAATTTCACATCAATTGATTGAGCCACAAAAAAACAGTAATGTTCAAAAAGACGGTGTCACCTTGTTTTTGTAAGCAAGCAAAGCAGCAATTGTTCAGAGAGCTGTCGTGACAATGGAATGACAAGAGAACAGCGCAAGAAGTTCCTCGACATGCACAACAACTACAGGTAGCATTTTAGCATTGACGCTACAGCCATAGCTATGTTTGAACAAATTCTTAGTAAAAACTACGAATGCTGCCGATTTGCAGATCTATGGTCGCTAAGGGACAGGCAAAAGATGCGTACGGAGGAAACGCACCGAGAGCTGCTAGAATGAAGAAAATGGTACGCATGTTCTCGAGAAAGAATATCAGAGACCTTTGCATCGAACAAATGCTACACTTTTCACCACTTGGAAAGCTTAAACCACAGCATCCGTTCGGCTACAGAGAGTTTCAGTAGCAGAAATTAATGTTTGGGTGCTGCCACATGGGATTCCCTAATGAAAATGTAAGGAACAAATTTCCGGCGACCCTCGATTTAAGTACAGAAGTGTTCAGCAAATCTTCAGTGGCACGAGCACAAGCAAACACCACATATACCAATGACTTTATCGCGCAATAAGAAAGTAATCGCATCACGTACTTAATTAATAGGACATTTACAGAAAATTGTGCTCTATTAAGAGAAAGTCTCTCCAGCATATCACACATTTAGAAACTTGTTAGTTTTGTGAGATCTTTTAGATATACGACTGTGACATCGAAGAAAGTGCCATGAGACATGCTAAGAGGTGTTATTTCGCCCATTCACCAGCACATACTCGAGAAAATCTCGGTGAAAATCTATACTACACGAGCGAACTTCGAGTGGACAAAATCCAAGCGGCCGAGCAGGTATAATTTTCTAAAAGAAGTGTGGATGAGAATCACGTACTCAACCAAGAAGGTCATTTTAGGGTATTAAAGCCTGGTTCGATGAGCTCGCTGAGTATGGAGTCGGGCAGGAAAATGTGCTCACAAAACAGCTTTGGAACAGACCTAAAACTCAGATTGGACATTATACTCAGGTCAGTACACATGTTTTCTGCTTGACTGCTTAGAGTGAATTTAATGCCAAGAATTTTTGAGATGGTCTGGCAGGACACCTACAAGCTCGGATGCTACGTGGAATGGTGCTCTTCCATGACATATGTGGTCTGCCAGTATGGGCCAAAGTGCGTGATATCTGTAGACTTTTCTGAACTCACTTAAACTCATTGTATTGGACACCTTCAGGGGAAATTGGCTTGGCGACGTGATTTATGAAAAAGGAAACTCCTGTACAACGGATGCTGATTGCAAGTGCAGCAATTGTAAATGCAGCAGAGAGGAAGCGTTGTGCGTTGTTCAGTAATTGCATTTCGTTCCGAATAAATCTTCTCGAGATCAGATATGGAACTCAAGTACGGCTATTCGGAGCAGCTGTGCGGTATTCATGATGTTTCTTCCGTGTTGAAAGGTTTTTATAAGAAATGTCAAGTGTCTGTGTGCATGTGGGCGAGCGACTTACGAGTGATGCACACAGACACTTGAGATTTCTTATACAAATATATGGGAATGTACAAATACAAAAAAATATATAGATGTATAGGGATGTGGGAATCCGATAGTTGATCATTTATTAGAATCCTTCAAAATTCCAGTGGAAAACCAATGCAAACTTATAGTACAACCTAATATTTACAGCCAAAATAATATAAATGAAGAAGCTGCGGGAAATGATTTTAAAAAAACTGAAACAAAGTAGGAGAGCCGAGTCCTTCGATGTGCAGCTATGGAAGTTCTGCCGGAGAGGAGTCGAAAAGCTGGGCGATATATGTATAGTGCTGTAGGTTGAGACAGAAGGATCTCCGCGCTCAGGTAACTTTATAAGACAAACGCAACACAACCTGGCAAGCCACACCCCCATGAAATGGAAGGCAGACATTGCTCCGAGATGAAGAACTGCTACATTGCTAAGAGCAGCAAACCCCGTGTTTCGGCTGTGTTTTTTGCAAGATGAACTGTGGTACCGTTCAACCTGCGTTCTGCCTGCTCCTTGCCACGTGGCGACACGCCTCCTGGGACGTGTATATAAGCCGCTGGTTGAGCACCAAAGTTTAGTCGTGTCTACGCTTCTAGATAAGGCGAGCCCAGCGAGACTCGTCAGGCCGGCTGAGGCAAGGGTAAAACAGTGGCCCAGTGCAATAATCGGTCAGACGAGATTCGTGCGCTGCGGACGCGTGGGCCGACAAAATAAGCTTTCACCTCAACTAACTAACTGCTTTTGAAACGTGTTCGGCCTGTATTCGTCGTCTCGGAATCTCTGAGCAACGCTTGTGCTCCCCCACATCATTATCTCTGACAAGAAGATCATTGGTAAACGTGTTAGACATAACTGCGTATCACGGTTGAACGTTGTCTTCAGACATCTGTAACATGTCGACCCATGATCTGCTTGCTGGAGATAACGACGTGGAGAATTCTAAGCGTCGCAGACATCCTTCCCTCTTGATCTACAGGACTTTACACAGGGTGGCAAAAAATTACGTGCGCGTGATATTTGACTCTGTTTTATTTTTTGTGTGAAGCATTCCTGCATACTTTTTCTTTCTTAAATATTTATTAATTAAGAAGAACATTCCAATTTTATCTTCCAACAAGACTGCTCTAGCCCATGGAGCCAAAACAACGATCCACTTCCTGAAGACCAAAATCAGCTTTTTTTTACGAAAGATTTGTGTCCTGCCAATAGCTCGGATTTGAATCCACTGGACTTTTCTGTTTAAATGTCTAGGGAAGAGCTACTTAGGAAATGTAAAAAACCTGGTGGATTTGCGAAGAGAATTGATGAAAATTTGAAATAATCTAGACGTTAACTACCTGCGCCGCACCATCGACTCCATGAAGAAACGAATTAACGCCTGCATCAAAGCTTATGGTAGACACATCAAAAATTTTGTGTAATTATGAAATGTCGTGCCCTGTAGTTGTACAGGAATAAATTTCTTGCAATGTTCGTTGGCAGAAAATAAAATTTGAACGCCTTTTATGGCGCACGTATTTTTTCGCCACCCTATATATCAGGCTGCTGCGAAATTAATTGCCGTTTCAGAGTATGCTTAACTGAACTTTTCTCTTCTGCCCAATTTGAGCAAATTTAGCTCAACTTGTGTAACCTTCTGGTAGGGCTTTCCTCCCTGTTTCGAATGCTGCTTGTACATTCTGGGTAGCTCGTTCCTGAGGAGTTTTATAAACTCGTGAACAAATGATGAGCCGACGCGATTTCCGGCTGATTATAGTTAATGACTTCAAACTCGATCAGTCTTTGTCGTAGGTATGCGGTATTCTTGCGTTTGTTTTGGCTTGGAATCGCCTTCCCAATAGGCAGTGAGGTGTTGGATAGCGAATTTTTTTTCGTTGATTTTGATACCCAAGGCAACCATGGTCGTGAGCTTAGGTTGCTCCCTGACGATCAGACGTTGAGAAGAGTCGTGGAACCTAGAATGAGTCGTCATCTGGACGACGAGGGCAGGGATGGGGGCTCACTATATTACAGTTTTAAAACATTTAACTTGAAGCGGGATGACAAGAAAGGTGCGAAAGTGAACATCCACGATCTGACAGATGACTAGCGTCTCACCAGCTGTGGCATCTTATCTAACTTAATTTTTCGCCCCAAAAACTACCCATTTCTAGACCATGCAATAGCAATAGATGAGCTTGGTTCCTGTACGATAAAAGAAAGCGTGAATTTGTACCTGTTGACACTTCCTCCCATCCCTAGGTTTTCCTAAACCGGATCTTCACACCAGGGAGGTTGCGTTACGATTTCGATAGTGCTGTGAAGATATGGTTCATTGCAGCCTCCTCCATCACAGCCAAACATTGAGAGCAGATTCCTAGCAATGCAATTTCGAGTTGACGTCCGCAAATCTGCTATAGATGTGATTGGCAGTGGTGAACAAAAGCTGCTTCTCCTCTGCTCCCGTGTAACTTTAAGCCTCACATTCCAAAACTCATCCGGCAAAAACTGATGCAGTAATGCATCGGGGTCCTCACTCAATGCCCTTATTCCTGAGACCATTATCCTTCTGCTTATCCTTTTTCTGAGCTTCAGGTACAATCCTGAGACAGAAGCAGATTGCTGATCTGAAGCATGTTGGAACTGCCTTCCAAAAGTTTGCGAACTCTTGTGGTCCTAGTTTTAGTTGTAGAGGCGTGCAATCCTCGCTGGATTGTCGGTCGGCAAATATCTACGAATTGAACGGTTGCTAAAACGATGAAGAAGGTGGTTATGAGCCGAGTTAAAACGCTTTGAACTGAGGGGGCCAATTAATCCTGCAACAACCTAATATGTACATAGACCGCGGAGATGGGTATATTTCTGGTTGATTTTCTGAATGAACAAAGAATTATATTCGAGATCAACGTATTACATGTGTCGCAGGAGTTTCTGGCAAATCCATTGGAAGTTTAGCAGCAGGAAAAAGAAGGGTTAATTGGCTATTCGAATGAACAGTGCTATGTCGTCTATTCTTAGCTGGAGCAGTCTGCGATAGGTTATCTGAGCAGGAAGTGCGTCATCACTAACAGCAGCGCTTATGGCTCCCTAGGCGTACGGAGCTGAGAACGGACGTCCCATAAACTCACTTTCAGTAGCTATATTGTCGCGTTATCAGTTTTTATTGCTCTTTGAGAGCCATTATTTTGTTCAACGACTGCTCGGCACGCTTCTCCATAATCACGTTAATCTAATTTCATCTTCGCTAACTCTCCGTTTGTTTATCAAATTAAACAAACAGTTCCACTCCTTTCCTTTACCGTCAGGTTGTCCCAAAAATAATGGCCGTTTTTGAGACGTGCATTCCAAGGCGCTTAACAGCTCAAACTTGAGCTTTTCCTCAGAATGACCACTATTACAGTCAGCACTCACAGCAGATTTTTGCTGTGCAGTGAAACTCACATAACGAATAAAGCCTTTCTCGCAGGAGTCAACAAGTGCGAAGCGTCAGCTTTCAGCACTTTTCTAGAGAAAAAAAAAGCGGTTTTACTGCAGGTTCGAACGGATCTTCTATTAGGCAAAGATGGGCCAACACAATACTACTCGGGTGGATACAACGCGTCATTCAAAGAATTTTTCTTGCTTGGATGTTCAACTGTGTGGATTTGCCCACTCCGCCAGTAAAGATGCACTTCTTTGGCTTACTAAAACTGAGGCACCTTTAACGAATCTTGAGATTGAGGAACAATTCGTAACAGCAGGCGAAGCATTTAGTAAATTCTATTTTTGGCCTGGTCTACCTCCTGTCGAACATTTCGAGTGGCACTTCATCAATCAAAAAAGGTTACTTTTTTTAGAAGTCAAGATTTATTGAATGTATCCAGACCTGCCTCAGCGCTACAAGCCAGACAAAACTTCATTTTATTAAGCAATGTCCACATTTCATAAAAATGGCACATTTCCCAGAAAAAATTCGTTGCAATGTTTAATAGAGAGATTAAAGTAAAAGGTATCGGAAGTTATGCACTGACCCGCAATGCTTTCGTTCAAAATCCAGTTCGCCTTCGTCTTCGTCACATTTAGTTATCAAGAACACCAAGCGATCACGATTGCGCCTAACCTAGATGCTATTATTCTTATACTGTTCCAGAAATGTCGTCCAGCTTCGTAAGCTATGTTTTTTTTTTCTGAGAAATTCCATGGCCATCACCTGGGGCAAAGTTGGAAGCCCGTATCTTTCTGGAAGTGTTTTTTAAGTCATACATTCTAGGTAGTTACAATACGGCTCCCTGGCCAAATGCAGAGCTTATGCCAAATCCGGCTTTTGCTATATTACGGCGGAAAAAGTCTAAAAAATGGGAGAATACAAAGCCCGTGTTTTGCCTCATCTCACAATGCCGTTTGCAGAAATAAGAGAAAAGGGAAATTGAGAAACTCTTTTCAGGATTCAGATAGAGCAAGTCTTGCTCTTCATGATCATCAAAAGCTTGTCCTTCTGGCTTCTAAACTGATACAGTTATGACCTTCCAAATCTTCATTGCTAAGTTATGGCCATTTATTTTGGGACAGCCCAATACTCTCTCGGATCCTAGTGATGCAACTGCTGATGGCATTGACAACAGCCTTGTCGAGTGCCGGAAGTTTCTTTGGTACATCAAATGCCACAGATCAGAAGAATGATTTCACTCCTTTTCTCGTCTGTATTGATGAGATCCAAGGTAAGCGATCAAGGACGCTCACAAATTCCATCCTACCTCTATATACATATACCTAACTCGAGAGGATATTGAGTAAGAGGAAAGTTCGAGAGAAGTTCTCTCAGCCAACCGTTACCATTCCTCTTCCTTTCTTGGCGCCAAGAACAGCAAAATGATGAACACCCCCGCCATCTTCGAGATCTTTATAAGTGCGGTTCGCAAGAATTAAATATAAGAGCAAAAAATAAAATGAAGTAGAGAACTAATATAGGGAGGAAGTAATTTCTATAGGAAAGTAGGTATTTTAGACAAAACATGAGATGAGTCGTATTTTTGCTCGTCCACGGCTCTATAAAAATGGATTCTGATCAGAATGAGTTACAAGTACTTTCGAGACTAGCGCATCAAATCACTGATCTGGTTAAAGTTTCAATGGAAAGAAATTTCCTATCTTTTGGAACATAGATACACGAGCGATGCCATTCAATAAACGCACACCATTCACAGCACTAGCCTACGTTCATGTTGCTAATTCATTTTCTTGAGGGACCTTCGAAGGAGTCGAGTATGACCAGCCACAACGGGTTGTCGACTGCGGTAGAACAGTCACATATTGCCAGAAGATTACAGCTCGCTACAGTAAGTGTTTCTCATTGAACTTAAAATATTTACTGGAAGCCCACCGAAGGCGCTTAATTTTGGGGGCATTATGAATCGACGAAGAGTGAGACTCAGAGAGGGAGCGCATTGGCCCACGCGGACTTGACACTGGTGAAGAAGACGGGGCGAGATGATTCCAGGGAAAAACTTATGCTCGCTCCAATCCATTGATTCCTCATTTCATTAGTTGTTACCCTCCTGGTCCCCGTCCGATTTGTCCTTTTCAAGAAGTACTTGTGCAGGTAAATATGTCTCCGTATAAACCACAAAGGTTCTTAACAGGTTTTATCGCTCCAAATAAATTGCACAAAAGGAGCGGCGCGAATAGAGGGGGGGGGGGGGTGAAACCACCACGCGGTGGCCAGACGAGGATAACAATAACATCCGACATATCTAGGATTAGGGACAACATCAGAAAAGAATCCAGAGTGTTAGAGACTATAGAAATTGTAGAGGAATCAGGAGGTTAGTAACATGTAGGACGCAGGCACCATGGATTTCTTATATGGATCAGTAGATCACTTTTGACAAACTGATCTATGGCACCACATCTACATCTGGAATATTTAACATAGAAAGTAAATTAAGTGCATTGAAAAAACTCCTTGAGAGTCTCAAAATATTTCAAATTTGCTGCTCTGATTTCCTTCATCTTCTTAATAGTTCCTTCCGCTGCCATGGCTCAAAAGTATTCGAGCATCAAAAAAAGTTTTTTTCTTCGAGGTTGAAGTTTACCAGCTCAGTCCAGAGGTTACTTTTTTCTTAAGACCTCAGTGACTCTACGCTCCTTTTAAAATAGGAACTAATAAAAGGCTTGAAAAAAATCGCTTTACGGCAGACCAGGGCGCAGCACTAGGTGGTCAATGTCGGTTGAGGAGTACTAAGTCCAGTCGGATTCCGAAATGGGCTACTAAGTACACTACACACTAGGGTTCTTTCAGGAAAAGCAAATAGCACTAAAAAAGTGACTTAAATAACCGTTAGTGAGACGACGAATGATGTTTCGGCAAGAAATGCGCACCATTCAGCGAAGACAGCCTAAATCATCTCATATTCAAGCTAAAATCCTCGAAAAACCGATTCCAGTAAGGAACTATTCGATCCCGCTAGAACTCATCGGAACTTGTTATAGGACCTGTCAGATACAAGAAATTGTCTTTGGAGCGTGGTTTTTCTCTCAAACCCGGAACTTTCCCAGGAAGTTTCTCTCGTTTGGGGAAGTGTTCCGATACGCTATCAACTCAAAGAAATATGCCTAGGTGGTACCAACTCTCCCCCAAAGTGGCATCTTTCGTTTTTGAGAAACCGTCTTCGTTTTTGAAAGAAACCGTCATTAATGGTCAAAAAATGGTCAAAAACCACTTTTTGACCATTAATGACGGTTTTTCTCAAAAACGAAGACGGTTTCTCGAAAACGAGCGGTGCCACTTTGGGGGGATACTCGTTGGTATGGTGCGCATCTACATTCAAAATTCCGACATGATACGTCTCCTACAAGTTGAGCAACACCTGATTATCACTGGAGCGCACCAGAGTGCAGGGCAGGGATGTAGCAAATGGTTGAACGACAGTGATTTTCAGCCACGATTTTGATGATCCTCCAGACGCGCCTTTCTGAAATCTGCTTGTGTCTAACATCAGTAGATGGTTAGCGGTCGGCTACGTCCCGGACACTGGCGCTAAGCCCCCTGAATCTGCAGGACGCTACTAAGTCCTGGTGGTCAATTACCACCTGGTGCTGCGCCCTGCGGCAGACCGAATTCTTTTTCCAAATACAATACGGTATTAAAGCACTGACCCCTTAACAGATTCAAAACTACTCTCTTCATCATAGTCTACTGCAAACAGTATGACAGTGCCAAGAGTACGATGGTAATTCGCCGGGGAGAAAACCGCTGGTGCGGAAGGAAGGGGGGGGGGTAGATAGTAGGATAGTAGCAATGTAAGGAAGTCCCGTTTCTCAGCAGCAAAACAATGGTTCGATTCCTCACGGGAGCGCCAGTTTCGCAAACACTTCAACATACTCTTTTTCTTCCAATACGAAGCACAACAGCAGTAAAATCTCCAGTGAGTATCGTATAGTAATCTCCATCTCAACCTTTGACGTTTTATTTGGCTGTTAATCCAATTCTCGGGTCCACTGGTTGTGCAGCTCAAAATGCAATTTCATACATGGTATCCTAGGACTTATGGGCAGCACATGCTCATGATGCTCTACAGCAATGAAGACGCTTTTCCAAAGTCAAACCATATCAGAGTGTAAATCAAACTGCTTCTCGTTCGCTGGAACTTTTTTTTAGCAATGAGACTACATATGACATAGCCGTAAAATTCGCTAAATTTCGGATGTATTGCTTGGAACTGTCAAAGTCAAAAGTTCATGTTAAAAACAATCTAGTGTATAGGAAGGAGCAAACCTTCCCCTACTGTAACGTGTGGAGGCTGTTTCCTCATACAAATTAACTGTGCAGTTACTTCAGAATACAGGGTGCGGCGTATGTTTCAGGAGAAGAACTTTTCTTTATATCTCATCTGAAAACGGTCCAACTAAAGCGATTTTTATTATGGTAATGTTAATTAGGAAACTTAAAAACATATTACGACTGATGCCCAAACTGAGTAGTTTTGAGGTCATTACAAGCCCACAAGCACTTTGCCGAATTTCGTCAAAAGGCAGCGATATATTTGACAGTGTAAAGGGGCTTTCATACATTTGCCGCCGAGCGGCATGCCGCGCTTTCATACTGTTGCGAACACCAGTAAGCACTCGATATGCGCTTTTCATACATGATACATAGTTTTCTATATCTAACCTTAAAAAACAATTAAAGTTGAATTGACGCGGTATACGCGATAAAACAGGCATCTACCGGAGGCCGCGACAAACGTCGCCCAGCGACAAAATACCCCCTCGACCATTCCTTGCCGCTTGCCGCTGGGCGACGTCGCCGGGCGGCGCCGCGGCAAAAAAGTAAACAAGCTCTTGTCGCGGCGACGTCGCCGCGGCGCCGCCGCCGCGACGTCAACGGCCTCTGCTTAACCATGGGCGACTGCCGCCCCGGCAAATGTATGAAACCCACTTAACGGGAGCGGCCTGTGTTGTGAATTCTATAGGGGTTCTGTAATCCCTTATTGGAACGGCTCAAGTAGATAGTAAGTGACAACCATCGACTGAACGACTTGCTGCTCCACTGGTTAACTGACTGACTGAGGAACTAACTGACTCAATGACGACTCACTAAAGGGGCTTTCATACATTTGCCGCGGCGGCGGTGCCGCCGCCGCGGCAAAAGTGGGTGCGCGGCAAAAGTTGCCGCCGAGCGGCATGCCGCGCTTTCATACTGTTGCGAACACCAGTAAGCACTCGATATGCGCTTTTCATCAATAAAGCATCAATAAAGGTTCATACCATATCACAGCATCAATAAAGGTTCATACCATATAAGTGCTCATTCGCTATAAATACGATACATAGTTTTCTATATCTAACCTTAAAAAACAATTAAAGTTGAATTGTCGCGGTACAAGCGATAAAACGGGCATCTACCGAAGGCCGCGGCAAACGTCGCCCAGCGACAAAATACCCCCTCGACCATTCCTTGCCGCTTGCCGCTGGGCGACGTCGCCGGGCGGCGCCGCGGCAAAAAAGTAAACAAGCTCTTGTCGCGGCGACGTCGCCGCGGCGCCGCCGCCGGCCTATGCTTAACCATGGGCGACTGCCGCCGCGGCAAATGTATGAAGGCCACTTAAGTCGGACTGAGACTCTGCTGCACCCGCGGCGACCTTACATAGCCCGTGGGCGGGGCCTCGGTGCGCGCGCGCCTACATGATACAGTGACTATTTCGGAATACAAGTGGGAACAACTACGAGACTACGTACAAAGGCAAACAATACATGTGCAACATCATGCTACCTAGTACTTCATTCACTACATTGGGTTAGCGATCTAACCAGGAAAATGGATCAGTGAGAGTTCTGGAGGGTAGGGTGATTCTGTAGAATTCAGACAGGATACGATTGGCGGTTATACCTCCTTTCCCTGAGAACTGGGGAACAGTTTTCTGCCCATGGTCAAAAGTGGTCTTGTCTTTGTAGCCTGGCACTGCTGTCTCGAAACCTATAGAGAAGTTAGGTGTAGGAAGTACCTGGGATGGGAGACCCGAACGTAGGCTCAGTGGGCCTCGCGGTCCCTCGATGAGGCAGAAATATGGAAGCAAAACTGTAATACCACATCCTCAAACTTGCGGAGAATTAGATCTTTATTCAACGATTTTTCTTATTGTGTATATGTTGAAGTTAACAACATCTTAAAAATGATTCTTGAAGCGACTGCTAAGCTCTATAATCTTGTAAAATTTCAGCTCTCAAGGTTACCTGAGACGAGTGTTGTTCCGTTGTGAACCGTTGGTAAAAATCGCAATTTTCCCACCTTCTTACCAACAATCCAAATTAAATCCTAGTAATCCAAATTAAATCCTAGTAAGCTAAACTTCTCAAAATAAGCACAAGAAAGAGCAAATGTCCTTGTAGTCAGAACGACTGAAGCCATTTTCCCAGGTCACATGCCAATCCTTTCTAAATTCGTGACAAACAACAATACATCTACACGTGTACGATTTTAACTCGTGAGTGAAACAAAGCCATTCACCAGCGACTTTCATTGTTCAAAAAAAGTTCTGGCAATTTGTTCTTGTTTGTACACATGGATATATGACGTCTGACTGCTCCATATGCATTCTTCTATTTTGCAAAAATTAGGCTCCGGCAACCTGATTGGACCCTGGACCTGTTTAAAGCTCGAATACGACTTCTACGTCACTCCAATCGCTTACAATAAGTGTGTAGAGTGTGCAGCAAACACATGCTTGACAACTGACTGGTTGTTGATCCATAAAATTTGAAATTCAAAAATGGAAACTAAAAAATTAAAAATAGAAGAATCAATTCAAAAAAATTAATAGATTCCGAAAAGTATCTCCTGATATTCTAAAAACAGCGGAATTGCAATAACTGAAAATGTGAAAAGAAATCAAATGTTCTGGAGGTGGGGTCGCATTTTTTCCGTCTACGAAGGCGGATCGCCTCGGAGTCGATTTTTCACCAACACTACTGCTTTGCCGTGATGATGCACCTTTTCAGCTTTAGCCATAGAACTGTCTACTTAGAGAGTTAGAGGTGCACATTCTTGGATGTGCAATCCCACCATTTAGTGGAGATTTGCCTTGAGGGAGTGGTAGAAAAAGCAACAATAAGAGTCGAGAGAACATCTCAAAATGCCCTCCCTCACAGTTATAAAATTCTCCCTTGAACAACACAGATCAAGAATATTGACAAGCCACAGCATTAATTCCCATAATAATTATAGCATCTCCAGACTCTTAGTTCATAGATCAGAGCGATAGTTTTGCAGTGTCAGCAAATTCGGAGACGCAAATAGAAATGCGCGGATGCGATCCAGTACAAATAGAAGATCGATTCGATGGAGTTCCATGCATGGTAAATGCTTTAAACTATTATTTACTTCGAGTTTTCACATCTATTCGCATTTACGCAGATGATTTGAAGCTATATGAAGTCATTCAGCACAGTGATAATGTAGAGAACCCACAGTCAGCGATTAGCAAGGCCAAAGAGTGGTCAGAATGTTGGGATCTCCCTCTTGCGCCGCAAAAATCTAAGTTTATATCTTTCGGACCAGCAAAAATCCAGACCTCCTACATGCTGGATGAGTTACCCCTTTAAAGGTCTCGAAAATCAAAGACTTGGATTTTGTTTTCTCCGATAAGTTTCAGTTCAGTACGCACTATCGAGCACTTGTGATTAAGTCAATGTTTCGCACCTACACTCTATTTAAGGCCTTACGAACCAGCAATCCTGCTGTTCTTGTAAGGGTTTACAAGATTTATGTACGCCCAATTGTTCAATGTGGTACTGCCACAATATCTCCCTACAAAAAAGGATATCATAGCAATAGAGAGCGTACAAAATAACTTTTCCCGCAAACTTTTCCTGGGAGTTGCGGTCTCTCTTATGCGCAAATTCCCTGTGGGGAGCAACGGCGGTTGCAAATTTCGCTAGCAAGTCTTGGCAGTCGAATGAAGAAGTTGGATTTCGTCATGGCGTATAAGATCTTGACAGGTCGATATGGTGTTGAATCTGAAAACTTCTTCCAACTTTTCCCCTCAGTAACCAGAGGAAGCTCTCTATATAAAACTCCGCGTTTCTACGGCTAAAATCCAACTAAGATCCAAATTCTTCCCCCAAGGAACAAGAACACAATCAGTTTAAAAGAATGGTCGCTCGCAACTCTGACCTAGGAACTATCTAGTGTTTTTTTTTCCTTTTATAGTTCGCTTTACTCCAGTTTTCTTTGTTGTTCCTTAAATTACATTTTCTTTCTTACTGTTATGACTTTAGCTATATTAGTCTACTTTTGTTTTAGAAACCATTGGTTCACCTCGTTATGGTTTTTTTTTTCGAATTGTTGTTTCACGTGTGTTCCATGCACGTCTCAATAAAGATCTATCTATTAAACAAAGCGCCGTAAGGGCACTCATAGACACCGTAATAAAAGATAAAGATCTATTTCCCGAAAAGACGCATGTAATGTAACTCAACGATAGTGTTTGCAGAAAGACGGGTGTCACGAGCAGGTGATCGACTCCGAAACCTACAACGTATGCTGCTGCTCTTCAGATATGTGCAACTCGGTCACTTCTCCTAAACACTTCGCTCGACTCTTCATTCTATTCTTATTATACGTTACCAGTTTGTTGTAAAAGTCAGAAATGAACTGCTGTACTTCAGGAGTAGAACTGCTCTCTCTATTTCCGTTCCCTGGACGATTTGAGGCACCACTGTTACCATAATCAAAGTTATTTCACGCATTTAGTGTAGATTTACAACCAGTGGTTCATAGAACGCACATTCACTACACCCGACGTACATACTGAGCATATTGCCGCCAGTGTGTGAAACTTCGACCACGCCAAACACATACAGGAAACTCCAAACGGACGCAGACAAGAGTCGGGACCACGGCTCGGCTATCTTGGGCAGAGATGCAGGCGCTCTGCATGTTGAGAGCCCATGTCTCTGCCCAGAAGAGCCGCGCCACGGTCCCGACCCTTATCTACGTCCGTTTGCAGTTCCCTGTAAGATTTTTGGGATAGACGGTGGGTACTGGTAACAAAAAAAAAACAGAAAACCAATGTTTACAATGAACGGAAAAAACATTGCTCTTCCGTCTAAAGAAATACTTATTGATCATCCATTTTCGAGCCTGGGAAGGAATCATCACGCAAACCAAATTCGATAAAAACTCTCGAAAATAAGTACAACAAAATGAAACAATATAACACACTTCTAAGGCACCTATTGAATAAAAAGATCACTTCTTTATCTTCAACGGATTGAGTATCTCTTCCCTAAGAGATCTACCAGCAAGCACCTGAAACAAAATACCACCTCATTGTAAACAGCAAAGAATAAATATAAAACTGAAGCAAAGAAGACTAACCTCAGCTCTTGTGGGAGCATAACTCTTCCAGTTCAATCCAACAAACACTGGATAGGTAAATGCACATATCGCATAGTAACATCTAAACAATGTCGTTGTCGAGCAGGGAAACTAGTAAATGAGAAACTAGGAGAACTTTCTCCGAAAACCACGTACTCGGGTGCAGAACTAAGGTTCAAACTAAACTTAACTTTTAATTCAAAAGCAAGGTACGGTGTCCGAATTGTTCCCATCTCTGGAGAAAATGAATTCTGCTCTTGTCTTGATAAACTATTTCATTGTTCCCGAAATTTTTGGGTCCGTGAAAGTGGAATGGTGTCGCTTAGCGAGTGCGTGTGCGACTTTATCTGCAGTTATGGCTGCAACGCGGTGTCGGCTGTTGGTCAGCTGGTTCGATCTATGAAAGGACACCACAGGATGGGTAGGACAACTGCTTCCTAGTATCCAGAAAAATCACCTACCAGACGACACATCCTGCGGTGTTCCCCCCCCCCATCGATCGAACAAGCTGATCAACCGGCAGACACCGTATTGCCGCCGCATTTCCAAACAAAGTCGCACACACACTCTCTGAGCTACCCAACTGTAGCTCGCTTGACAAACACGATTTTCATGGACATTTCAAACTTCGACCTTGAATTATGCAAATGGAAGGAGGTAACGGACCGAAAAATTGACGATGAAATATAATTGTCTCTAGAGAAATTGTTCCCTAATATCCAAAAGTGGAACAGTGCGAAACACACGAGAAATTCACGAAATAATTTGCTTTCTGCTGTCTGGGCGCTGCTTCCCGTGCGACTAAGCGCGCTCCGTTTGACAAAAAATGCGAACTGTGCAGATGCATCACCATCATCACCCATGGGTGGGAATTCTCTCTAGCTCAGCTAATATGCTTATACATTTAAACTCTTCTAGAGTAATGGAAAGCTACACTACAATTCTAATGAAGGTCTATCGTAACAGCAATTGATCAACAAAAAAAAAATCATGCTAAGCGTCTAGAACGACCGATGAGGAGCAAAAAAACGAACCTAAGCAAAATCATCCTCGTGGGCTTTTCTAGGTAATACCATGGCATCGACATTCTGAAGGAAGCTGGAGAGCGGAAAGAATGAGATCACACGACTGACGAGAATAATGTAGAGCAAAAACAAAGGGAACGTCCCTTGAGTAATAGATGGAAAAGCTTTGGCCCTGACAGCATTCATTTTCATGGCATAGAAAATCAACGAGCAGCATATAACAGATGTGAATAACTAATATAACAATACAAATCAATCTTTTCTCAACAAAATTAACAATAACAAAAATCAACAAGTCAAGTCCCAGTGTCGAATAACTCCTTATTCGGCTTTCAAATGATTCTCCGGTCGAACTGTGACCTTTTCTCCCGATTTGATCTTCTTAAGAGATACTCGCTTCTGCTGAAAATGAGGAGATTGTAGCGACTCATCACACGACATTGTGAGCAAGCTTACCAATCGCTTCTTCTTTATCGCATGCTTTCTCTTCAGCTTAGCAGGATCAATAGTAGGTTTCAGGCCGTCCCTCTCCTCCCACTCGTCGTGAACTTGAATGATTGGGATATTTATTGTGCAGTAAACATAAAACTAATTAAATGAAGTAAATAAAGATATACCGGTTGGATAATGTACGACGGTATTGCTATCTTCACTGATTACACGAACTTTTCCGTTCTTACGCACTGCTAGCTGAAATAATGAAATCGGTTGAGGAAGCTGACTAGTCAAATAAGAGTATTAAAAACTACAGCACAAAGGAAAGAAAGGATGAAAAGTGAACAGACAGCGCTTAGACTCATAGAAGGTGAAAACCCATTAACAGAAAAACCGCAAGACAGCAATTAATCACCTTCAATCCATCAGGAAGCGTAGAACACTCATCGGACACCTGTTCAATAGCCCTCCTACGCTTTTGGGGCCGCTCTAGCTTGACCTCAGATGTTCCTTCTGGAATAAAGAAAAAACAGTGGAAAACAGCGTATACCATGAACACAAGAACAAGAAGAAGTGGTTCTCAAACTAACTAACTGAAAATACACTACGAAAAAAATAGTACTGACCACTATCCATGTAAATGGGGAGAGAAGGGCTTGCTCCAACTGGTTGCATATAAACACTTCGAATGTTTGGCAGGCCTCCCGGGCATTTGTTTACAATAACATTTACCACCTAAACCAGTCTGCCAATAAAAAAAATGAGAAAAAAATGACTTGGAAGATGTCGTAAGCTCTAGCATACTTCATCCAAATTGGAAGCGAGATCTGCCGAGTCCTGGCCCAAATGACCAATTGAGATGTAGCTGGAAATAATCGTATTTTTAGCTGACTGGAATCAGCTATACAGAAAAACCTACGCTCTAGTAGCATATCTGGGTAATTTCAGAACGACGGTCTTGATAGATTTTTCTATTGAGCTGACTAGGGGCTTCGAATAATTGAAATCGAGCGGCTCCCTGCAATTAGTTTCAAATAAATTATTGTACACCACTTTACATATGTACAACTGTCTTCATCCAGGAAATTGTTCTAATGTTGATCTACCAAGGTCCTTTAGAGCCGATTCTTTGAGTGTGTAAACTACATAACTCATTTAGTTATCCATAACCATCTCAGTGACCTACAGGTTACTGCTTCGACTTTTCTGATAAAATATTCATGCACTCATTTCGATAACATCATGAGTAGGTTAGATAAAAATACGCGTTGAAAGGAATTCAACAAGAATGAAACAGACAACGAAAATCCATAGTGTTTTATTGGATTACATGAAGGAGTGGAAAATCGGCAATCTCAGATTCGCCACTTCAATGAAAAAAGATCAGAACAATTACAGCCTATCTGAAAGCGGCCACGTTTGCCAGTACTCAACGTCATCATCTCTAATCTGCGTATCACTTTTCATAACTATCTTCATGATATCAACCAATGATTTGCCTACGACGTGTTCGACTTGGCAGCTAACAGCATACGTCGCAGCCGCGCATCCTCTCGATCCTTGTGTGCGTAGGCGAACTCGTCGTTTCGGACAGACTGTATTTCACTCCCCTTCTACTCGATCATTGAGAAATGTGATGTTCACTAATACTTTTGCATTCACCAACCAAAAAATAAACGATAAATATTGGAAAGAAATACTAATCAAGTTGCAAATTGTGGAGAGAAAAATCTCACTTGTGAGCTTTATAGAAATCCTTCCCTAGAAAAGTTCGAACAGCTTTTCCGACTCGTACATCCACCAGAAAAAGATCGTAAGAAGTAGCAAGTGCCCGACGTTGGGTAAAAGTGTGGTACTCCCTTTCCAGCTGTCTCTTCGTCAAAATCTGAGTAAAGTAGATGACTGAGAAGAAACTAACTACACTGTGGAAGCCGTAATCAATGAAATGTGAAGTAAATCGAAACATAAACCAACCTTAGAATAATGCTGGCTCAAGAGCCCATGGTCTTTCTCAATCTTTTCCGCCCATTGCCGCGCTTGTTTGTCTACATCAGGGTCTTTCTGAACATGGAAATATTCGAAGACATAACTTAGGTAAGTTTAAAAGTGCGTTCAATTCCAAAGAAACAAACGCTCACCCTTGCTTTGGCCGACTGATCTAAGTCAGGCAGAATTAAGCAAATTGAAGTGTTAGAAGTGGTACGAGGAGGACATGGCAGCTCACTAAAAACGAATTATAAAAAAATAACTCGAAGATACCAATGAGAATGCAAAATGGAAGTGCTGCAACCTTACATTTTCACACGAGCTCTGTCTGTTGTCAACGGTGGAACTTTGTATACAACCGCTAATCCAACGGCATGATCAATATCCGGGAAAAGTGATTTTCCACTGCGGTCGGCGAAATGCTTCTTTAGTGCATTAAGAGCGACGCGACCCTGAAACAGAACACGAGTGTGGACTGCCGCCTAACATGTCCAATGGAAAAAAGAAACAGAAACTACTGCTTCTCCTTCAGACCAGCACCAAACCTATGGAGTGTGATCTTGAAGTGGCAAGGAGAAGGTTTATTAGAAGGTTGTTATTTGAAAAAGGAAGAAACCAGTTATGAGAAAGTTTTTCAAAAGGCTATCGTGGTTGTTTCAACAACACAGGGGACCATAGTAACCCCTTCAGAAACCTCATTGAGTAATCAGAATCAAGAATAGACGAATTGAGAACATTTCTTCCTCAGAATGAAAGCTCAACCTGAGGTATTAGCAAAAAGCGAAAAAGTAGTACATATAAGAGGTGAGGCTCAGCGTAATTGGATAGATATTGTACGTATCACGGTCAACCCACCTCTACCCAGATCTGTATATAACCTTCAAAAAACCTAAAAATCGGTTTATGGCAACTTAGAATTGAAGAGTGGGATGGAATCTATGTCGGAAGCATGACAACAAAATGATGAGCTGTTCGACAGGTTTTCTGTGTGATATGTACAATGTGCGGAGCGAGAGAAAACTTCGGCGGTCATGAGTGCAAAGCTATAAAAAGACCATTGCCGAAGCGTTCACCAAAAAATCGAAACAGACCGCTTTCACTCAAGTGAACATGTGACCCTCTTCAGAAGAATTTATTCTTTGACATGCATTTATTCACTAACTACCAACTTGGTTCACAAATCAGGTGTTCAAAACAAAAGCCAAATAATTACTGTTGGAACGCACTATGATTTCAAAGAAACTGTGGATAATACTGACCCTGTTCAAAGCATTTGCGCACTCTGTGCACTGATTTGAACGATGGGAAATGTGCGAAAACAACTCAGTTCAAGTTCATATGACACTAGTCCAGTTGGCGCGATTCGTCTCTCTTGTTGGAGAGACACCGCAGAAAAAAGAACGTGAGAAAATGAGCGACATTCTGAGAGTCAGGCGAGAAGGCAGACAGGATTCATACCTACCCAACTCCAGTCGTTTTCGAACAAATACAAAAACACTAAAACAATGAAAGAAAAAAGCGATAAGTAAAAAAGAGGGAAATGTGGGGAAAGTACCTTGAGCGATAATTGTTGATTCGAGTATTTATTGAGCATTTGGATAAGAAAAACTAAGCATACCCAGGCAACTTGGTATCCTTACAGGGAATTTTGGGAGAAGGGATTTTAGCTAATCAATGCAGTAATTTGTGAGGCCACAAGCAGGGAATTCAAAGCTTTTGATTTCCACTGATTTTCAGTATATCATAGCGATACCAACTTGTTTGAGCGCATAACAACAGGTACTCAAAACTAAAAATGTGGTTCCAATAAGTTCATGCGTATCAGCATTAAGGTATCTAAAATGTGAGCAGTACAGCTTTGTAAGCAGTGAAGTGACGATGAGTGCAGGGAAGAACATGCATAGGTTATGAAATGAATGATAAAAAGTGAAGTAATAAACGTTGATCAATCTCATGTACCACTTGCGTTTCATCCTCCAAGACTCTTCTTGTACCGGTTTACCGACATCAGCGGGATGAAAGGCTTGAACCATGACGATGTGGTAAGGGAAGAAAATTTAAACAGTTCATCAAAATGAGTTCGCAATACTGTGCTGTTGTAAAACCCTTGTAATAGATGGTACGAAGACAATATCAAATCAGGTTTTAAAGCATATTGATAAGGATAATAAAACTTAGACATGGGAATGCCTAGCAAAACAATGAACTTGTGTGATGAAGAAAACAGCTGAACAACGACACTGGATTGTGGAGATGAGAATAACCATAAGAGAGCCGAATAATGAGAATGTTTCATAACTGGAAATTCTACTCGAACCGTGAATAGGCACACCAATAATCCTACTATAATACAAGGAATGAAGTGCTTTGCTGTCCTGAACGGTTCAGGAAGCATAAGGTGAATATGATACGCGTATGCAAGCTCAACCAACCTGATCCTTCATTTCTTGTATTTTTTTGGCGCTCTCCTCAATTGTTATGGAATGGGTCACTTTCGAGTCCTCTGTTTTCATTTTTTCATCAACGCTTTCATCCTTACCAACTTTCCTTTTCTTATTGTTTGCGATGTCAGTGTTCGTCTTCTGAATAAAAGAAAACTTGTCTACTAAAACTGATTGATATCGCTTAAAGGCAGCACCCGCTCAAATCTTCTCGTCCGAGATTTTGTTTGATGTTAGGGTTTTCAGGGTCCTAGAACACATATCCAACAGTGAAATAGCTAGAAACTCGCTGGAACAAGCGAAATTGAGGTGACAAGGCGGAAGTCCGCGCTTGTAAATGTGACGAGTCTTCGTTAGCTGGCGCGTCGTAGTTGCGAAACCCCAAGCAACGGGCTGGGTTCACGATTGCGATTTGGATTTCTTCATAGCTAAGTCATTATTCTGCGTTCGTTAAAAATTTATAATGCATTGCCAGTGCTTTTCACCACCAGAATTTTAACCAATCCTCGAGAATTTCGATGGGTGCTGCCTTTAACTGAAATGCGCAGCAGCATTTACCTGAACAGCATGTTTCATCAATGGTCTTTTCTTCACGTTCAATCTTTTGACTGTCACCATTGCTGAAATCAGCAATAGTAAAAAAAAAGCGTCATGGATTGGTATCAGAAAATCAAAAGAAAAAATGTTAGTAGGTATTATGGTGTTTACCAGAAGAAATAATCCAACACAATAGAATGAATAATTTATCTCCAGAACAATGACGTTATACATACGAATAGCGAATAACACATATCACTTTGCCCTCTCTTTTGATGAGAAAAGTCGAGCAGCCCTTTCACTTAGCGTGCCACCACACTTCATTCCACGAGCTGAAAGTATGCAAATGTCAAAATACAGAAGAGAGACAAAACTTTTAGTACTGTCCACCAGTGGCGGACGCAGAAAGTGGGCGGGAGGCGGAGGAGGCGCCGGAAAAAAGCGGGGTCTCCGCCGTTTTGGGGATCCAAACAGAAAATAAAATTAATAAAAATATTAATTATAATAATAAATAATTAATGAAAATTATATTAAAAACCACAATAAAAATAAACAAATAAAAATACACTAATACGATATTTTTATTTGTATTAATTTCGAAAATTTGGCGACCCATTCTCGGGAGGGGGCACCCCCCCCCGCGTCCGCCACTGCTCTCCATCAATACTGTGATTTTATGGAGACTACGTACAAAAGCTACCAGTATTTTAAATGAACGAAAATGGAAGAACACAAATAACAACAGTAATGATTGGAAAGCGACGCATAATCCGACACTGAAAGTGAACAAAATTTTGTAAATGCAAGTGAGTGTGACTTCTGCAAGTACGCTATGCAGGAATTTTGCTTACAGCCCTTATTTCACCAGAGAGATAGATAGACATCCCTGTTACAAAGGATCTGGCCGTAAATTTCGTTGTAGAAATACCGATAGGACTTTGGTAGATTCCAGAACAGCAAAACGTTATAACGTATGCTCTCAATCGAAGAACGTTTTCCATGACCATTTTTCAGTTTTGGAGTTAGAATTCAAAGAAATTGGATTCCCCTCAAGCGTTTGCATGGTAATAAATAACAATAACTCCTGTGACATAGGAACAACACAATTTTATGGCTAAACAAGATGAAAGAAAAAGAACAGCTGGATATATGGATATACTGACTGACCTGACAATGCGTGTTTAAGGTGCTTTAGTCCCAGTGTCTCGAGCTCTTTTGCACTGTTATATTGTGTTAAGTCCACATCAGCAAATTCTTCTGACTCCGTCACAACCTTTTCCGGAGTGATATTCGTCCGATCCTCCCCAGCAGCAATCTTTTCCGTCTCCGTCACACCTCTTTCCGAAATTTCTTTGGTCTGGTCCTCCACAGTAGCAGTTTCTTCTGATTTCGTCGTACCGTTCTCCAAAGTGGTTTTCGCCTGCTCTGTCTCTTGAGGTGCATTGTCTTCAGATTCTTTCGACTGAAATAAAGTAGTATTTTTTACAAAACCATTCACAAGCAAATAGGCGATCATAGGTAATAATAAATGGGGAAGTCATTCACCAGCTCAACGGAAATTCACGAGTTCAATTCAGGGCGTCAAACACACCAAGTGAAACCGCTGAGACGTACAGTTTATGTACAGATATCACTTTCAGCGACGAATTTTGGGACTGCTCTATATTGGTTTGCATTCAACGGAGAGATAACAAAAATAGGAAACAGAGTCTCCAGGTCTGGTGAGGGGACGTGGTACACCTAAGGTTATAGAAGGAATGAATACACATGAAGATATTCTATCTATGAACGAAAACCGGTTGTTTTTGTGAGTAACTTACCTTATCACTGTCTTTCGATCCGCATGGCTCATCCGTTTTCGAAGATCCGCAGTTGGGATCTTTCCCAGAAAAATATTGTTGCAGTTCGAGTATCAATTCAGGATCGACGTCATTTTCCTCAGAATCCGAATCAGAATCGTGCTCCTCATCGCTGAATTATTTCAAATGTATTAATGGAAAAGCTTAGAAACTCTTGCACATAGACGAAAAAACAATAGAGGATGAGAAGAAGCTTACAGCCTTCGCACTTTCTCGTTTACGGGCGAGCCCATCTTCGCCGCCTTTCTCTTTCTTCCAGCTTTTGAACCACCAGGCAAGTCGTCGATATCGAAATCCGAGTCCGAAGAAGATTCGACAGGACGGCTAGCTTTCTTCTCTTGCGCATCTTTCATATACTCCACAAAACCTAGGAAATACTTGATAGAATGGAATATATTCCCTAGCCAAGTTTAATATACCTTGCTCGAATGCTTCCTCCGTTTTTTCTATGATGGTTTCCTTTTGACGAATGTAGTCAGGATCATGAAACATGTGTTTGGGTGGGCCAGACTTCAGCTTTTCATACTTCGCATTCCTGAACGGATTAATAATAAGTTCACCTTTGGCTAATCGTATGGCAAATACTCCCAAAATTAGCTGAATATTAGTATGAAAAAGATCCTGCCCTCTATCGGTAAGTGGTTATAATAGTTAGTTATCATTGCGAATGTTTTGTAAACGCTGCTTAGTTTTGTTGGTTTGACATCTGTCAATAATATTCAGTACACATTTGTTTTGATTTGCATCAGCATCGTTGTGTTTTACAGCGATAATCACGCCGAATTTGTGCCAAACGAGTATTATTTGTCACAGTAAACCCACCATAACCTTATAAAAACGGGTTACGATACAAAATGTATAGCCAACTCGTGCTCAGCACCTCATATAATCCCCCCCCTCTGTACAAAGTTTCGGCGAAAAACTATTTTTTTTTTTGAAAATTATGAGGCCTCGACGTGGAGTAGTGCCTTTTTGGCACATGGTACAAAAGCAGTCGAGGAAGCTTGAAGCATTTCACTGGGATGTGCTACCCCCATATGGCTTATTCACCAGACTGTACCCCATCAGACTACCATTTGCTTCGGTCGATGTCCCACGTGCTTTCCGAGCAGTGCTTCCAATCTTTCGAAGATGTCAAAAACGGTGAAGTAATAGATCGAGTCGAAGGACGAGACTTTCTACCAAATCGGCATCCGTCCCCTCCCAGAAAGACGAAAAAAAGTTATAGAAAACGATGGACAATACTTGATTGATGCATCTGCTTTGTCTCTTTTTCAATAAAGACTCAATTTTGCTTGAAAGGGGCGGAAACTTTCTCGCATACTTAATATATTGCACATGGGAATAATAGTAGCTTCACCGTATTGAAATGAACAGTGATTGAAAACAAGTGTCTGGAAAAAAAGCTGCAAAACAACTCGACAACTCGAAGCCTTTCGTTGCATGATTCCTCAAGTTTGATACCTTCTAAAAGTCTGCGTGATTATTCATTTATTTGCATACACTACAAGGGCGTGCCATCACAGCGAACAGAATGTAAAAGTGATATGCAAAGAGAAGTGCCAATTAAAAGAGAGAAGAACAAAATCAAGCTGACCAGTAAAAATCAGTTAATCACAACATAACAGTAAACATAAAAAAGTAGAGGTATACAGGAAGCTCCAAATGTCCGCAGTCAAGAGGGCGTGGCCACGGCGCGGCTCCTTGATCAGCCACATGCGCACTCTATGCTGCCTCTGGCTTCTCTGACTCTGCGCCAACCAGTGGCAGCATGCCGAGCGCCTGTGTCTCTGTCTAAAGCCGCGTCGTGGCCACGTCCCTCTTGACTGCGGACAATTGGAGCTTCCTGTAGGTAGTTGACCTGCACTAGTTTCCAAAAGATTTGAACGGACAAGGGAGAGCAGAATAATTACTTCTGCACTAGGTAATTGCAATGTACGCGATTCCAGGATAATATTTTCATGATAGCAGGCAATGTTAATATCAGAACTTTTCTAGACATTCAATGAGTGTACACTTCTGAAGGTGCAGACATGTGAGCAATTTCGTTGGATATTTAGTGCGAGATCAACAAGCATTGCTATGTCAAATCCCTTTTCAACCAGAAACGGTACAAATGCTACACAATGAAGGGTACTTGCACACAATGCTTGCAACGCCGCGATTTAGCTTAGTTTGCCACTTGATGTAATTGATAGTGCGTTCCCCTCACCAAGTAGAAAATTCATGGAATGTATGCGTCTTTTCGCATGAAAGCATTTTTTTTTAGGTAAAATACATGAGAAATTACGCTGACAACTCCAGATATTCAAATAATTATTAATCCTACTGACCAACACATAACCTGACTCACCTCTTGACTATCTTTTCTTTTTCTCGTTCTGCAGCTCGTTCTATCCACTTTCTCAACTTCTGTTCCTCATCAATGGAAGCGAGACGGCGACCATTGAGGTCCCGACACATCAGCTGATTCGTACTCTTGTTAACTCGAAATGATCGCAGAAGCGAACCGAAGCCTAAAAGCAGACATGACTATGAATGCTATCATAAAATAAAAACTTTAAAAAAAATAAAGATGTGAATATCAACAGATCAACTTGCCTCCTTTTCCTCCAAGTAAGCGAAAATGGATTTGAAACGATGTTTCATCCGAAAAATCCCGAACCCGTTCACAGAAGTCAGGAATAATCTCTCCATTGATAGTGCAGAAATATATAGCTGGATCCAAAGTAAGAATGGTCCCGATTACACTGCGCTCCCCAACAGAGTAAAATGACCGTTTTGACAAATCGGCTGCGGAAAACACCATTTCGCTCTGAAATAAGAATTCTTTTCATCAATGTGTAAAATCGCATATGCAACAAAGAAATACACGAAAGATTCACGGCTGGATGCAAAACTTACGAAAATAAAACACCCGTAAACAGCCAGACGAAAAGGCTTACGGTAATGAAAGTCAGGCGTTGTCAAAAATGAATTACGGACAAAACGACTCAGCGTACGCCACGTCAATAAATGCCCCGGCTCAGAACTCCGGTATATTCGCATCGCATTCTTCCCCACACTGGTATCCCTGAGTTCTCTGCACGGTGAAAGCCTTTTCTTCGAAAAATAAAACTGGTCATGATAACGAAGATAGGTGGTCATGTAGCTCATTTTTCTTGTCACAGTGAGTTTTTTTAAAGTTTTTTTTTTCTCAAAAATTTGCGAAAGCATAAACTTGTTCGTGTAAGTTCAGTTTGATCTGCAGGGATGTTATAGTCACATGCAGCATTAATACTGAGCGTATATATCTGCGTAATGGTTTGCTAAGTGTGTGCAAAATCAGTTCATTTCAAAACATTTTAATTACTGTGATTCAAGCTCAGGAAATGAATCTTAAACATTGAGCTGAAGGGCTCAGGAAGGTCACACTGCTTCAATTCGGTAACAACATTTGGAAATCAACACAATTAAGTGATATACTTACCAGGTCACTAGTTGCAAAACTATAGCGGTGGTGACATATGGGAAACTCAAAACGTACGTAGACAAGAGTCGAGACCGCGGCGCAGCTCTCATGAGCAGAGACGCAGGAGCACACTATGCTGACCTCTCGTGACTGCCCAAGAGAGCCGCGCCGCGGTCCTGACTTTTGTCTGCGTCCGTTTGGAGTTCTCCGTAGATATACCGCGAAACAATGGAAACGCTCGTAACTTGGCTGCCAGGAGTCCCATAACCGGGTCTTCGTACCGGAATTTACTGGCTCACATGTACTCACATGAGTAGAGACTATTTCTACATATTAAATTCGCCTCTTTCGCAAGTGCCAAGGCTGGCAGCGTTCATCGCTGAACCCATCTATTCACGAATGCTGCGATCTTTCGAACACTGTGTTGGGGAGTAGTTTGAAATAGGAGGTTACTGGTACAGTTGAACAACTTTCCGTCTGCTATCATTGCTCTGTTATTCTGCCAGTGTTCTACTCTTGTTTTTATCGCATTGTCGGCATTCCGACTTGATGCCATGCGTCTGCATTTGCTAATTTATTCAAGGATTTTCAGAACAGATTTTAGATTTTAACACGCTCAAGTTCAGTCCGGTACTTAGTCGGAATGCCCACACTGCGACAAAGACAAAAACAGAATGCTGACAGAATAACGGAGCAGTGGCAGGCGACGGGGAAGTGTTCAACCGATCCAGCAATCTATTCCAAACTCTTCACCAGCGCAAGGTTTGAAAGACCGCAGCGTCGGAAGTAGATAGGTATGGTCTATTAGCTCACAGATGGCGCCTGATCTGACATTGTCTGCAATTACGACTTTGCCTGCAGAATGCGTCTGGAAGGATATTTTAGCGGATGGCAGTGGGGAAACATAAGAATGGAGGGAACCACACCATATGGATATCAAAAAAGTGCAAAAATAGATCGGTTAGCCTAAAAATGGTGAAGTCGTAGTTACGGACAAAGTCGGATCGGGCGCCCTCTGTGAGCTAATAGACTGTACAGCGATGAACGCTGCCAGCCTTGGCATTTGTCAAGGAGCCGAATTAAATATGTAGAAGTAGTCTCTACTGCTCACATGTTATCGATGGGGCAACATGTTTGGGAATGAGCAGAAGAATGAAGAAACCATGCAATGTTAAAGGCAGCATTCACGGAAATTTTCACTTCTGAAGTGAGTCACTTACTATGTAGCCGGCCGCTGGACAATCGCAACAGCAAGTTGAACACCTTGAATGGCCGCCTACCTCCGAAGATACTGCTGTGGACACATCTGCCGCTGTGGACAAAAGGGGTTCCGCCGCTTCAGCTAACGGCGTTGACAGGGTGTGCGCATGTGGATCAGCGGGGGCGTGTTCATGAAATTCGATTATCGGACACTTACCACCTGCGGCGCGTCAGGCCCCGGTACAACACTAGAAGAAAAGTGCTGTTCCCAGTCTTTCCTCAATAAGGATAGTTTGGTTTAGATCTAAAGTGACCAATAATACGCTCTAGTGACCTAGGGCATCTTTAGAACCACGGACGGCTGTGTTGGAATGGGCCCAAAAAGGTAAAACGGCCTGACGCTGCGGGTGGTAAGTGTCCGTAGACGATGAAATTCGTACCATTTGCAGGGTTCCGTGGCAGGACCCATCACGGAACACTCGTCCACGCTGTCGACACACATGAAATACCGCCACCATTTTCTGTGTTTTTCGCGTGTTTCGCGCTACTTAATCGTTGTCAATGAGTTCATCGTCTCTAAAAACCCCGATATACCGCGAAATCTTCAACCCAAAAAATTTCCGTGGGTGCTGCCTTTAAAGGCAGCACGAGTCAAAATCCTCGACTCGGACCTGAGCTGCGAACCCTAAAGTAGGCGTCACGCATATCACGAATCTGTAAGGAACACACACAATAACGACTTACCTGCAGAAAACGGCGAACTGCCGTCGCGTGCACGCCCGGTCGACCAGTGCTTCGGAAGGCCCGACGCGCCAGCTTACGCATTTTAATGCATGCGGGCTGCTACCGATTCCCTTTCTCCGTGCTGGGACCCATTTGCGCACGCAGGGCGCCACTGGAGTACTCGTCCGCGCACGGAAGGCAGCATCGCCTTTTCCCGGCTTTCTCTAGTGTTTCACGCGATTTCACCACCGGATATGAGCAATACACCCCCAAAAACCCCAAGATCCGGCGAAATCACAAACACGATGGTTTCGACGGGTGCTGCCTTTAAGGGGCAGCGTGCGCAGAAATTCTCACGCTTGATATTTTGCTGGATTTCGGGACTACGGGAGATGTGGGCGCTGAGACTCTTGGACTTTGTGTGGTCCGTATGCAACATAGAAATGGTGGTTCAGTGGATATCTTTATCTGACTGTATAAAGAGAGTGAGTGCAAAGAGTAAAGTGAGTAACGAGCGCCTCGTGCGGCTTACAACATCATACTGACTAGGAACAACTATCTCAAGCATGAGACAGGTCAGCTCCGCCCCCTCCACAGGAGGTACAGTATCGGCGATGAACATGAATACTACAAGGATCATCGATCTGTCGATGATACTCCGGCGGGCGACAAGAATTATCACTATTAATATCACTGGTCTTAGCTTTCTTCCTTGTCGTCGTGGTACGGCGATGATCGACTTCTTGAGGTACTGGACGACGGCGAAACACAGCTCGAGAACGTGAAGGGCGGCGACGGCTGGCAGGAGTTGAAGGCGAACGGCGGCTGCACGGCATGGGAGGCGGCTTGACGTGGAGTACAGGACTGCGGCGGCTGGAGTTGGAGGCAGGCGGGTGGAGATGTGGAGATCGTAGCTTTCTTACGGCTACTGAGCACTTGTGCTCGAAATCTGTCACATTTTCCTTTAATGGAAATGGAACAGTTGTGAAACCGTAGGCGTGGACGATTTCATCAGAATATTTAGGATTTTTTCCTCTTTGGCTCCCAGTCGGTCCATCGAGCTCAGGGTTTTCCTGTAGCGTCTGGTCTCCTGTTTCCTCACGGATAGCTGTCAGGTTGTAACTGACAGATTTAGTCTGACTCACGCTGCTCAGACCACGACCGTAAATTGTGTGGCCAAAAACTGCTTTGGCAATGTGTAATCCGGATGGGGTTCTAGCGCCATTACCGATAACTAGGTCATGATAATAGACAAGACCCACCAAAACGCGTGGAATTTGATGTTCTCCACGTAATTTCATACTTGCCAAGGAAATGTCATCGGCTTTTAGAAAGGTGACGTCATCTTGCTCGAGTTTCACCGCTGGAAATCCATTAGTGATTATCAGTCTGGTTCGCACGGTCATTTCAATCTCTTCTCCAAATGCAGTTCCGATTTTAAAAGGAACAATGTGGCTTGCGAACGTTTCAATACCTCCACTAATTCCCGAAATTGAACACTTTTTGGTCATATACTTTGGTAGACCAAACTGTTCTACGAGCTTTTCGTCAATAACTGTTTTTTGTGCACCTGAGTCAAAAACGAAAAGAACTTTCTCGTGCTGTTGCTTTCCTGCATTCCATACGCTGCCCTCGGCTGTCATTAACACGAGCTGTTCGCTTGTTGAACTCTTGACGCGACGGTTAGAACATCTACGGACAACACATTTTGACCAGAACTGTGTCATGGAATCATTTGATGTGATTTCCTTGTACACAAATGTTCAAAATAGCGCAGCACTACAAGCAGTATCAGAGATGTTAGAAATGCATGCTCCGACGATTGAGATGTACGGGTTAAGTGTAGCGCGCACAATTGCTTTGATCAACTGAACTCTGAACTGCAATGTTTTTAAGTGGTCCGGACAGTACTTTAGTCAGATACGAGAGCTTGCTATGGGTCAAAGGCTAGCACCAATTCTTGCTGTCTGTTTCATGAGCAGAATAGAAGAACCAGTGCTAGCCCGTCTACCCTTGATGTACTCTCGGTATATTGATGACTGTTGCATAGTCACATCGACACAGTCCGAAATGGACGAGTGTTTCAACATCCTCAACCAACAGTCACAATACATAAGGCTTACACGAGAAACCCCCAGTGACGGCTGGTTGGCCTACCTAAACACTCAAATACATCTGCACAACGGCTTGATTAGGGTTAAATGGTATCGCAAGGCAAGCGCTAAAAACATCATATTACACGCAAAATCTGCACATCCAACAGCTGTTAAACGAGCCGTTGTACGTAATATGTTCAAAACTGCCACCCAAGTTTGCACTGGCGAAGCTGAACGCCAAGAATCGGTCCGGTTAGCAAGAAGCATTGCGAACAGCAACGGGTACTCAACACCTCAACAGCCACGGAAACGACCCTGGGCATATTCAAACATTTCGAAAGCGAACAAACTCCCTCTTTGTCTTCCATTTGTTTCCGATGAGGCAACCGCTGAACTTCGAAGATGTCTAGTACGAGCACAATTGCAAAATGATGTGATCTTGGTGAACATCCCCAATGATAACATCAAGAAACAGTTAGTGCGAAACAGACTCTACGATAGACAGTGCATAACAACCAACTGCGTTGTTTGCCCATACGGAAAGAATGGGGATTGTTCGCAAACAGGTGTAATATATGAGATTAAATGTTTGACCTGCAATGCCGTATACATTGGTGAAACCGGACGAGTACTCGGTGTACGTATAAAAGAACATTTGGCCAGCAAAAAACGAGGCAGCTTGGTGTCGGCATTAGGGAAACATAGACATGACGAACACGACGGTTTGGACTTCAATGTCATGTGTACGATTTTAGCCTACGAGCCCGAGATCTCGGCAAGGAAGCTCCTAGAGGCGTTTTGGATTTCGGTTCGAAATCCCAAGATGAACAACCGAAATGAGTGCTTGGCGATTACAAATGACTTCCTGCCCTTCATGCCTCTCTGTGAGCTGTAGATCGCTATTGTATCTGTGACCCATAGACCATCTTGGGTCCCGGGTGGCACTCATTCGTCCAGAGTGTCATCAAACAGTGCGGACGAAGATCGCAAAATCGGTGGAATTCGTGGTACGTTGTGAGACTCAGCTGTGAGGGATTTCCAGATGTGTTCGGGAGAATGTCCATAGTTTCCTGAGAGAGATGAGACGTTTGGCGGTCCAGATTATAAATATGTAGCATTGAGACCACTTTCAGACCTCTGAAGAAGACGTTACCGTCGAAACGTCGGGCCGATTAAAATAAAGAATTCCATCTACCAACCTGAACGGCGCAGAAGAATATCATCAATTGCGACGGTTAGAGTTTGTGGAAGTATTCATGCATATTTGTGCATTAATTGATGCATGTTTCCTGCGATCAGATTGTTTAGGTTGTTTTCTATCTGACCTCTGACCGCAATTCTGACAATCCCCTCTATCTGAATGGTTGAAGGGCATGTGCTTTGGTTGCAGCTTGTTAGCATAATTACTATGCGGCCCGTATTTCTTAAAACACAGGCTGACATGGTGTTTCTGGCCACATTGTGCACAGTCTTGTTTTTGGCAGACAAAACTGTTATGGGTTTGTGAGAAACATTTCCAACAGCGATTTTGTGCCTTGAGTGCTTTTCGGCGCATGCTTTGATCGCTGACGGTAGAGCATCATGTGGACGAGTGATTGCCCTTGTGGCAAAATATGCATCTCTCACCGTAATTGGGTCGATAGTCGGGGTGCTTTGCTCTTGATTGTATGACACTGCCGTCGTTTTTCTGGCACAATCTGCTCTTACTATGTCTTTTTACGGCAATCTCTTTTTCGAGGATTACCGCTGGGCCACCTCTGTGTTGATTCGAGTATGGTTCCTGTGAAAATGACGGCGGTGACACATAATTTTTATTTTGCTCGGTATTTTCAGCCATATTTTGAACGATTTCTGGATCGTCCTTTGCTGGAGCACATGCTTTTTGAGCTCTACTTTTTGAATATTCTAGGTGATTCTCCATATTTTCTTGAATCGTATTAGATTCGTTGAGCTTTGCGATAAAAATAGTGATGAGCTCGTTTGCTTCCACTATTGATGTGTGCAGCTCAGATTCTTCCGTTATTTGGTGAATTTCCGTTAGAATTTCCCGTTTCTCTGAGTTGTCCTCGCAGTTTTTGTACTCATCTAGGATCTCTCTGTACAAATTCTGGAGGTTTTCTTTTGCCTCATTGATTCGCAAGATGCTACTTTGTAGTAGCGCTGTTGTAGAGCTACAGATTTCACTGTCTTCGCTGTCCGCTCTATATTCTACACTTTTTTCACTCTCTTTGTAAAAATTTACAACTTTCCTTAGCGATCTAGCGCTGAGGACAACGGGAGTTCTGTGAAAGTGAAGTGCCATGGCTTTTTTGGCTTACTTCAAAAAGGTTCCCGTGAGATTTGTCGTTCAGAGACCACTGTGTGTGCTGCAATTAGCTCACGCAAGCGCTAACTGTAGTGCCAGTTAGGCTGGGTTGAATCGATGTCGATCCTGGATCTTTAATTGGATCTGTGATTTTAGGGCACTTTGGCTCCTAGGATAGACTTTGCTAACCTCTTACGGCTTAGGGTGGGCCGTGAAATTGCTCTGGTGTGAGCTGTTTGCTGCTCTGGTGTGAGCTGCGTTACTCCTGGCCCCAAAGTTGGTACGCTTTGGCACGGGAGATTTGGTTGCTCTGGTGTGAGCTAGTCTCTTCTCCAGGCTCCAGAGTTGTTACGCTCTGACGCGGGAGGAATGGCTTTATTTTAGCCGATGCACCAAATATTGTGGGCGCTGAGACTCTTGGACTTTGTGTGGTCCGTATGCAATATAGAAATGGTGGTTCAGTGGATATCTTTATCTGACTGTACAAAGAGAGTGAGTGCAAAGAGTAAAGTGAGTAACGAGCGCCTCGTGCGGCTTACAACATCATACTGACTAGGAACAACTATCTCAAGCATGAGACAGGTCAGCTCCGCCCCCTCCACAGGAGGTACAGTATCGGCGGTGAACATGAATACTACAAGGATCATCGATCTGTCGATGATACTCCGGCGGGCGACAAGAGTTATCACTATTAATATCACTGATCTTAGCTTTCTTCCTTGTCGTCGTGGTACGGCGATGATCGACTTCTTGAGGTACTGGACGACGGCGAAACACAGCTCGAGAACGTGAAGGGCGGCGACGGCTGGCAGGAGTTGAAGGCGAACGGCGGCTGCACGGCATGGGAGGCGGCTTGACGTGGAGTACAGGACGGCGGCGGCTGGAGTTGTAGGCTGGCGGGTGGAGATGTGGAGATAGCTTTCTTACGGCTACTGAGCACTTGTGCTCGAAATCTGTCACATTTTCCTTTAATGGAAATGGAACAGTTGTGAAACCGTAGGCGTGGACGATTTCATCAGAATATTTAGGATTTTTTCCTCTTTGGCTCCCAGTCGGTCCATCGAGCTCAGGGTTTTCCTGTAGCGTCTGGTCTCCTGTTTCCTCACGGATAGCTGTCAGGTTGTAACTGACAGATTTAGTCTGACTCACGCTGCTCAGACCACGACCGTAAATTGTGTGGCCAAAAACTGCTTTGGCAATGTGTAATCCGGATGGGGTTCTAGCGCCATTACCGATAACTAGGTCATGATAATAGACAAGACCCACCAAAACGCGTGGAATTTGATGTTCTCCACGTAATTTCATACTTGCCAAGGAAATGTCATCGGCTTTTAGAAAGGTGACGTCATCTTGCTCGAGTTTCACCGCTGGAAATCCATTAGTGATTATCAGTCTGGTTCGCACGGTCATTTCAATCTCTTCTCCAAATGCAGTTCCGATTTTAAAAGGAACAATGTGGCTTGCGAACGTTTCAATACCTCCACTAATTCCCGAAATTGAACACTTTTTGGTCATATACTTTGGTAGACCAAACTGTTCTACGAGCTTTTCGTCAATAACTGTTTTTTGTGCACCTGAGTCAAAAACGAAAAGAACTTTCTCGTGCTGTTGCTTTCCTGCATTCCATACGCTGCCCTCGGCTGTCATTAACACGAGCTGTTCGCTTGTTGAACTCTTGACGCGACGGTTAGAACATCTACGGACAACACATTTTGACCAGAACTGTGTCATGGAATCATTTGATGTGATTTCCTTGTACACAAATGTTCAAAATAGCGCAGCACTACAAGCAGTATCAGAGATGTTAGAAATGCATGCTCCGACGATTGAGATGTACGGGTTAAGTGTAGCGCGCACAATTGCTTTGATCAACTGAACTCTGAACTGCAATGTTTTTAAGTGGTCCGGACAGTACTTTAGTCAGATACGAGAGCTTGCTATGGGTCAAAGGCTAGCACCAATTCTTGCTGTCTGTTTCATGAGCAGAATAGAAGAACCAGTGCTAGCCCGTCTACCCTTGATGTACTCTCGGTATATTGATGACTGTTGCATAGTCACATCGACACAGTCCGAAATGGACGAGTGTTTCAACATCCTCAACCAACAGTCACAATACATAAGGCTTACACGAGAAACCCCCAGTGACGGCTGGTTGGCCTACCTAAACACTCAAATACATCTGCACAACGGCTTGATTAGGGTTAAATGGTATCGCAAGGCAAGCGCTAAAAACATCATATTACACGCAAAATCTGCACATCCAACAGCTGTTAAACGAGCCGTTGTACGTAATATGTTCAAAACTGCCACCCAAGTTTGCACTGGCGAAGCTGAACGCCAAGAATCGGTCCGGTTAGCAAGAAGCATTGCGAACAGCAACGGGTACTCAACACCTCAACAGCCACGGAAACGACCCTGGGCATATTCAAACATTTCGAAAGCGAACAAACTCCCTCTTTGTCTTCCATTTGTTTCCGATGAGGCAACCGCTGAACTTCGAAGATGTCTAGTACGAGCACAATTGCAAAATGATGTGATCTTGGTGAACATCCCCAATGATAACATCAAGAAACAGTTAGTGCGAAACAGACTCTACGATAGACAGTGCATAACAACCAACTGCGTTGTTTGCCCATACGGAAAGAATGGGGATTGTTCGCAAACAGGTGTAATATATGAGATTAAATGTTTGACCTGCAATGCCGTATACATTGGTGAAACCGGACGAGTACTCGGTGTACGTATAAAAGAACATTTGGCCAGCAAAAAACGAGGCAGCTTGGTGTCGGCATTAGGGAAACATAGACATGACGAACACGACGGTTTGGACTTCAATGTCATGTGTACGATTTTAGCCTACGAGCCCGAGATCTCGGCAAGGAAGCTCCTAGAGGCGTTTTGGATTTCGGTTCGAAATCCCAAGATGAACAACCGAAATGAGTGCTTGGCGATTACAAATGACTTCCTGCCCTTCATGCCTCTCTGTGAGCTGTAGATCGCTATTGTATCTGTGACCCATAGACCATCTTGGGTCCCGGGTGGCACTCATTCGTCCAGAGTGTCATCAAACAGTGCGGACGAAGATCGCAAAATCGGTGGAATTCGTGGTACGTTGTGAGACTCAGCTGTGAGGGATTTCCAGATGTGTTCGGGAGAATGTCCATAGTTTCCTGAGAGAGATGAGACGTTTGGCGGTCCAGATTATAAATATGTAGCATTGAGACCACTTTCAGACCTCTGAAGAAGACGTTACCGTCGAAACGTCGGGCCGATTAAAATAAAGAATTCCATCTACCAACCTGAACGGCGCAGAAGAATATCATCAATTGCGACGGTTAGAGTTTGTGGAAGTATTCATGCATATTTGTGCATTAATTGATGCATGTTTCCTGCGATCAGATTGTTTAGGTTGTTTTCTATCTGACCTCTGACCGCAATTCTGACAATCCCCTCTATCTGAATGGTTGAAGGGCATGTGCTTTGGTTGCAGCTTGTTAGCATAATTACTATGCGGCCCGTATTTCTTAAAACACAGGCTGACATGGTGTTTCTGGCCACATTGTGCACAGTCTTGTTTTTGGCAGACAAAACTGTTATGGGTTTGTGAGAAACATTTCCAACAGCGATTTTGTGCCTTGAGTGCTTTTCGGCGCATGCTTTGATCGCTGACGGTAGAGCATCATGTGGACGAGTGATTGCCCTTGTGGCAAAATATGCATCTCTCACCGTAATTGGGTCGATAGTCGGGGTGCTTTGCTCTTGATTGTATGACACTGCCGTCGTTTTTCTGGCACAATCTGCTCTTACTATGTCTTTTTACGGCAATCTCTTTTTCGAGGATTACCGCTGGGCCACCCCTGTGTTGATTCGAGTATGGTTCCTGTGAAAATGACGGCGGTGACACATAATTTTTATTTTGCTCGGTATTTTCAGCCATATTTTGAACGATTTCTGGATCGTCCTTTGCTGGAGCACATGCTTTTTGAGCTCTACTTTTTGAATATTCTAGGTGATTCTCCATATTTTCTTGAATCGTATTAGATTCGTTGAGCTTTGCGATAAAAATAGTGATGAGCTCGTTTGCTTCCACTATTGATGTGTGCAGCTCAGATTCTTCCGTTATTTGGTGAATTTCCGTTAGAATTTCCCGTTTCTCTGAGTTGTCCTCGCAGTTTTTGTACTCATCTAGGATCTCTCTGTACAAATTCTGGAGGTTTTCTTTTGCCTCATTGATTCGCAAGATGCTACTTTGTAGTAGCGCTGTTGTAGAGCTACAGATTTCACTGTCTTCGCTGTCCGCTCTATATTCTACACTTTTTTCACTCTCTTTGTAAAAATTTACAACTTTCCTTAGCGATCTAGCGCTGAGGACAACGGGAGTTCTGTGAAAGTGAAGTGCCATGGCTTTTTTGGCTTACTTCAAAAAGGTTCCCGTGAGATTTGTCGTTCAGAGACCACTGTGTGTGCTGCAATTAGCTCACGCAAGCGCTAACTGTAGTGCCAGTTAGGCTGGGTTGAATCGATGTCGATCCTGGATCTTTAATTGGATCTGTGATTTTAGGGCACTTTGGCTCCTAGGATAGACTTTGCTAACCTCTTACGGCTTAGGGTGGGCCGTGAAATTGCTCTGGTGTGAGCTGTTTGCTGCTCTGGTGTGAGCTGCGTTACTCCTGGCCCCAAAGTTGGTACGCTTTGGCACGGGAGATTTGGTTGCTCTGGTGTGAGCTAGTCTCTTCTCCAGGCTCCAGAGTTGTTACGCTCTGACGCGGGAGGAATGGCTTTATTTTAGCCGATGCACCAAATATTGTGGGCGCTGAGACTCTTGGACTTTGTGCGGTCCGTATGCAATATAGAAATGGTGGTTCAGTGGATATCTTTATCTGACTGTACAAAGAGAGTGAGTGCAAAGAGTAAAGTGAGTAACGAGCGCCTCGTGCGGCTTACAACATCATACTGACTAGGAACAACTATCTCAAGCATAAGACAGGTCAGCTCCGCCCCCTCCACAGGAGGTACAGTATCGGCGGTGAACATGAATACTACAAGGATCATCGATCTGTCGATGATAGGAGACATGCATGTACAATGGTGAAATTGAGAAAAATACAGTCCTTGTGCGCCATCGGTAGAAGGTTTTCAAGCGAGCCAGCCTGGGGAGCGTGCGCGACGCGCCCCTCTTGTAGCAGCGGTCCGCCGTCCTCGATCAGCTGTTCGAGGACGCCATTTGTGAATATTAGGTCCAGGTAAGCGTTTTTATTCGGTTTTCTTCATTGAAGTGTTTTTGTAATGATGAGGCCTGTGAATGGCCGATATTGATCGGACGGCTCCACAACCCTCGCCTTCTCCACGTTTTCCCCGCGCATGCCTCACATCGTCTTTTTTGATGTTTTTACACTGCCGCTTAGTTCTCGAGGACTGTAGCACCTTGCGTCGCTGTCGCTGGCGACTGTGAGGCCGATGCATATCGATTGTGGGCGGGGAAAAATGAAATGTATGGGGAACAGGATGTCGTTTTCCACACCTTTGAATTTTTCCCTCGGTGTCCGTGTGTCCCGTCACGCAAGTTCCGCGCGTAATTGTGGGAATAAATGGACTTTCATTAGTTGACATGTCGTCTACCCAAAAGACCATATACAGGAAGCTCGAAATGTCCGCAGTCAAGAGGGGCCTGGCCACGACGCGGCTTTAGGCACAGACACAGGCGCTCTGTATGCTGGCACCGGTTGTCTGCAGAGTCAGAGAAGCCAGAGGCAGCACAGAGAGCGCCTGTGTCTGATCAAGGAGCCGCGCCGTGGCCACGCCCCTCTTGACTGCGGACATTTGGAGCTTCCTGTAAGTAACGTTCAGAAATGACATTAGCTGCAACATATTCCCAGATAGGCGATCAGTAACAATAAAAGTGAGAATTTTCGCGAATTTCACTCCTTTTTTCGTTTCCAGCCGACTATTTTGTCCGTTTTTGTTCCTACACTTATGAGCTTCTGTGGTTCTCTTATCCGTTGTTACCAAATCCAACACATGCCCACACACATGCTTCACGATCTGCTCACTCCAGAACTTCTTATATCTGCTATTACTGGGTGTGTATCATCGTGGGGGAAAACGGGGCGTGGTATGGTTCTGCGATTGGTTTCTTCGAATCCTCCCCGCCCTCAACGGTTGACTCGTTCTCTTCGCGCGCGATTCCACTATACATGATCATGCAGAATTTGAATGCGACTGAGGACGAGTTGATCTCGAAGGGCGGGAGGTCTCCGCCTCGTTTTCCTTCACGATGACACACACCTGCTCTTACTAGATTAAAGCTTGAGATCATTGATGAGAACAGTAAGGTAAGTGGTGAGATAGACCATAACAAGTGAGTGGCCACGAGCCATCAGTGAGCTGTGCAGATGACATGGCATCGAGCACACAACAATTGTCATCAGCTGACACTGATTATATCTGCGACTACCTACATATAGTGGAGTCGTTTTGACAGTGCGTTTTCCGCGACAGCGGCTCTCTGGCATTGGAGCACGCAGCGCGGTCGGTCAAAAAGTTGACCTATGATTGATCTGGTATCTTTGAACAGTTTTATCGCTTGTTTCCTCTTATATTGTTCTTCCTCAGCTCTAAGAACAAATGAAGAAGAGAACAGACGATAAAACTCGTCAAAGAAGCCGGATTCATCGTGGATCAACTGTTTGACCGACCGCACTGCGTGCCCCAATGCCAGCAGGGCCGCTGCCGCGAACAACGCACTGTCAAAACGACTCCACTATATATACATACACATGAATGCTCGTACTTGAGAGTATTTGGGGAAATCACAATGTGTCATAGTGACATAATAATTGCGCAAGAGAAGCAGTAGAACAAGTTTATTGTTACAAAAACCACAACAAAAAAAACTAATAAATACGGCAATTTATGTCCAAGCTTAACGTCTTATACAGCCGAAGATAATATTAAATCAAGCGACAACTCATGTATAGAGCTGTGGAATGAGCGTGATCCTTAAACGATGTTTATGTTTTAATGTTCATGAGTAATGACTACAAACTCGGGGCTTCGTCCGATAAGGAGGAGTATAGATTCGACCGTTCACCCCGATTCTATTGCAACTTTGTTCCCAAGTTTGACACTTTCTCAACGATAACACAACAATATCTGACAGAATCATGATACAAAAATGAGCTTTCCAGGGTCATCACTCTAGTTCTATTACAAACTCGACGACAGGCTATACCAGCAAGGTTAATCAGCTGTGAGCCACATAGCACACCACGCTGGGATATCAACCTTGCAGTATTATTTGAAATTATGAAAACCCGGCGCAGAAATGGCAGAAGTTTACAGATACGCATATAAACCAATGGATGACCAAGTCCATAACGATTATTACGGAGAAAAATCCATTCGTGCACGAAAAATTTCTATCACATCACAAAACATTCTAATAGACTAGACGAGACTACAATTGCGAACTTTACAGTACAAAGTGGGTCCTCTGAGCAGAGCAAGAGCAATATACATGCAAAAAACGCGAAAAAAAAATCACTCTAAAACGTGAATAAATAAGCTCTCCCCGTTACCACCGGATTCGAGAGATGAAACTTAAGGTGGATATGAACATATTTACAAAAATGACTGGGTAGTTTTTCAATACCTACGAGCAGGAAATCGTCCTCTCATGCCTACAGGGACGCGGAGTGAGCGAAGAGGTAGGCGACCAAGGTATTCGTCTGTGTAACGTTTTTCAACATCTGGGAATTCCTCCAAAGATAGCAGCCTTGGAGTTTCCGGTAACCTGATGATTACCTCCGTGGCTCCAAATTTGGAACCATAATGACCTGCCCAGAACTGTGTGTCCTTGCCGCGGCTCATGACACCGAGTTTCCGCATACCAGATGGATATTCAGTGAGCACGTGTTCGACAGTCTCCCAGGATTTTCCCCCTGAAAGATGAAATTGAAAAAACACATCGAAGACTAGTAGGTAGCAGTGGCGGATGCAGAAAAAGGGTGAGGACGGGAGAAACTGGGAAAAACTGGTGTCTCCGCCACTTTGGGGACAAGGATGGAAAATAGAGTTAATGAAAATACCAATCATAATCATAATAAACACATGATAACAATTACTTTGAAAACAACGAAAATAAACGACCAAAGTAAACTAAACCGAAGTTTTTAATTATGTTATAAAGTAATTTCGAAAATTCTGTGACCCAATCTTGGGGGATGTTCCCTCCCCCCTAGCCATGCATCCGCCACTAATAGGTTACTAACCTTCCCACTGTGCCCAGGAACGTTCTTGGACACGAAAACGGGGCAGAATTACGTTCTCGTCAAACTCCTCATCTTCTTTCAGCAACTGGGCCCTTAGCTCATACTGAGCACCACAATCTTCTCTACAAGCACAGCGCTCTCGCACCGTAATCTCAGGTCGGATGTAATCCATCACCCAATTCTAAACATTGTCTCGCTCATACAACTTGGATTAAAAATTACTGTGGAAACTAAAAAGTAAACAAATCAGGAAGTGCTTGCCTCTACACCTGCCTTCGCCAAATCAATTTCAAAGTAACGACTGCACCAGCCATAGCTTGTGGCAAAACAAACAGGAACTTCCGTTTGTTCACAATAAACGGGAGGATGCTCTATCCGAATCCTAAAAACACTAAAGGTGAGCTGACGAATCGCTTAGCTGTGAATGAGAGACATAGAAAAAACAGAAAAAAAAGTAATTTTAATATCTGTATCACAGCACAATCAACTTACCCATCACCTCCACCTCTGAATACCATTCCTTTCTTTTTCAGACCGTTGAGTGTTGACGTGCTGCTCAACTGAACTGCTAGGTTGCGGTTGAAAGGGCGACGACAGCATATCTTTTTGTAGTCAAACTCGTGTCGGACAGATGGTTCTCCAGAATCATGCGAAGTTTCCATTTCTTGGCGGAAAAACTTTCGCCAGCCGAGAGGGGGAAGCGCCACTCCATCGTAATCACATTTTTCGATCCAGAATCGGGATGTACTGAGTATAGCGCGAAAGAATGAACATGCCTAGAAGAGGAACATTTCAATATGCAGTACAGCTACGGTTAAGGAAACTTTTTTTGTGGATAGGATAGGAATGGTAAAAGAAGCATGGTCAGCTGAAATCATAAAATTAAAAAGGTTAAGGACTGTTAAAATCTATAAACTAGGGTAGCAAAATACAATATATTGCTCAATTTATGCCAAAAATGCCTTTCTCACCCTTCCTCCCGTAGTTCGCAAAAGTCAAAGTATACCATACTTTAAAAAAGCTTGCAACAAATGGAAGAAGGAAGCCTATGACGAAGTCCTTTTACGAAACTCTTTCAATCGAATTTGATTGCTACGAGATTTATTGTTTGGAATGTTTGTGACCGTATTACATGAAAAAAGAAGAACACTCTCACGAAATCGTGGGGGTTGACTGTAGGTGGGAATGGATCCACCCCCAGTTGTAGCTGCTCAGAAAATGAAGCAAGCTGACCGCGGTACCAATATTTGGCGGACCGTAGCCAACTCCGCGGTCAGCCAAATAACTGAGCGCGGTCGGCCAATTATGGGTGCGCGGTTAGCCTGCGAAAAGTCCGCGGTCAGCCCACCGAAATGATGTCGTGGCGCGCTGATATGATGTGTAGATGACAATCTTGCGATCAAATCTAACATCAGACAAAAAATGTCTCTTTTTACCGTTGAAAATTGCGCAGTAAACACAGTTTTTGAAAACATAAAGGTCAACATCACCAGGATTCATTCATGTTCTTCAGATTATGTGCTTAAAGGTGTTTTCTTTCGTCGCTGTCCACAAATTGCATAATATTAATGCCACACTCTCTTAATGAGAGCTTCACTCCAAAAATATCTAAAGAATGGCCTCCACTCCCCGGAAATTGGGGAGGGTTCCACTACTTCAGCAATAAATGGATGCGAGATACTTCTTAATCTCTTCGCCATCGTCAGAGAAAGATGGTCGTTCCATATACATCCCATCTATCATTGTCACCATGTTCACAAAGGTTGCATCGTACATCGTGCGGGTCCTACGGGCCGATTTTAGCTGACCGCGGACGGTACCGCGGTCGGCCAAACCTTCAAGAAAGGACCGCGATCAGCCAAATTTTTGGCTAAGGACCGCGGTCAGGCAGTTTTCTGTGCGCGGTCAGCCCGCTCCATTGTCTGAGTGGAGGTGGACTCCAAATCGCGGGGCACTTACCCCCCAAATATCACAGACGTCCCCCCACGTGCCATAGCAGACGTTCCCCCACATGGCTCCTCGCGGCTATCCCCCGATTTCGCAAACAGATGCCCCTTCTTCACACCTGTTCAAATGACAAAATTTGAGCAGACTTCGCTCATTTTTCGCCGAAAGATCTCCCCATTTTACCCATAAACACACGTAAATCTCCAGAATATAAGCGAAATACGCTCGATTTTACGCGAATCGCGCCCGAAAATTTAGCGAAATCTGCTGGAATGTGCGCGAAGATCGCTGGATGTTCGACGTTCCATTCTAGGGGACAGCTCAGGCAGTAACACCGCCATGAATTCGTAACAAAAATATTACTCATGAGAGAGTAAGCATTTTGCGTTTTGAGTATTTTACACACCCAAATCCAAGTCCAGTCTTTAGACCTGCGCTGAAGACCTTCCTCAGTGCATCCAGCTGACGTTCGCCGTACATTAAGAAGGTGAATTCTCCCCAATTCAACATGAAATAATTCAACGGCAGCACCTCTGGGGAATCCTAGCGGACTGCAGCACGTCCGGGTGCATGAGCAACACGTTTTGCTGAAGCAGAACGTCGATATCCGCTCCCCCAACTCAAAAAGGGGGGGGGGAGCGATGGGCGTCCTACCTGCTGTTCGACGCCACGATTGTCTGAGATTCGACTAGTTCTGCTCCAAAAATCACAAAGTCATGGTTTCCGACCAAACTTTACCTGCAGGGATTATTTTATGTGCTGATCACTAAGATCATACTCATTTTGTAGCGTAACAACGAAAAGGAAGGGTTACTTTAGATATACCGTAGAAAAGACATCTCAAAGAATCCTTTGAAACTGTGCACAGTGCGGCTACTTAGTATGCTAATCACGGGTATCTCCTTCATTTCACAGCAACCGCTTCGTTACATCAACCCTACCGTAACCGGACAAATTTATGTCACAGCAGTAGCATGGAATTTCGGATCAGCGCATCAAATGACACTCAAGGGCAGACTTTGGGCGAAATCTTTGATTATGACGACTGGAGCAGAACTAGTCGAATGGTGTCAACACAGTAATGTATAAGTGCATGCATACTGTTAGATCAAATGTTCTCTTAGAGCTCCAAAGTACCTGCTCCACGTGAAATATAGACGATGAAGTACTGACCCCTAGTATATCCTGCTAGAGAAGGGAACAATATTAGCACTGTAACATGGCTTTTGCACGAAGCAGAGACATACGCAGATAAAACACACCTGTTCAACACGGAGTAACGAGGGTACGTCACATCTTTTTAAGATTTCGAACCATATGGTTTCATCAGCAAGGAATGGATATCCACTATTTGTCTTGTTACGAGCACCAGTCAGCGTATCGCTTATTGTTTTGATGAGAGTGGTCATATTTCTGAAGAGCTACTAGATAATATCACGAACAGCAAATGATGACAAGATATTCATACCACTAGATTAGGGGATATTTCAGAATTGAGCAGAAATACGCCACAATTATTCCCAGAAATAACACCAGGTTATAGGTAATGTGAAGGAAAAGACAAGAAAGCGAATTTTGCTGGGAGCATGAGCTGTCAAGAGAGCTGTTAGCCACTATGAAGGTGAGAGGTATGGGGAACAAACACAAATGAGAGGTTACTCATAAGCAAACACATATGCTCAGACAAAAAGTCGGATGCGTCACCACCGCGATCGCACAATACGGTGCAATGGGACAGGTTTCAGCACTGGGGCGCTGTATCCTCTTTAGGAGGAGCAAACCCTATCCAATACAGAGGATTCAAACAACTTCCAACGGAAATGAAAGGAAGAGGGAAGGAAACGAGTACATATAAAGACTTGCTTGCGTTACTTGCATAAGCAACTTCTGCAGTCTTTGTTCTCGTTTCTTCCTTTCCTTTTAGACCTTGGAGAAGCACAAGATAATAATATCAACCTAAACACCGTCACATCGTTCAGATTTTGGAGAAAAATTAAAGGCAGCAAACGGCCTGCGTCCTTCGGACAATTGGTCTGAGTACGTCGTGAGGCTTTAGCCACCCCCACCCACACATTTGTATAAACTTCTACGACATATTGCGAAAACGCACTTTCACGGGGATCTATTGATGGCTGACTCATCGCGAATGAGTCGTCACAAAGCGATCATTTTCACTGCTTTATCATGAAATTCAGGGAGGTAGACGCCTAGATACACAAACACAAGGTAGTAGACGACTGAGTAAGTCTTTTTCTTCCATCTACTTAGAGAAAGGATTTAATGGCTCGGTGAAGAACGATGCTGCACGGCAATCCCTTTGCAGGAAGCGCTTTCAGATGAATAAGCGTATAGTGCTGTAGATTGAGAAGGATCTTCGCAACGCTTGTGCTCCCTCACGTCTTTATCTCTAACAAGAAGATCATTGATTAACATGTTAACATAACTGCGTATCACGGTCGACCGCTGTCTTCAGCTCTAATATGTATGTCGACCCATGATCTGCTTGCTGGAGATAACGGCGTGGACGATAGATATAGATATAGGATATAGACAACATGTTCTTCGGATTTCTTCGTGTCCAGAAAAAAAAATTAAAGACACGGTCCTGAGGCTCCGCATGCAATAATTTTACAAATTTTACAAAGGTAAAAGTGTTGCCAACAGAATAATTCCATTGGTGGACGTTTCTGTGTCGGTATAGACGGCACCGTCTTTAGAAGTTATCTGTAGTATGTGTTATACTTCTGTACTGCCTAGATGAGGGCCATTACTCATGATCTTACTGATATGTCAGCACTACGAGGTGCAGGTCGGGCGAATAAAGATCCTTACCAACCGTGTAAAACACACGTCAAGGGAGCCAGCCAACCTCCGGAAACACAGGCGCCACCCAACCGCCTCAGTAAGACACCATATTTTAAGTTTTAACATCACGTCTTTTCGATGAGATGGAAGTTATTGAATCTTTAATAGCTGAATGCCAATGCGAAAAGATATGTGTATGGTCTGTTAGCCCAGAGAATGAATTCGAGTGGACTTCGTCTGTAATTGCTACCGCAGTGGTATCGTCCGAACAACCGATCGGCTGGCTATTCTACTCCATCCAAACCGTAGCGAAGCATCAAAATGGAAGGAATCACACCATATACATATCAAAACTTACATAGAAATGTGCAAAAATAACAAATAGGAAAAGCGATCGCCCACCGAAACCACTGCGGTGAAAATTGCAAGGCACACCCGTAGGCACTCATTACCCTATCCTGACATCGAAATGGGTAAGCAGCCCCAGCTATCCACTCTTTATAGTAGACTACTGAACTTCTTAAGGGCGATGTGTCTGTTGAACCGATTGATTTCTTTCTTTTCGGTCCCTCTAGAACTAGAGGTGTTCACTCTAAGCTCAAGGTCTCGGTGGCAAAAACTCAGGTTCGATCAAAATTCTTCTCTCACAGAATAGTCCCTACTTTCAATGCACTCATAGGTAAAAATGCGCTGCACTTGTCTTTACAATCTTCCAAAAAATTAGCAAGTCAGACCGCTGACTCAGTGGCTTCTCGCTAACGTTGTTTACCTGTTGCTGTTTCATTATTTGTTGTTGTTTTTGTTTTCGTGCTATTTTCTTCATGATACCCTTGCCTGTTTTACGGCATAAACGCGCGGGTTGGACGTCTATGAATAGATGAATAAATAAATAAATAAATAAATAAATAAATAAATAAATAAATAAATAAATGAGACCATTACTGCAGATTCAATCGGGGTGATCTGGGATTCTACTTGAGGACACGTAAATTACAGCTGTGCAACCCATTTGTAGACATCTGCACAATCGATACAGTTTGTTCTACTGGGGTAGGTACTTACGGAGACGCTATAGAGGAAGGAACATGAGGAGGTGCATAGTATTTGGCATGCACTATACAGTCCTTCTCAAAAAATAGGGTGGTCAGAAAGTCTTGAGCCGTTTGACACCTTTTTTTCTTTATTTTATTATTCAGCACACAATGAATTTTACTCAACAATATAATCACCATCATTAGCCACTACAATGTCCCACCTAATGGGCAGATCAGCGATCCCCTTTTCCCAGAACTGGGGAGACTGGGAGTCAAAGAAGTCGCTGACCGCCCTTCCAACATCTTCAAGTTTGGTGAATTTTTTCTTAGCCAGGAATGCCTTGAGGGGGCGAAACAAATGATAATCAGAGGGGGCAATATCAGGGGAATAGGGTGGATGGGGAACCGTGTCCCAGCCCAGCTCCTCCAACTTTTCACGTGTCTCTTTAGCTACATGGGGCTTAGCGTTATCGTGGAGCAGGTGGACAAAAGCTCGTCTCGGCCGTCTTTCTCGGACATCGTCCGCTAATTTCTGGAGCTGATTGGCGTAAACGCTACCGGTGACGGTGTGTCCTTGCGGGAGCAGCTCGTGATACAGCATTCCTCGCGAATCCCAAAAGCAGCAAAGGAGACACTTCTTGGGGTGAAGGTCCGATTTGGCTTGCGTTGGAGGGTCTTCTCCTTGAGGGAGCCACAAGGCACGACGCGTATTGGAATCGTAGAGGACCCAACTCTCGTCTCCGGTAATCAGATCCCTCAGAAACTCCTTTCGTTGAGGGCGGAGAAGGAGAGACTGACAAATGGATATCCGGGTGAAGCGCGTACTATCGGTCAAGACATGAGGGATCCATCGAGTTAGCACTTTTCTGTAGCCGAGGACCTGAAGGCGACTGAGGACTGTTTGATGGCTACATCTGAGTCTCGTCGCAAGACTGCGAGTGCTAACTTCCGGGTCCTCTTTGACGGCGCCGAGAATGACAGAGTCTTCCACCTTGAGGGGGCGTCCCGACCGAGGCTTTTCTTCGAAGTCCGTATCTCCTCCTTCGAAGCGAGCGGAACAGCGTTTGACAGTGCTGATGGAAGTAGTGTCTTCTCCTAATGCGTTGTTGATGTTGCGAACGGTTTCCGTCGCTCCAGTGCCGCGGCGCCATTCATAGAAGATAATCGCTCGAGTGTGCACTTGTGGAATTGACATCGTAATTAAAGTTAAGAAAGGCAACCTGGGTATATATACCTATCGGTTTCGAGAGTGATACTGATAGAGGATGATACCACATGGTAGGTCGTGGTACCGGTCAAGAATCGAAAGTTCTGAAACTTTAAAAAAAATCGGCTCAAGACTTTCTGACCACCCTAATACTTGCCTCACGCTTCACCGCCCGCCGCATCACCTACAGTCCTTGTCGAAAAGATAGACGGATTGCGCGTGCGGTTTCATATCGTCGCGGTCGCAGAATCGCGGTGGGACCTACTGGACCCTCTCACTTGGAGCATGCACTCTCCGTATCCATCGTTCATGTTCCGCCGCGTTTCTGCAGTTACGGAATCCGTCTATCTTTTTGAGAAGGAGTATATGGGTGTATGCCAGGAAAAACGATAGCTGGTAATAGTTGGCTGCTATGAAACCGTGTGTCACTATCCCATGCAATTGTAGCCCCGCTCATAGATAGCTAGGAGATTTACAGGCGCTAACAGTTGCATGTATGTTTGTTATCTCCCGATACTGAAGATGGTTATGTTCTATTTGAACAAAATTTAGTAGGGCAAAAGTAGATAAAGCTTAATCTTTATTGGAATGTGATGCATAATCACTTTAATAAAAACATTACCCACAATAATAAATAATTAACGAAAATTATAATAAAAGTATAAATAAAAATAAACAATTAAAAATAAACTAATACAAGATTTTTATTTCTATTGTAAAGTAATTTCAAAAATTCGGTGGCCCATTCTCGGTGGGGAGGGGGCGCCCCCTATATATAATATAATAAACCTACTCGAATTCGAATATTCGATTAAGACAATCCAAAAAAAAATCTGATGTTCGAAAAAGTAGAACAGCACTTAGAGAAAAATAAGCTGGACTGTAAAGGTCCTTCTTCTAAACGCCCGGACTCTTTTAAGACCATTTATACATAATCATAGAAACCTTTGAAACCTTCTGCTCAATAATCTTCAGACCCGAATCGGTGCTCAACTTTTACATTTCACGTCTCATTGCTGATGAAGTGGTAACTCTCCCTTGATATAGCCATCAGTCCATTGCTTCTACTGTGTAATTGGTGGCTGTACGTGTAACCTCATCTTTACACGATTCCTCAATAATTGAAACAGTGAAGGATCACTGTTGTCAGTGTGTAAACGCTCCTTCACTTGCTCATCTTTCCCAATATTAAGAACGCGGTCAACAGATCATCAAAATGCAAATGATATGTTTCTTCCTTATTCGAGCAATCCCTCCCAAAATTATTATAACGGTGCATGAACCGTTCGAGAGAATGTAAAGCAACAGTAAGTGCGGACGTTTATAAGGCCGAGATAATAACGAGAAAGAACAATATGCACAAAACAAGAAGGCAGCGAGACACAACTGGTGGCATGCAATGGTAAGGCCTGGTGCCTAGAAGCACTTGCGGTGAACGATCGATGGTCCAGACTCGTCGTATTCTTGTTTTGAGATCCACATCTGCTGGAAGGTAGACAGGGAAGCCAGGATAGATCCTCCGATCCAGACAGAGTACTTGCGCTCTGGAGGAGCGATGATCTTGATCTTCATCGTGCTGAAATTTTCAGTGAGTGAACATCCTATCCCATAAACAATAACAGTGGCTACAACGTGATCGATATTACCAAACTACAAACCTAGGGGCGAGGGCAGTAATCTCCTTCTGCATACGATCAGCAATTCCCGGATACATGGTTGTTCCTCCAGAAAGCACAGTATTGGCATAGAGATCCTTTCTAATATCAATGTCGCATTTCATGATAGAATTGTAAGATGTTTCATGGATACCAGCAGATTCCATACCCAAGAAGGAAGGCTAAAGAATCAATTTTGAGAATGGGGGACCGAGGCGAAGATCAGCTCTGTGAAAAGTACGAGTAAAGAATGGCATAGGCTATGTGGTGACTCACCTGGAAAAGTGCTTCGGGACAACGGAATCGTTCGTTTCCAACGGTGATGACTTGTCCATCAGGAAGCTCATAGGATTTCTCAAGAGAAGAAGATGAGGCAGCGGTGGCCATCTCTTGCTCGAAGTCGAGAGCAACGTAGCACAGTTTCTCCTGAGAAAACATCACATTTCTAGCGAAACGAAGTGGTCATTAACCATAAGCTTTGAATTAGAGGTAGGTTTACCTTGATGTCTCGGACGATTTCACGTTCAGCCGTGGTCGTGAACGAGTAACCACGCTCAGTGAGGATCTTCATCAAGTAGTCAGTGAGGTCACGGCCAGCCAGATCAAGACGGAGGATGGCGTGGGGAAGAGCGTAACCCTGCAAGGTGTAAATTAGCATAGCTGTGAAGGCAAAAATATCAAAAAGTAAGAGTCTCACCTCATAGATGGGGACAGTGTGGGTGACACCATCTCCGGAGTCGAGGACGACTCCAGTGGTACGGCCGGAGGCGTAGAGGGAGAGCACGGCCTGGATGGCGACGTACATGGCGGGGGTGTTGAAGGTCTCGAACATGATCTGGGTCATCTTTTCTCTGTTGGCCTTGGGGTTAAGGGGGGCCTCAGTGAGCAGGACGGGGTGCTCCTCTGGGGCGACACGGAGCTCGTTATAGAAGGTGTGGTGCCAAATCTTCTCCATGTCATCCCAGTTGGTGACGATACCGTGCTCAATTGGGTATTTCAGGGTCAGGATACCTGGAATTAGGAAAGTGAGCTCTTGTTCTCGTGGATGCCAATTGCATTACTGACCTCTCTTGGACTGAGCCTCGTCTCCTACATAGGAGTCCTTCTGTCCCATACCAACCATGACACCCTGATGACGTGGGCGTCCGACGATTGAGGGGAATACGGCGCGTGGAGCGTCGTCTCCGGCGAATCCGGCCTTGCACATTCCAGATCCATTGTCTACCACAAGAGCAGCAACCTCGTCGTCGCACATTTTTTCTGCTGAGTAATTTTGGTATTACAAGAACTGTTAGTTTGGTAGAAGCAACGAACATCTACGCTGTGAACATCATCTTCAAGAACGACATACTTGCAAAATGTTGAGGTGAACAGACGCAATGGTTTAATAGGAGAAAAACGCGAGTTTGGAGACAATAACGATGGAAGTAGTGCGTTACATGGTACACTTCCAGCATTTAGCAGAAATAGAACCTAATGAAGCATGATAGTGAGCAAGTGACTAAACAGGACAGCAGGACTGACTAAAAATTTGAATGAGTCATATGCCTTTACATAACGGCTGTCGCATCCGATCGATCAGGCTACTATTTGGCGACGATTATTCTCACTCTAAATATGCGCTCAAGAATTGAAGAATTCCCACCGCCACGTGTTCTTCCTTAAGAATAGTGGAAAAATCAAAGCGCAAATGCCTTGGTTCCTGGCTTAATTTCACTACACCTTCGGAAACTAGACCGATATGATATAGAGAAGGGCACAACAGAATCTAGAACGCCACAAATTCAATGGAACTTGATTTCAAAGGGTTATCTTGCGAAATCGGCAATAAAATGCTTACATGAAGTCCTAGAAATTTGCCAGAATAAAGAAAACATCCCATTAACGCCATTCTTGATCTGTTCTGTTCGTTCTTGTGTAAACATGTTGAAAGTGTTGAACACGACTGAAGAAGTGCCCAACACGAGAGTAGCCTGGAGCACAATGTTACCAACAGGCATGTGGAACCTTTTCTGAACTAACACCTTACGACGCGCCAGATTACGCAGACTAGATCGCTTCAATGAAAGGGCAATTCACTTGATACTCTCCATCAATAACGGGACCTGCAAACTTCCACAGCAATCACTTCACTGCGCATTCAAACGCACAGGAAATGACACCCCCATCCCTCGAATTTCTTGCGTGTTTCACCCAATTTCACAACTGCATGTGAATCCTGCGTCTCGCAAAGCTCGGAATACGACAGAATTTACAACGCGAAGATTTCCATGGATGTTGCCCTCGAAACCAGATAATTTTTCTACATTACTTGTGATGACATCGTTGAAAATGTATGGTGCTGTAGGATGATTCATGCCGATTTCCGCTAACTCTCACAGAATATCGTTACTTCTAGTTTGCATGTCATCGTGTACCATTATGGCAAACACTGTGGGACGGAACAGAACACATAATGGACTTGCGTTCAGCATGTCGTAAAACATGTCTGTAGCTTTGTTGGGGGTGCGACTTATGAAGTGTTTCGTCAGATCCCTATTCAAGGCTTGGAGAATTTCAGAGAACAGGAAGATCATCGAGGTGAGGGCGGCGTGCGCCGGAGCCACAGCTGATGCGAGTTTACACTGCGCGGGGGCGCATAGGCAGGGGATTACGTCGAGCTGCTGGAAGATCTCTTTCGCCGCAAATCTTACGAAAAGCCGCCGGAGACCTTGCAACCAGACGCACACCACTCATATTTGAACAGGTGCGCAGTCAAGCTTCTTTCTAACGTCCAATTTTTGCAAGCCATTCTGAACGCCGCGCGTTCAAGTACCAAGCGTCCGCCAAGCTTCAAATCTTCAAAATCAACAGGCACTTCACCAGGATGCTTTGAAACAAGGTATAAGAATGTTGGCATGAAAAATGTATTGGTAAAAGAAGGAATCAATTTCGAGCAATAGAAAATTATCACCGTAAAGACACTCCCGAGAAATTCGGTGGATATGCGACCGTTTTAGATTTAGGCTGTAATCTCTTCTTTGTTAACACGCAGAGGAACCCCGGCTCTGTTGTCTACCCAGTGTCCCTACTGTAAAGAACCGAACTAGAGACACCATTGCACCAGTGACGTTGTTGTGGACCACATGTAGAAAGGCTGTGTCACGCAAGAAAATACTGTATCCGACAAACAGCATCAACAGACGTCGCACTTTCTAGTAAAGAAAACGAGCTACAAACCCAGCCCCATTCAGTTTTTAGCTGGCTGCAATGCGGGAGACCAGACGGAACAGTGGCTGCGAGCAAATTTCCCACCAAAAGCAAGCTGCCGCCAGGTTTCCACACGACACTGGAATGAAAAAGAATAGTCGGAACACTTGTGGTTATGAGCTCGCAAAATCGCACGCGGATTCCACAGTATTAAAAAGTTTGCAAGCTACAAGATCGCACTTTCTCCATTTTCAATATCAATACATTTACTCGAAAAAGTGAACGCTGTCAGAACAAATTGGTAGTATTCCACTTGTTCTGCTCCAAAATCTCAAAATCAAAAATTCCTCTGAAACCTCGTCTAGGGGGGTTGCTTGACATGCTGATCACGAATATCGTTGAAGAAAGAAGGAATGCAGTGAAAAACATATCCACGGAAACCATTCCAACTGTAGGCAGATAAAGGTGTAAATGCAGTTGCAGGCAATTAAGAAGGATCCTACTGGAAAGCCTTTACATCAAATAATTACCACATGAAGCTCCCGATGCCAAACAGGTGTAGCACAATTAACTACCCCATAAAAAGCGCTACACGCTACATCCACATCTGGGGTAAGTTGTATCACATGTAAACGCTTTCCAGTAAACCAAAACTATGGAAACAGCACAAAAAATGACCTCATACCTGCGTAGATTTGACGGTCAACCGTAGCTAGGGGCGGATGATATGGGAAAACCACTCAACGATGCTCATGTTTGCACTTTTGGTCGAGCGCGCAGCGTATCGTCATCGTCTCCATTCGTGACGGAACCCACAGAACTCCACGGGAAAACACCCGCCATCGTTTTCTTCAGTGTTGACTGTGGATTTTGCACACCTTCAGTGTTGGAGATACGGCGGAATCTCACACATGAAAATTCATGTGTGGTGCGCAAAACTAAAAGTAGCTTTTCACACGTTCCAATGCGTTCACGAGTACTAAACGAATGCAGTGCCCTCGGAAGAAACCGTAGTCCTAGTTTCACATCATAATAGGACAGATACATCGATAGGCTTCCTCTAAGGTTACGAAGAACTCGAATCTAAAAGCCCTTGGTTAGATACTTCAAAGAAAGGCAGCCACTGGACAGGTAAACTACGACATGTGGAAATGAGGTTGGGAAACAGGTCTTACCATGGGAAAAGTAAGTGGAGTCAGCGATAACTACCAATTCGTTTCATGCTAGAACTCACCCAGGAGACAGACACACGAAGATCTACCCCTTTATATACTAATCTATTGATGCCTTCGACAGTGCAACTTTCGCAGAATTACCGGGAGTATTGTTCAGGTTCTGAATCACTCAAAATTTCAAAGACGGAAATTAAGGTGGATGTTCTTTGAGCGGTACCCCACCCCCTTCCCAAACAAAAACGGCGTTGTGGGATTAAAACCCAACAAGCCGAACCTTCTCGAAACGTACGGGGCAGCTCCTCTGCCACATTCATATGTAGGTGTCAACAGTGTGGGTATACAGGCTAATGATTCAATCGATGATTCACCAAATTTCAGTGCGAAATTTCTTGGAAAACCAGGTTTCTGGATACCTCCGTTCACAGAGAAGTGATCATCGTTCCGCTTGAACAAATACCTTCTACGTAAACCCACGTAATTTCCAGGGACCTTTTATCATTTCGACGCAACTAGAGAACCAAGCACTATCAAGGTTTCAGTTGCATTAGCAGTTAAAAGATCCCTGGAAATGATGTGGGCGTGCGTGGAACGCTTGTGTTCAAGCAGCACAATGATCACCACTTCTTTCAGGATGGGGATATCGAGAAAATTAGTTTTCCAAGAATTTTGACTTTGAAACTTGGTCGGACCATTTCTTGAATCATTAACAACTATACCCACGCTGCTGAGGCCTACTTAAACAAAGTAGCAGCTGTCCCATACTTCTTGAGAAGCTTCGACTCGCATGAATTTTAATCGCACTTCTTTCAGAATGGAGGGTAGTGGAGAGAGCTAGCTATAAAAAGATCTAGTCAGCAAGGTTTTAGTCGTGAATGTGAGTTCCCAGCTCCGGGAAATCCCCTAGGAATACTCGACATTTCCAAGGATTTACAACCCACCATCTGCAAGAGCAAACTTCTTCTGGGTTCCCCACATCGTTCGGGTTGACTCTACGAAAACATCGTCTTCAGCACATCCTGTCACACACACGTATTTTCAAGGTGCGATTCCGAGAAGCACCGTGTAAAGTTTGTGCAGAGAGACAGAGCAGCTCAACAAACAATCGGAAGCGGTGGGCGGCAGGCCCGGCAGCACGACGGAGCGGAGCGTGCACTTTCGAGAGCACGAATGTCCGGAATGCCTGGCACAGGAGCGGACAGCCATGTGGGGAGGAAGAGCTGGCCCGGGTGGACAGCATCGCCGAATGAGGTGGTGGTGGTGGTCAGTGAGGTGGGCGCGCATCGATTCGAACCGAGTGCGAGGTGATTCGACGACTGGAGCCGCGCGGTCCGTCGCTGCGCGCCAAATTCGAATTTCGAATTCGACGGCTGACCTCGAGCTGAGAACAAAGGAGAGCGAACTTGCGAATGAGCTGGCCAGTGGCGGCTGCCGGCACCGTTTTATACCTAACGAAGTGTCATTGGCAGCCGGTGATACAGGAGCGAATACTAGGAACGCTCGAAGAGCCACAGTTTCGTAGAAAATGCGCAAACATTCTCCGAAAAACGTGACTGACACTCCGCCCTTTTTCGAGCACTATGGTACACAATGACTGTGATCGGTTGTGCATAAATTCGACGATTCCCTGTAGATATCTGCAGTCAGATGAGTTCACCGCACTGTCCAGTCGCAGGTAGATGACAGCCCCATTTGCCTTATTTGGCCCTTAGAGCACTCCTTATCTGGGAAATATTGTAGTTGATTCATTTACAAGTGTGAAATGACATTTTTGTATATAAAACCATCTCGATATTGATTGAAATTGGCCCTCCGTGCCATCGAAACTAAATAAACAACCATCCTGACACCTCTCTCAAATATACCTTCGAAACAGTTTGCAACTGGTGTCCCACCCATCACGCGTGCTGGCTGCAGTCTTATTTATGTCCTTTTCTAGGTTCTCATGGGTAACCCTTAGCTACTAAAACTAAGAAGGCTCATTGGTGTCATAATTGTAAATATTGGTTCACAAATACAGTTTTGAATTTGAAGGCCTGTCATTGCGCGTGGTTTGCGTAATCGCTTATACAGATTTCAGTGGTCCGGATCCATTCGCCGTGTCACTCCATGTGAGTCTTGGCACTCTGATTGCCTGCACACCCACAAACTTCATTGATATCTCCGTTCTCATTCTTGTCCGATCTCCCTGCTTCCTGTCCTAACCTGTCCAAACAGGTAGTGGCATGCGTTGAGCAGGTCTTCCGCCGCTGGATACCGTCTTAGAGCAGTTTCATCATGTTTCAAGGGAATTGCATGTTTAAAAAATGCAGCCATAATTATGACCCCAGCTGTACATTCCACTGCCAACATTACTGAAAATAAATAGTTCTGTAATATTAGTTAAGACTTCAGAACCACATCAAGCAGCTGTTGGTTTATCTATATATTCAGTGTACATACAGTGCGTTCCCTGAAACGTACACTGCAATCCTCGCCCCGATCGAACAAAGCGGCGCGTGTGTGTTCAATCAGGGCGCGAACGGATCATTCAGAACGCGAGAAGAGGCTGATCGGCTGTTGCAGCTTCACGCCCAGATTGAACGCACACGCGCCGCTTTGTTCAATCGGGGCGAGGATTGCAGTGTACGTTTCAGGGAACAGACTGTAGATCTGACGATGATATCCTTGATAAATACTGGCGCATGTTCTAACAATATACCCTCTTTCTAATAAAATCCCTCAGTTGTTTTACAATCCAAAGAAACAAAAACAAAACAAAAACCAATTTCCATTTCGTTCCTGCCACTAGACAAAAATTAAAACGTACGAGTGACCTTCCCCAGAGCTCATCAGTAGTGAGGGAAAGTCTCGAAAGAAATAAGCAAACAAACTCAACTGAACTGCTGGAATCCCTTAAAGAAATCATACATTAGTTGTTCTTGAGAATCCTATTCAGTATAAAACTCTGATGTATTTTATGGTTCCGGCCTGTAGTCCGCCCCCTCAAGTGGAAATAATGCAAGGCTATGCATGGCATTTGGCTTTTGTTATAGGACAATGTTTTTATATTCATATGTATTTATGCTATTAATGCAATATTATTGATCAGTTCCAGTTTTCAGTATGTAGATCCATTGAAAATTCCCTGAAACCTCGAAGATGTAGGGGGGGGGGTGGGGCGTCAGCTGGTCCGATCTGCCAGGATATGCACCCAAGTAGCTCACTTCAAATGATCAGAATAGGTCACTTAAAATGAGATAGCCTTCACGTCACTCGCAAGCTCCCTGAATAACATGAAAGTGAAGTTGCAAGATCATCCATACCTGTTTTACCACACTCGATGTAAATTAATTTTTTTTTGCATTTGTACAAATCTCCCACTAAAATCGATATGACCATGTTTTTTATAACACTGCAACAGCTGAAGTCTCTTCAACTCCAGTGTTGTTGTTTCGACGACATTTAAGCTCTCTGGCATGTTCACTATGTGGTGAGTTGTTCAATGGTGGCTGACTCACGAAAGAAATGCGTCCGACCTTTGGACTTTCAAATGTGCTCACGCACACAGACCAAACTCTACTTGGCAAGACAAATTCGTAGGAAATGAATCACGCATTTGTTTGTTTACGTAGCAGGAGGGACAACGTGTTGAATGGACAGTTTTGCCCACTCAACAAGTGGAATGTTGTATCGGCAGCTATGTTAGCGTTTAAGATTGATTCCACACTAGGCACAATTAGGTCAGTAGCCGGCTTTCGGTTTTTGAGACAACAGAAAAAAAAGAATCGCAATGCGCTGCTGATCCCAATGGTATACATGGTTTCATCGCCTGGACGCATAATTGAGATTACCGTGCGATGCCAACACTTTTACCCTGGGTAATCTCAATGATGCATAAGGCCACATGTGAAGTCGCCAAATTCCCTTTCTTCAGCTATTTCATTTGAAATTTTTTCTTTTTATAGAGGAGGAGAAAAGGTGAGAAGGCATCTCGTATCTCGTATAGGCAAGGAAGTGTGCTCCACATGTGACCAGCAAAGAAGTGGATAGTGCTTGAACCCAATGCTCACGTCTGGGACCCGCTCAGAAGCCCTCGAAGGAATGGAGCTACACCATGGTTTTTTTCACGGCTATTTCGGACAGAATCATCTGTGATACTGTGACTTGCGGCTCTTGGTGATTCTTTTCGCATAAAAAACCATGAATTTGAGTTGTATTGTTCCTTTAATACTGTGCGAGAAGAGCACGTTCATTGGTTATGCCATTATTTTTGCATCATTTTAGTACCACCATTTTTATCTGGCACTTCAGATGATGTAATATGCATGGTAGTAAAATCAACAAGGTGTTGATGACAGTATAAACAGTAGTATTTTTCTCCTTCGGAAAGGTGAAAAATTAGTCAAGTATATGTATAGTTGCGCCAGGAAATTCGTTGGCAATAGAGGCAGCGTCACTGACTTTCTTGACAAACTCCACCCACATAACTCGGCCACCTTGCTATAATGCAGCAAATTGGTGGCATCCAAAAATCATTTCAACATGAGTTCTGATAAAATTGACCACATTATCTGCGTTCCTCATTGTCAGAAACCTAAGATCGCTCTAAAATCTGAGTGACAATTTTTTTTTCGTGGGTGCTGCCTTCAATCATTGAATTTCTCCTTCGTGATGAAAAAAAAAAACAAAACATTATGGTTGAATGTACAAAAAAAGTCACTTCTCCCTTTACTCAGATCTAAAGAATTTCAATGAGAACTTCACATGTTTTCTAGAAGACCGCACTTAATTTTCAGGTACCCGAAACTGCGTTGCTTAAATAGATTTGTTGAATCGATTGTAATTAGACGACAAAAAGTTGCTAGGTGACAAAAAGAAAAAGTCAATGTCCTTTAATGTCCATAAAGGTGTTTTCATAATAGTCAATTGCCATTCACACTGAGGTATGGAAAAGTTGGAAGAGCCCCATTGTCGGGAGTAATACGATTCGTGATGATACTGCTGAAGCGACATAAATCCCGTTGTTAGATCGGCAAGTCAACAAAAAACAAAGTTTATCCAAACATACGTCCGAAGAGGAAGCAAGGCGACCCGTTATTCCATAGAAGATCCCGACATTCAGGGAATTCGTACAACTGCAAGCGGATTTTTGACAATGTCCGAGAATGCTGATTTGTACCACATATGAAACGCCTGCACAATTACTGTATAGCACAACCGCGAATATGGAATAGAGCCACTACTTTCAAAGCACATGCAGGACTCATATCCAGGCATGTCGGATTCACGTGTAAGTCTTCAGTTAAGCGCAATGTTGTCCTGAAAACGTCATTTTTTTCGGATAGCCTGATGTCTTTGCCGTGATTATTCAACCACACCGGAGTAATTGACTCAAGTTTGTACTCGCACTTTGTACTTGAGCTTTTCTCGGACCATCATCCGTCGGCTGGGTTTCATTTTTACCATTTTCTTCCCCAGAATTTGTCTCCTGAGCAGCGTTTGAAAGAAAACAGAATAAGAGAAAATTAAATTAAATTAAACAAATGGAGATAGGTGAATAAATAGAAGAATAAGCAAACAAACTGATGTATAATTAAATAACTAAGCGAATAAACGAATAAATAAACAGAAAAATAAACAGAGCTGGAACACTCATTCAGAAGTGAAAAAAACTATAACATATATGTTATTCGGAATGTTTTCACAAAGACGAATCTGGTATCCAAGGAGACAGCATCTGCATAATCATATCTGGAAAGCAATAAAACTGATGCTTCTCAAACCGATTTGGAAGTACAGAAATTCCCAAACCTTGGCGTGATGTAAGCTTCCATCTCCGGACTTTTCGAGGAATTGGGTGTAACTGAGTAGCGCCAATTCATGTACGCCGTTTTTCCCTCCAAATTCTTATCAACTGAACATTTTCTACCCTCAACTTCGGAACTTTCAGTTTTATGCAATATTTCCAGCTCTGCTCTGCTTACAAGAAGCTCATTTATGCTTTATGTGTGTGTGAGTTGGGCACACCAAGGACTAACCGTGGTGCATACAGCCTAAAGGTAAAAGTAAAGCAAGTGAAGCAAGAAGAAGCAAGGATTCCTGGTCCCCACTACTTGTGTCACATTGTCCGATCCGCGAACCGGTGTCGAGGATCGTGGGAGCGCATCGATGGCGGACGAGCAGTCGGCTGCTTCTCTACGGAGCTTTCCTGCGTCCTCTTTCGCCCACGCGTTAGGATCGAATGGATATCAAACTCCACTGCTGACATGTTTGCCACAGAATATTTACAAAAAACTACAGGGTGGACAACCGCAGTGACCATTGCGACCAGAACTAAGGAAGTATACTTCCGTATGCACGGATGTTAAGTTTCTGAGAAACGTCCCTACTTAATTACTCAAGTTACTCAGGATATAACGAATAGTTGAAACAAAGGCACGCAGCAGCATGTGGAATTATCCCCGCAAGCAGAGCAGCGTTTGTCATGATCACAAGTGTTGAGGGGCAAGTTTTTCAGAACTGTGAGTACTTAGAGGCCACTTGAACAAAATCAAAAGTGTGTGACGGCGAATCGCTCAGATGGGAGAAGGAATTATTGAAAGTGGCTGAATTATAACTGAATTTCGCTCGTTTATAATAGCATCGCGTTCTAACTAAATTATTAGGTCGTCAAGTATGAAATGTCGAATTTTATAAGCGGTCAGTTTGACAGTCACTATAGTCGAACCTTTTAACATATTCCTTTTCATCTTTCCTCTTATTATAGAGGTAGACCATTTTTTGGGAACTGCTCAAAGATGAAAAATCATGTCACTCTGGATCAAATATTAAATATTCGAGTCATCACGGCAGAGAAAGCCGCAGACGTCAATGTAGTGTTTAGGGGACGTTTGGCGAGTGAATGAACTAAATAGGGTTGAGCTTGGAAAATTCTGCTCAGGTGATATGAAGCTGCAAATTGAGCCTTGTGATGAACCTGGATAACGATGAACTGGAAGCTGTAGCGGAAGCGGGTAGGAGTCAGAGAAGGCCTGCGTAAGCAGCAATATGTGAACTTCGTAATATAATGATATGGTATTCAAGGGAATACAATGATTAAAATTGGTTCGATGAGCGAATTTTTCACATTTTGGAAAATGGGCAACAATTCTTGACCAATTTTTCACAAATCTACGCTGCTTAAACCAGAGGAGTAGGGCTGGGAACCCACCAACTATTGAGCAAATCTTGCTCTCTAGATAACACCTTCATTCAGGTATTAGCCCAATTCTTGCTGGAAAAATGTTGAATTTCAACATGATATTGGAAACACTCCTCGTCACTTGATTGCCACTAGCTTTCCACTCTTCCAAGCTGTTGGCGCAACCATGCCACCAATAAGATGACAAAGCTGTGCCGGTAGTATAGGAGCATATTAGAATATCTTGCACCGCATCTTGCTTGAGAAGTAAAATTCGAAATCTTCTCATTCAAAATTAGAGATCTCATACGTGACGACCTAATATTTGAGTTGTTTAATTAGCCTGAATTAAGCGAGTCTAACCAATTTTACGCTGAGTACAATATGTCAGATGTGTGTGGGGTGTGGCTACTGATGTCATGGAGGGGTTTTTCCTACCTTTCCCCGTGATTTCCGTGATCGTGGCGTTTGTGCATGTATCACCGGCATTATAGGAACACCCCTCGCTTTTCTGCCTATTACATTGCGTATCAGCTGCAGGAAAACCTGTGTTGAGGGCGTGGAAGCGGTGGGTTTACGGCGAATCCCGAGAAAAGTGCGAGGATGCGTGGTGGCTGCTGAGGTACGAGGGTGGCGGCCTCCTGCCGCTCTCAACAACCCAATCAACTGTAAATAAAAATATTAGCTGGAAAGATGCCTGCAACTCCGGCCATCTGGCAAACAACCAACGTGGTCCATCCAACAACAATTTGCCAGCTGCGCTAGCGGGATTGAGTGGCCAGGACGCACTTGGAAAACAAATCTTCTCCCACCCCCTAAGGCAGAATGAGAGTGAGACTGAAGAAGCGGTAGAGCACCATGCAAAGTCTCTAGAAAATATGAAAAATCAAAATTAATGAAACTTCTCAACTGTTCTTCAACGAGGTTATTAGGTGAATAGATATTTTACTAATTAATCTGACGCATCGAAGGTTCCTTTGTCCTCATAGCCCGAATTCCACAACAAAACCCCAAGCCAAAAAAGAAACATGGGAGTTGAGGAAAGACTTCAAGGTTTTTAATGACACAGCGAGTGTGCGAGAAAATGAGGAGATATCTAGTTCAGTTAGCACACTTCAACTGTGGTCTCCTCTTTCTTGAGGAATTACCTAGAGTAATGCAGATCTCTCAAGCCAAGCATTGACGCCGCCACGGAAATGAGCTCTGCTAAAAGTGCACTCAACCTGTTGATATTTGTCGTTATGCCAAACCTCTCAACGTTGGGTCCGCATTTAGATTAATGAGGCTCTTGTAACAGAGAGCTCGCTTCGGTATGGATAACATTTCCATGTATTCTGGATACCTTAGCGACATCTCATCTGAAACAGCAGATTCAGCACTCAAAAACACCAAGTAGGAAAGACAAAGCATATCTCAAGGCCAATTTCCAATTCAATTTTCAAATCGCATTAGATACACCATCGGAACATCACTTGCCTTCACCTTTTTATTTATCTTTATAATTTGCTATGACGTCCTGACCCATGTTTCATTGTTTTGGAGGTCTTTTGTTTTTGGCATATACTGGTTATTAGTATTGGCACACCAATGGAGTACCTTAAATGCATGAATAATTTATACTAAAACGAAATAAATGTGTAGAGTATCTGAGCCACGCTACAAATGACCTTTGCCCTGCGATAGCTTCTTAAGTGCCAAGAGTGAATACGGTCGAAGATGTTCCTGGTCTAGAATTCATGAACGCATAACCAAGTTAGCAAACCAACTTTCACGTTCTGCGCCTCCTAACACTACGTGGTCTTCAGGATGACCAACTACGCTAACCATCATGGGCTTACGTGGTCAACGCTTCATGAATCCCAGACCCGCACCCAATTCAGTGGCTTGGCATCCTTTTCTATTCAATTTTCTCTGCATGAAACTCATAAAAGAAACATGACATATAGCAGAGAACACCAATGGGAACAGCTGCACTACATGCTGTAATACCATGCTTTATTTCTTGGAATATCTTGGTAATAATAGACGCAACACTATAAATAAGCGCTCTACACTTCCTTCAGATCAGATTCTCTAACATATCACGAATTCGGAAGGAAGTAATTCAGACAAACGTCTTTTCAAATAAAAGTTATAAACACCAGTACAATCCAAAGTTACCTGCTGATTACTACAACATCCTGGGATCACTATAGCATGAAGAATTCGCGAAATAAAGTGCGCTTGGACTTGCAACATTCGATTGGAAAGCTTCCGCGATTAGGAGAGTCCCATAATTAGGGATTTACTACATCTTCAGTGTGAAACATATATGGAACACAGATGAATCGAAAAGGAAACCTTCCAGAGGGAATTCCCAAAAAAGATGAGCGAATTATCGCCTTGGAATTTCAAAAGCGATGGAATTTTCAAGCAATTATAACTAAATTATTATGCCTCTATGCTAAAAAATCGGTTAGTTGAGAAGAAAAACTACTCTGACTGTAGAGTATAAACACTATGAACGCTAGAAACAATGAGAGCACCAGGTTTTCAATGAACGGTTACCACTAACCCTTGGCTTACTCTGCAATTCCTAAGAGTCTGAGTTCGTAAGGATTTTGGTGGAATTCCCGGTAAAAAAAAAGAAACTTGAACAGTCATAGTCATTAACTCAAAGCTTTCAACAATAGAGATTGAAGCATGTCACCAAATGATGCTACAGGAGATAAAGGTTAAAGATTTTGGCACTCAAATAATTCTATTTTGATCTTAAGCGATTCATCAACATATGGTAAGAAACACCTGTGAATATGCACTGAAGATTGAAGTTTATGCTTAGATCAAAAACCTGCACTGAGTGATCTTCATTGAACCCTCTCATACTTTCTTATACTTTACCCCTCTACTAGCAAAACTTCCTTTAACAATTGAACAATCGTCACATTCCTGGAGTACTTTTTCAATCTTATCGATATCCTCAAGAATGGGAAAATTGATGCAGGGAACATCTTACCCAAACCTAGCAGCTAATTCCACGCTTTGCTGATAGAAGAAAATGGACAAAACACTCTAAAAAAATTTGATTTCAAATAAATGAACTGTGCCCTTGGTGACACATATGAGGAACTATTAATTTCCTACTTTCTTTAAAAATGATGAAATGAATCTATGTTCACTAGCCCATCCCTGGACTTACCAGTAACTGAAATAGCACATAAGCATCAAACATGAGTGTCTTAATTTTTGCCTTTCTCTTTATATTGCGTCCTATCCGCAAAAGTCAAGCAGTATAAGGCTAAGTGATCACGGTAACTCCACCAATCTTTTCCGAGAAACGTTTCCTCGAGAAGTACACTGTTCCAGCAGTTTGGTCAATTATGAGCAACTCTACTGATGGATAATCGCAACCTAACCCAGGTTTTACCTGCGGCGGAAGGAAGCTTGAGCGGTGCAACTCAATAATTTATATAGCAGCAATAAATCGCTCCGCTCTCTTCTTCACTCGAGTGATTTCAAACTGAGGATTATACCACAACGAAATCCATGAAAAATTCCAGAGCAGAATTAGCATACACTCTTAGCATAAGCTTCCTATTGGAACCATTTTGAAAACCTTAAAGTTCAGACGGAGCTACTAAAAAAATCACACCCTCCTGCAAGTTTCAGCCGTTAGGGATTCGAGACAGCGAAGTTCCCCCGTAGAATTCGCGGAGCTCACGGATCTCGTGTTCACGGAGGTGAACGTGATGATAAACAGTTAGAAGACCGTTCGATCCGCGCGAGACAGGGAGTTCGCTAGCAGAGTGTTGGTTTGCGCTGCACTTCAAGTAGTACTTTCTGAGTCACAAAACCTACAACGAGCTACACGTCGGCACTGTGTAGATCTACTTCCTTCCGAGCAAACGAATTTTAAAGGATTCTGAACAACCTTTCAATAATTATTCGCTTTGGTTACACTAAAAGAGACCTTCAGGTGATTTTTGGTATGTGAGGCGTAATTACCCTGCATAAATAAATTAACAATCGTTAATGGAATCAAGGTATCCCAACCATGTTCTTTGCAGATGTAGTAGCTGCCTAAATTTGAGCTGTTTCCATCGCTGTAAAGAATTTTGTAACGTTTTGCCTCAATCATAGGCAATAAATATAAAAATAAATAAAAATAGAAATAAATAAAACGAAGAAATGTTTAATGATTACTTCAATTTTCCACAGTAGCGGTTCAAATGGACAGGCAAACGTTCCCTATGAAGTGCAAACGAGGACCTTTTGCACATGAGAGGAAAGCTCATTCGCGTCTGCGATCGCAATTCCAGATGTTTTGCTTTCTAATGTATTCGCAGAAGCATCACATGCTGATAGTGAACCAGCTACGGAGCCAAAACATCTACTGGAATCTACGAAATTCGAAATTAGTTGTGTAGATGATGTCAACTGAAACTCAAACTTGACGTAAATCATCTTCGACATGATGAGAAAAGAATTTTAATTGCAGAAAAACCGGCTCCCTCAGAGTTCTACCTTCATATGGAGATTATTTTGAGTGAATTTAATTGATTCAGCGTTTTCCGCAATCCACTGCAGCATGGATTTTCGTAAAAGCGGTGGCGGATGGCAGTGTTTAGGTGCGGTGGAGGGGAGCGGAGGGCGGCGCCTTTGGCGTGTTTCGTGGAACTCAGCGTATCTTTAGCGCAATTGTTCCTAGGAATCGCAGAGAAAAGCAGGCATTACACGCAGGTATATAAACCCCCTTCCGATGGCAGCGAGCAAGTCTTCCATTCGTCCTGCATCTACTTAGCAGCTTATTCCTAAAGCTCTATTGACTGTCTATTAGCTTTGTGTACATTAGCTAAGCGTTACCAAAGCACAACTTGTATTAGATTGTTAGCACTTGTAAATATATCTAATGTATCTTTTATCACTACATTTAAGCATAGTTTGACTCATTCTCACATTTCTCTTGTGAGCAGTAGAGTGGTTGGTTCAGAGCTTTCATTACTTGCAAATTCGTCTGTTCATACAACTTCAAAGGATTATTTAGGATGAGTTCAAAACTATTTAAATAACTTTAACGCTTTCGGGCCAAACATTTCCTTGAACCTTTTGAAGCTTTCGCACCAAACATTTTGAACCTTTTGAAGCTTTCGGGCCAAACATTTCCTTGAGTTTTTTGAAACTTTCGGACCAAACATTTTCTTGAACCTCTTCGATTGAACATTTTCTGTTCATGTTCCATTCCTACATCATGTTCATCAAGTCTATTAACGTTGACTTGCGTAGTTTATTCACGTAATCATACAACTACTCCTACAATTTAGTAGCCAGAATGTGCGACGACGAGGTTGCGGCTCTTGTGGTTGACAATGGATCCGGAATGTGCAAGGCCGGATTCGCCGGAGACGACGCTCCCCGCGCCGTATTCCCCTCAATCGTCGGACGCCCACGTCACCAGGGTGTCATGGTCGGTATGGGACAGAAGGACTCCTATGTAGGAGACGAGGCTCAGTCCAAGAGAGGTCGGCAATTCAAATGGCATCCACGGGAACAACATCCTCATTTTCTCCAATTTCAGGTATCCTGACCTTGAAGTACCCTATTGAGCACGGTATCGTCACCAACTGGGATGACATGGAGAAGATCTGGCACCACACCTTCTACAATGAGCTCCGTGTCGCCCCTGAGGAACACCCCGTCCTGCTCACTGAAGCCCCCCTTAACCCCAAGGCCAACAGAGAAAAGATGACCCAGATCATGTTCGAGACCTTCAACACCCCCGCCATGTACGTCGCCATCCAGGCCGTGCTCTCCCTCTACGCCTCCGGCCGTACCACTGGAGTCGTCCTCGACTCCGGAGATGGTGTCACCCACACTGTCCCCATCTATGAGGTGAGGCTCTTACTTTTTGATATTTTTGCCTTCACAGCTATGCTAATTGACACCTTGCAGGGTTACGCTCTCCCCCACGCCATCCTCCGTCTTGATCTGGCTGGCCGTGACCTCACTGACTACTTGATGAAGATCCTCACTGAGCGTGGTTACTCGTTCACAACCACGGCTGAACGTGAAATCGTCCGAGATATTAAGGTAAATCTAGCGAACTTCAAAATCTAAGCTAATGGTTGATCACCACCTGATTCCGCTAAAAATGCGCTACCTTTTCAGGAGAAGCTGTGCTACGTTGCCCTTGACTTCGAGCAAGAGATGGCCACCGCCGCCTCCTCATCTTCCCTTGAGAAATCCTATGAGCTTCCTGATGGACAGGTCATCACCGTCGGAAACGAGCGATTCCGTTGCCCCGAGGCCATGTTCCAGGTCTGTCGCCGTCACCTCAGCCACAGAGCTGATCCTCGTCCCGGTCCCTCGCACTCAAAATTGATTTTTTAGCCTTCCTTCCTGGGTATGGAATCTGCTGGTATCCATGAGAACTCATACAACTCAATCATGAAGTGCGATATTGATATCCGTAAGGACTTGTACGCCAACACTGTCCTGTCCGGAGGTAGCACCATGTACCCTGGTATTGCTGATCGTATGCAGAAGGAAATGACCGCACTCGCCCCCAGGTAAGCTCAGCGGCTTTTACATGTTGACAAGCGTTGAAATGAAACGTTGTTTTTCAGCACGATGAAGATCAAGATCATCGCTCCCCCAGAGCGCAAATACTCTGTCTGGATCGGAGGATCTATCCTGGCTTCCCTGTCCACCTTCCAACAGATGTGGATCTCGAAGCAAGAGTACGACGAGTCCGGCCCATCCATCGTCCACCGCAAATGCTTCTAAATTCCTCGTCACTACCATCACCATCACCATCACCGACGCACGAACAATTCAAAGCTAATCCTTTCGAGGTGTTTAGTGTGTATTATGCTCAATATGTTCGGGTTCGAATGAAAAATTTTCTTTTGTCCGAACTTGCCATCATTTTTGCACATAAATGTGGAAATGGTCTATACTACACCTGTGAGCATTCACGACATTTCGACGCCAATTCTGAGAGCCGAACAAATAGTTGATTCGGTTTTTGCGTGGGGGTGTAAAGAGCGAATGTTACAGCGAACATATTCCGAGTACGACGCTGCTCCTGCGCCCCACTATTACACAAAAGGCTCGGCATTAATTATAGTGCTACGCAGACGAGCTGCGCTCAGTCGCTGTACAGACAAGCAAGGGATAGAATACGAAAAAGTGTGGGCGATCAGCTGAGCTTCGCTCATCGCCATGGTTCTCGGAACGCGAACACATGCCAGCGAAGCAGCTGCAACCATCTCGCTCGCTCCTGCGGAACAAACATTCTAATACGATAGACTCCAAAGAGGAATGTGAGATCGACTCAGATATAGCTGGCAAGAAAACAAAATAGAGACTCATGTCAGTGGTATAAACGGAAAACAGAAGTTGAGTAGGAGTCTCAAGATCTGCAGGGCACGTACGCCAGCCAACATGTGGTGATACAAATCAGACTGAAATCGATTAAAAAGGAGTCCGTAAGTTACTCAGTCGCAGATCAATCAAGGATGCGGGATAATCCCAACCTGCATAGACCCAGCGCTCAAATGTTGGAGCTTTCACATAGAGCTAGGTACGAGGAGCGAATCTTGCACTTCACACGACATTCTTCGATTCTCGATTTGACTTTGGCTAAGAGTATTGAATATAGGGGTAGGAGTTAAATCATTCAACTCTAAACACAAGAGAGAACTTGTGAATCAAGAGTTCTCAATGCAGTTGCGAGTCTCCATATGGAATAAGCCAACTCATACTGGTTAAGCTCGTGTAGTAAGTGAAAAACGTCCAAGTGCTGTCCCATTAGTATCAAGTTCTCTTAGAAAAAAAAATCGAAACGAAAAAGTAGAGGCTCGAGAAGCAAACAATTGCAGACACATAAGTGTTGAGCCGCAGCACCTGTTTCCTTCAGTAGCTACCACTGAATCCAAGTCAAAAAAGGAATAACTTTATTAACAACAATTTACATGGAACAATAACAGACTCAACAGTTGTACTATAACCAAAGTTACAAAAATAGAGACCAGCACAAACCTTAGCAACTACAACTACAACTAGGTAGACATTTCAAGCAAACAACTCATCAAAAACACTAACATAGTGACAGGAAATTATGGACAAAAGAAATCAAAACATGAAAAAAAAACTGAACATCAAAAGTTCATAATCTAGGAAAAGGAAGTGAAGATCGCACACAGATCATTAATTCATTAATTTACAGAACTTTACCACACGCTTTGATCGAGGTCAGTTTCGGCTGTTGTGTCCAAACGTGTGCAGTTTGCTGGTTTTGTTGCCACAACCGACCACACACTCTGATCAGCATCTTCTCTATCTGTATCAAAGTCCGTAGACCCCATGGCAGACACATCGGGAGAAGAGCGGGGAGACTCGTTCTGACCTGGAAATAGGTTCTCAACAAATTCAGACTGTCAAATGAAATCAGAAGAGGTAAACTATTTGCGTCACTATATTGTTGTTCATCCACAGTTCCTCTAAAAGAGAACTACTTTTGATGATGAGTGATGCACTGCACAAAATAACCATTACATTAATGTAAAGGGATTTTCGTCATATTACTGGGGTGATAAATTGGGAATTCGCGCCTTTTAATTCTCAACCGAGGGTCATTGGACTTCTGTGCTCTCATGGCTTAATGCCAGCCTGAAACTACGATTAACTGTTGCATGAACTGGTCAGGAAACCTCAACTTATGAATTAAAAATCGGAAGAATCAAGGGAAAATCTATATTTGCGGGAAAGTCGTCATCAGGCCACTCCTTTTATTCCTTGCTAGTGACTGCAAATTTTTGAAGCAAATTCAACACCAGCCCTGAGGAGGGGGTGTTCCGAATTCCGAATACACGCAAAATGCGAGAAGAATAGTCTGATCCAAGGTGCTAAAATCCTGCCAAGCGAGTACAAAGTTATTCATGCTTGCGGCGCGTCAAAGTTTACGCGCCGGTACACACTGCAAAGAAGGGAGGTAGAAGAGAAATCCGGACCTGTCAGCAATGTTCCTAGTTTTGCCGTTGCGACTGCCGCGCGAACAAACCGCGTTTGCATTTTCGCCGCTCTGGATCGGCGCGAAAACTTTGTGAAGTTTTGTAGAAGCGCGTAAACTTTGACGCGCCGCAAGCAATAATAAGCATGAATAACTTTTACGGCAGATCTCTGCACGCAACATTTATGCGACGTAGACCAGCCACTCCACCATTGACGAGCCGAAACAACGATTAGGAAAAACCGTATGCGTGTCACCAAAGTTGGTCCACAGAAATCGAAGAAAAAATGTGGGAAACTCAGCCTTCTCAGCCACATAGTGCAAAGTGACAGTATTGGACTTGTGTCAATAAATCCTTTCTTGATGGAGGAATAGGTCAAAGAATGGATGGTGGAATAGGTCCAAAACTGCCGGAATCAGAATTTGGATGAGCCGCTATTTCAGCTCATAAGATATTTTGTGGCAGTGCTTCCTCCTTGCATAGAAGATATTACTCGCACTAAAAGTGGATAATTTGGACTGAGGCGTTACATCGTCGTTTCTAGTAGAATAATTTTGATTCCACACGAAAAACGCGCATTTCCTATTTGTATGTCACGACTGCCGGTTTCCAGGACCAATAAGTTTCTATCCCCAAAAGAATATCCCTTAATAAAAAGTCTGTGCAGTCCACAACTAAAAATTATTATGCGTCGACAAACACATGCAAGATCGCATTCATCTCAAAGAAAATGAATAATCAAAAGCATATGACCTACCGAGGGAAGGACTTTTTTTCAAGAATATATCATTCGGGAATCTTTTGGCGACCAGCGTTTCATGAGGTGAAGATTTATCGCTACCGGATAAATCAAATAGCGACTCAACGACGCTAGTGTTCTGCTCTACCTAAAAGAAGATATGGAAGCTTCGATAAGTTGCCAACTGAACTTGTCAATATTATTCACCTGCACATGTTCTTGTACCTCAACCGTCGAAATGAGTTTCTCAGCTGGCTTAGGAGAAATGATGGGCGCTTCAGGTGCGGACGAGTTTGTAGGAGGTCGACTGACATCCATAGGCTAACAAATGAAAACATGAGATATATCTGATAATGGTACATGAATACCGCGGAGTACTTAGCATAACATTAGAAAACACTTCTGTCGAAACTTCCACACAATGTGTTAACTAACAGACATGTGTTCTTGCATCAACGCCAAATGGATATGTGGCTGTACTCCAAGTCCGTCTAGGCGAAACCCGACCCTCAAATATGTATAGAGCCAATAGGTGAATAATTCTAGTTCTAAGCTGGTAATGTTGGAGTTACAAAAGAGACAGTCTAATAACTTAGAGATGGAGCTCATAATGTGCACGCCAATTAGCGCTCGGTAGATAACTGGCCGTATCCAAAACAAGTAGCAGCCATAATTATCTGCACACCACAGTATTTATAATTATTTGCACATTACACTATCTAGAGTATTCATTAATTCTGAAAACTATGTACATACAGTATGGGTCAGAAAAAGCCACTAGTCCAAATATGTATAAAACAATAAAAGCAGTGTGCTTGGAAGTACCTACAGTATTTAAGGAAACAGGTGGAACTAAATAAGCAAAGAGCGTACTTCTTCGATTTGTTGACATTTCTTCGCTTTCTTCGAATTCACCCTCGCTTGCTCCTTGAGGGAAATAGTTGCTGGCGAGAACGGTTGCAAGCCCTCAACAAAAGGTACCCCAGATGGTGAGGAACCTAAAAATCTGGGCGGTATACTGTGCAAAAACATAAGAAACTATACAAGAGAACTGCTCCCACCGTCGTCACTATCCATTTCTTCGACCATCCGTGAGGCTCGTCGCCCAGTCGCTGTTTTGCGCGACTTGGCTCCAGGTGTAACCATTTCTTTTGCAGGAGTGCGGAGATTCGTAAACGCATCAATTTGAGCTTGGAGACTTTTCACGTCCGACATCAGCTTCTGGTGTTCGTTTTCTTTTTCAACATTAGCTGCTTTTAGAGCAGCAATTTTGCCTTGAGCCTGACATAAATGAATCAAGAAGAACGTCCAACGAACAGATCTACTGTGTAGTATATTTAACAGGAAGCCGAGATTTGTAACAATCGCTTGCAAATGCTAACGTTTCAGTGCAGTCGGGTACAGGATTACATGTATTAAACTACCAAGAATTAACTGGCAATCATTAAAATAAAAACCTACAGTATTCAGCCTGGAAAGAATTTCCGTTCTCTGCTCTTGTATCCTTTTCCGTTCCTCATTGTATACTCCCATATACGAAAGCAAATCGCGCTCAAGTGCCAAAATCGCTTCAGCAACACTTCCGTCCTGCAATATAGCAAAGAAAAAAGCCGCTAAAACAAGCTTATCGGAGGAAAAACCCAGCCACAACATAAAACACAATGCAACACATCCGCTCCTTTCTATATAGAAAATGTTCCCGGGCGCTAGTAAACGAGACCACCCCCTCTCCCACGAGGACAAAGGCGTCTAGTTTTTTTTTCTGGAGCATGTAATGGGAGAGACCTTTCCCGGACGACAAAGCAGGCTTTCTACAGAATCCTTGGTACCTTGAATAGATCACAATTGATGTTCGCTAGCTTTCCCCCAAAACCTTAGAAGAGAAAGTTGCAAAACATGAAACTTGAAGAGTCTGAATGATAGAGGGCTTGTTTTGATCGGGTAACTATTTCTCAGATATTTCTCTTGTAAGAAGCAAACTTTGCCAGGAACTCGTCTTCCGACTTCGGTTTAAGAATGCAAACAGTGAATGAAGTAATGACAATAACACAAAGTACTCACATCTTTTGGTTGTGCCAAGGTATCCTTCATTGCAGCAATATCCTCGTTCGCTTTCATGATTTTAGTGTCCAAAACAGCTCCTTCTTCAGATTGCTCTAAAACAATTGTGTCTAATATATTATACTAATATATCAAGGTTCTAAACCCTCCTTGTTTTAAGATATGCTTGCATTTAAAGTTCTCAAAAGTGAACTTCGAGTCAGACCCTCAAAATACTGGATTTTTCGGCCAGCTGATGGTCGCAGAGGCGGCCTACTGTTCTACCAACGGAGATTTCAACGGCATTATTGTAGACTTAGAACATATCACTTCTTTTTCAAGTCATCAACTTGGCTTGAGAAGTTGCCTCCAGCTCTGCAATCCTGCGAGGACTCGGTTAGGCTCAAGAGAGCACTCTCCAAACTTGATATATTACAGCTCTTGGGGATACAGGATGTCTCGTAGATTACTTACTTTTCTGAATTTAATTGGGCGTCTCACTGCCCTATTTCCTACTGCTATGTTGGTCATTGCCTAAGATGTGGTATCCTATCTGTTAGAAGTCATATATTTTCTAGCTGGATCTCGCTCTCAAATTCACTCTGACTTTTCATTCCCGGACCATCCCTTTGATCTGCTAACCCTTTCACATGATGCTATCCGTCCCGATTACCTGAAATGAACTATTGCTCGCCTATTTGCTCGTGACTACCCCTTTCCTTCCTAAGAGGGCTCAGTCGCTGTCTCTTTCTAACAAATAACTCTTACTGAGTCTTGCAGCAGTTCGGCAAAACCTTACCTACCAGGTGTGCACGAGAGTTGCAACTCTGTGGAGTTTTGCAGATGAAGTACTGATAGTTTAAACTGCGTTGTATTTCTGCTCATAGGCCATGTTTCTTATCTTCCCACAACACTCAATAACCCCACTGGCTCTCTCCAGAGTGCAGATAGACTGGTTCAAGTTGGCGGTGCACCACGCTGGTGCCCGGAGCCCTCTCGTACGCCATTGGGCTTGCAATGTTGGCAGGCCAGTGCCCTTCTTATCCGACGCACTCAGCCAGACCTTTAGACCATTACTGTTTCGTTTTCTTCTGCTCTCAATTTGTAACAGTTGTATTATCACATATGCCGTTTCACCTGGGCGGTCTACTTTATTCTTGCTGTAGAGGTAAGAGTTTGTTGAGGTTACTGCACTGGCTCTCCTCCTGCCTTCTCACAGACGCGACTGGTTTTTTGTTCAGCCCTTCAAATGACATCAGCGTTTGACTAAACCCACTTCGGATGACTGGCATAAACCAAACTATGAGCCATTCACTGGTACCCCTCTCCGTTTTCTTTTATCCGGTAATTGCCCCGTATCTCCTGACTACCCATCGCTTTCTTGCTTTTGAACCCTGGAGGAGGACGTCAATTTATTCTTGGAATAGGTGGTGACAGAAACTCAGTGGTACTTGGTCCCTCCTCCTCCAAACGTGGTTGTTGGTTTGCTAGACAGATTTCTTCCGGATATCCATTTATGAGTCCCAGTCGTCAAATAGGCGTCTTGTGTGCCATCGTCGCTATTGTTGTACTGATTAGAGATTACTGTCACAAAGTCGTGGTTAATCACTGTAGACGAATCTCTGCATGACAAGCTGAAAATATAGTCCAAGTGGAGCATAGGAGCACCTAATGCGTGATGTGTTGTGATATTCTACTTCAGAACAGTGTGTATTTGTGAATGTTGCCTGCATTTTCCACCTTACTCTCCGAGTCTGACGCATTTTCCTACGTAATTCGTTCCTCTGGTTTTTCTTTCAGTTATCAATCCCTGTGAAAGAGACTATACCAGAGGCAGATTTTCGCTATAACACTCATTAGTCGCAATGTCGCCACTGCCTCGAATATAAGTATGAAAGGTCCCTTCAACTCTTGTGCTAGCATTTGTCGTGTTTTATCACATATGACAGGACATCGGGACGTGTCCCAAGAGCCAGCAAGTGTGAAAGTGGCTGCATTGGAACGTCCAGTGTCATCAATTTAATTGATGAGAAAAGCAATACTTAGGTAAGTCAACGGGCTGCTTCTGCGGAGAGCATGCGTTAGCGTATTTTATTTTGTGCAGTTGGGTCAAAACTCAGATAGATTGGTATAGTAGCCTCCGTTCTGAATAATATAGTGTTGTTTAGGAGCAATCACGGCGCTACACAACTCCTAAACAACAATCCTAGACTAGCGGCAAAAATGTGAATGACTGCTTTCATAGATGTAGTTTGATGAATAAATGATTACACCTTTTGTTAACAACAACAAATATCCGAGATGTGCAATGCTTGACCAAGCACCTACCTTCAAGAATTTTCTGCCACATCTGTTCATCCCAGTCCTTCTTCTCAAAATCCTCTTTAAACCGTCCATTCAACTCTTCTTGACGGCAGTGCAAAGTATGCAACTTTTCACTATCCGACACTTGCACTCCCTCAAGCACTGCAAGTTTCGATAAGATATCATTCTGAAAAGGAGCATTTCAGAACGAACACTTCAGAAGGGGGTTTTACTACGGCCAATATAAAACCATGGTTGAACCATCTTCCAAATCGAATACAAAATATAGGGAAAGCTTAAAAGCAAATGTGGAGTCAAGAAAATCAAAACACATGGAAAAGAAAAAAGTTTTTCCCCTCTTTGAAATCAGATGCCGAAACAACTTTGGAAACATAGTTTCAAGGCAAAAAAAATACGAAAAAAGGGAAATGTGTGAGCGCAAAACAAAATACTTATGACAGATAGATGAAGGATTCCCCAAGATGAGAGGAGCAAGTCATTCGCGCAGAAAAAAAAAAACAGAGACACACCATGGCATTCGTGGTAACAAGAAATGTGAATTTTTTGAAAGTTTTTTTCTTTCTTCCTCATTCGCTAAAGATTTCTGAAGCGAAAGAACTCTTATATGTGAGCGAGAAAAAGCGGTGATTTTACCGAGTTGGGGAACGAACCAGCCGGAATTTAAAAAGTAAAATCCGTGGAAAATAAAATCCGCAAAAGTAAAAATTTGAAGAGAATGACAAAAATGATAGGTAAACTATAATTATGCCAATACACAGATTTTCAACTATCTCATTGAAAAATCTTCAAAGATTGAACGCCCTCTACGCTACATACAAGGCTGGTCAATCATTCCTGCACAAGAAAGATAGGGTTGCGTACAGTGTAGGAATATAGTACCTTTCTCGAATGAAACTCATTTTGCCAATCCTGATATTTTGAGAGTGATGAAGTCTTCAACGCGGTCTGTCGTGAACGCATATCAGCCAGCTTTTGACAGTAGTTTTTAACCTGAGTGGAAATAACTGGGGCAGTATAGAAAACATTAACGGTAAAAATAATGTAATCCCATCCCTTACCTCATTTCTGCATTTGGTCAACGCACTTTTAGTGGGATCTTTACTCAGCAGTAGTTGAAGGGACTGCTGCTGTCTAGCAACTTCTTCGAACGTATCGTCCTTCCGGATGTCCAAGCGTTTGATCGTAATTTTTTGTTGGGCGATTTTTTCCTAAATGGAGTACGAATACGCTAGTACTGAGATGAGGGATTGAAGAACCTAACCCACATCCTGGAGTTGTACGTTACTTCCCATTTCACTGACGAAATTTTCGATCTCCGTACATTTTGATTCGAGATCGCTGCAAGTCTGTCGAAGGGTATCTGGAACGGTAGTGAATAGGAGAAAAACAACTGCACAACAAGATTACTTTGAAAAAAAGTGTGTAAACAAGGATTGCTCGCTCAATCGTTAGCTAAAGTATGCACGAACTTCCTGAGCAAGTTTTATACTTGATGTGCTGTGCAGTGCCTCCGAAACCACTCTCCAGAGTCGTAAAACTAGTATCTTCACCTATCTAAAGATATTAATGTTATATAGAGCGCATTTGCTAGTAGCTGAATAAACCTACCTTCAGCCTAGATAACAGTGCTGAGAGCTTCTCCAGTCCAGATTGATGATCCTTCTTATCAAGACATTTGCGATAAAGCTCTTCTAACTTCACCTTATGCTGAGTCACTAAAAATAAATGAGAGCGGTATTGGTAAACTTAACCTCATGTCAATTTTTGGTGAAGAATTCTGCCAATTATACAAATTTTCATCGTAAGACAAAAAAAGTCCCACCAGATCTCGTTGCAGCTTCTAGCGCTTGTTCCCTTTCTCTCCTTAGCTCTTCAACTCTTGTGTAAAAATTTTCCAGTTCTTCTTCAGCATGAGAGACTGTATCGGACAAGATTTGGACACCGCCATTCGCTGAAAGAAGGATGATTTCTTTTGAATCGTGTCACGACTGTGGGTATACTATTTGTTCGTTACCTGTGTCATATATCGAAGCACTGCTTTCTAATAAGCCCTCAATATAATTCTGTGAAACAGAGAGCGCAGAGCGTCTAAAAAGTAGATATGTGAGACGCAATTGATCATAATGGATATGTATGATCTGTTATGGGATGGCTTGCATCCGCACCCCTAATTGCTCCTTCTATATCGATATCTCTAGGCTGGGACACGTCACTGGTAGCTAGAGGTGAAATTTGGCTAAGATATGGCTGTGATACGCAGACAATGATAACGATATGGACGAAGGGTGAGCGGTGCTCTGGCAGAAATCGGCTCAATTCATGCTTCAGGACCTTTCTGAGCGTTGATCAAGATGTCTATTTTGCGGACTTGATGAGATACAGCGACGTGATCGCACACTTCAGAGTATCCCCAGACTTCGCCGGTAATCGTGGCGATCGCCACATGGATAAAGTGAATGAGGAGACCCTAGACGTAAGAGCGATGATAATAAATTGGGCGTGGCGATCGAGAGGCATCGTTTCCACTATTGCTATCATTCACATCGCCAGTTCATTTCGGGCACATCTTCGAGAGTACGGGCGATGAGCTCCGTTTGGCAGCGATCCATGGCGATGTAACGTGCAATCGATACGTATCATTTCCACGATCCTTATCATGACTTATAACAACGGGCTTAGTTCGTCTGTCACGTGTGTGTGTGTCAGAAACGAAATCCCCTGATTGGCCAGTGATGGTGATTGCGAGGTCAACAAGATGATAGGGACGGGTATGGTGAGGTTCAAAGAATGAAGGGAAGCTCTAAAGGATGGGGAAGGGGAGAGCGGTGAGTGCACCGCGGTGTGGAGGGTGCGCCGGCGCCGAAAAGTGGGGAAACGCCTGGGGACGGGTCCAATGGTGTGATAAGGGTGCGCCGGTGTCCAAAAGTGGGGAAACGCCTGGAGTCGGGTCCAACGGTGTGATGAGGGTGCGCCGGAGTTCAAAAGTGGGGAAACGCCTGGATCCAATGATGTGATAAGGGTGCACCGGCGTCCAAAAGTGGGGAAACGCCTGGAGTCGGGTCCAGCGGTGTGATAAGAGTGCGCCGGTGTCCAAAAGTGGAGAAACGCCTGGGGACGGGTCCAATGGTGTGATAAGGGTGCGCCGGTGTCCAAAAGTGGGGAAACGCCTGGAGTCGGGTCCAGCGGTGTGATAAGGTGCGCCGGCGTCCAAAAGTGGGGAAACGCCTGGAGTCGGGTCCAGCGGTGTGATAAGGTGCGCCGGCGTCCAAAAGTGGGGAAACGCCTGGAGTCGGGTCCAGTGGTGTGATAAGGTGCGCCGGCGTCCAAAAGTGGGGAAACGCCTGGAGTCGGGTCCAGTGGTGTGATAAGGATGCGCCGGCGTCCAAAAGTGGGGAAACGCCTGGAGTCGGTCCAACGGTGTGATAAGGTGCGCCGGCGTCCAAAAGTGGGAAACGCCTGGAGTCGGTCCAACGGTGTGATAAGGGTGCGCCGGCGTCCAAAAGTGGGGAAACGCCTGGAGTCGGTCCAACGGTGTGATAAGGTGCGCCGGCGTCCAAAGTGGGGAAACGCCTGGAGTCGGGTCCAACGGTGTGATAAGGGTGCGCCGGCGTCCAAACATGGGGAAACGCCTGAAGTCCGGTCCAACGGTGTGATAAGGGTGCGCCGGTGTCAAAAAGTGGAAGAACGCCTGGAGTCGGATTCAACGGTGTGATAAGGGTGCGCCGGCTTCCACAAGTAATAGGAATTCGCTAGGCGGGTCTATTCCTGCATGAGGGGTACGCTTATCCTGTTTGGGCGGACCTTCCTACCTAAATCGCCTAGATGTACCTTGTTTTCTTTTGTATCGGTGCTCTCTTCCCATTCCTTTGGAGAAGAACCACTCCTTCCTTTCCATTTATATGCACCGGTGGACCCTTATCACTTGAATTACCACAACTACCAGTTGAGCCTAAATCATTTCAACATAACATTTGCACTGAATTGGTTAAGGAGTGTTTATACTTCGGCGCGACGCGACCGTCGCGTCCCAGCAAACTGTTCAAATGCGATGGGTCCCGAGTGGACGCATGCGCAAACAATGGTCGCGATGTGGTAGTTGGCGTTTCCCATCGCGACGCGACGTCGCTGGGCGACGTCGCGCCCTGTTTATACTTTTTTCTTGAAAAACGACGCGATGGTTTCGCTGATGTTGCGCACTGGAGTTGGCCACTGTTCCATAATTTTTCGAGTGGTTTGGCCCAAAACTTATGGAATAAGACGAAATCAGTTGGAAATTTGAACGTGAATGAACTTGGACGCATCGTAGGTGTTTTAGGTAGTAATTTTGTGAGCTTTTTAAGTTCTTAATGTTGTCTGCTGTTTACGAGAAGTTACTACTTACAACTTGCCAGCCCAGCTGTCGAAAAACAATTTAGGTATACACGTTACATCCATATATTGACCTAGAGATTTTCTTTTGAATCTGAGTTATCGGCATCGTTTCCCTTTCACTAGACATTGTTGTACAAGTGTTTAACAACGACGTTCGACCAGCGCGATATTGATTCATAGGTGAATATAAGGTAGTCCTGCGCTCCAATACTATGATTTTTCACATTCCGGTGTGGTTTTGTGATGAAATCGGTGCAAGACCCCCACTCCCACCCCACAGAAATCACAAGATAACACGCCTAACCAGTGAAAGATTGGAAAAGATCAAAAGGCGCGGCTAGAACGTGACTTAGTGGAACGAAACTCTCAACGTATACCAGCAAAGAAATCCCCGGCAGTACTACTAGAATACATCTGAACGGGGAAAAACACAAAGCATCGAAGCATGGGACTACAACAACGTAGAGAGGCATAGAAGAAAACCATTTTGATAACTCAAATGCAAAAAAAATCTCTGAACAAATAAATTAGAAAAACTCGCAATGCGTTCTTCAATATCCTGGAAACGAACATCCTTGGTGAAGAACACTGCGCAAAACTGCAGCCATCGCAAAGATCACCACTGAAGATCACTGAGAACTTTTTCTGTACATTCCAGACCACAACTGGTAAAAATGGGTCCAAAGCAATCCGTGGAAACACATGATCCGCTAAATGGGGGTGAGCATGTGATTTTGCGTGGGTACGTAAATTTGCGACGTTCAGCATGGTGCGACGGAGCGACGCGACGGCCTCGCTACCCATCGCGTCGCGTGTGTCGTGGCCGTCGCCGCGACGCCGTCGTGTCGCGAAAAAGTATAAACACTCCTTTACACTCAGTTCTTCACGGCCATATACTTCGCTCATATGGAAGAGCATAACTTCGTTCATATGGGGGAAAGCTACCACTTACGGGATCAAGGGTTTCTCAGGAGAGCGATAGAACTGCGTGGAAGGATGCAGATTTTATCAATCCATCTACACTTTTGTGTTTGCTTTCAAGGTGCAGTATGCGAGCGAAGCGAGCATCAATAAAGTCTGGAAGTCCGGCGTTAGCCGGACGGCCAGACTGGTCTCTTATATCGCCGGTTCATTTCTATTCATTTTGAACTGGCGAAGTCTGGGGATACTCTCATTGCTGTTTGATGCGCAACAGCTAATCGTAGCAATGTTTTTTAAAGTCTTCTTTGATAGTTGAGCTACGAAAGAAACACTGAATCTCGCCACATTTAGCAGATATTGTGCGACTCAACGGGATCTACATCTGAAGGAACGCTAAAGAAGGAATGGACACGAGAAAGTGTGCAGCGATTGGAGTGGGTGGCAAGAAACGTTGGTAAAATGCAGAAATGCTCAATTATTGTCTGTCACGCTGTATGTCTAACAGCGCAACATAGAAAATAAAATGCAACGCGCAGCGCCATCCACCCTCAAGTCCGCAAGGTGTTCATCCCAATCGACGTTCACTAAATGTACAGTCTATTAGCTCACAGAGGGCGCCCGATCTGACTTTGTCCGCAACTACGACTTCACCATTTTTAGGCTAACCGATCTATTTTTTGCACTTTTTTGATATCCATATGGTGTGGTTCCTTCCATTCTTATGTTTCCCCACTGCCATCCGCTAAAACATCCTTCCAGAGGCATTCTGCAGGCAAAGTCGTAATTGCAGACAATGTCAGATCAGGCGCCATCTGTGAGCTAATAGACCATAAATGCGTGGACGCATATAGTGCTGCATAAAGATTGAGACAAAAGAATCTCCGCAACGCTTGTACGCAACTACGCCGCGCGCACCGGGGGTCGGTGTCGTCTGCCGCCGGAATGCTATTTCTAGACGCTTTTCTTCCCGGTCAAAAATCCTTAAAACAGGTAGAAAAGCTGCTAGAAATAGCATAACACCAGCAGAAGACATCGGTTATGAGCTCGCGGCGCGGTTGCGCGACGTCCTCGAGGCCGCGGATGAGCCACCGCCATTGAGGTCCACTGTAGTTTATTGAGTAGAGAGGACCGTATAGCTCAGTAAGCACACTTTATCAATTTGTGATAAATCCAAACTATGAACATGATTCTATTAAAAGGGATGAAAATGGGAAGTACCTGGATTCCACATCATCACAGTGTTTCCTAATTTGCTCGTCCAGCACTTCCTCCGTGTAATCGTTTGTGCAAGTCATTTGATACTTCGTGAGTTCTTGCCATAAATCATTGTGTTCACGATCCTAAAAAAACAAAGACGAAATAGCCCCCCTAGAAAAAGGCACTATTCCACATTAGGGCCCTCAAAAATTAAAAAAAATTGCGCCGGAACTTTGTATAGGGGGTAGTTTGAGATGCTAAAGACGAATATCGTATCCGTTTTGTACTGTAACCCCACTTTCCCGGGGATACAGTAGGTACACGGCAGTGAATTCGGAGAAATTGCCGATTCTGGGTAAAAAATAGACGTTTTACGTTAAATACTGTTGATAATCGTGATCAGCGCTTAGAACAATTTCTCTACGCGAAATATGAGAGGATTCAGTGAAATACCGTATCCACCGAGTACTTACCGTAACCTTACAAAAATAGGGTTAGGGTAGGTAGAGATAGGGTTACGGTAGGCACGGAGGTCACGATTATCAACATTGTTTAGCACAACACGTTCACTTTCTACCCAGAATCGGCAATGTTTCCGAATTCACTGTTATATATGTACTGTATCCCCACGAAAGTGGGGTTACAGTACAAAACGGATACGATATTCGTGCTCAGCATCTCAAATAAACCTTTTTGTGCAAAATTTGAGCGAATTCCATGAGGTGCCACATCTACGGCAACCCTACCGTAACCCTACGAAAGTGGGGTTACGGCACAAAATGAATACGATATTCGTGTTCAGCACCGCAGATAACCCCTACATAATGTTTGGGCAGAATTTTTTTTTTGTTGAAAATTTTGGGGCTCTAATGTGGGATAGTGCCAAAAGAAGAATAGAGACTATTTCTACATATTTAGTTTGGCTCCTTGACAAATGTCAAGGCTGGCAGGGTTCATCGCTGGGTCCATCTACTCACGAACGTTGCGATCTTTCGAACACTAGGTATGTTTGGGAAGAGTTTGGAATAGGTTGCTGGCCCAGTTGAACAACTTTCCGTCTCCTGTCAGTGCCATATTGTATAGCATTGTGGGCATTCCAACTTGGCGCCATGCGATTGCATTTGCTAATTTGTTCAAGGATTTTCAGCACAGAATTTAGATTTCAGCACGCTCAAGTTCAGTCTGGTACTTAGTCGGAATGCCCACAATGCGTTATACAAGAATAGAACACTGACAGAATAATGGAGCAGTGACAGGGGATGGAAAGGTGTTCAACTGGACCAGCAATCTATTCCAACAACACAGTGTTCGAAAGATCGCAGCGTTCGTGAGTAGATGGGCCCAGCGACGAACGCTGCCAGCCTTGGCATTTGCCAAGGAGCCGAATTAAATATGTAGAAATAGTCTCCACTCAAAAGAAGATGTTTCGAACAAAATAACGTCAACAACTACTTCCAAGAAAAAAATCAGGCAGTCGCATAAACTAAAGACGATACCAGAGCAACAGAGATGTCGTTCTCTTGTTTAATTGCTGCGCTAATATCTCCAGCCATGAGCAAGCTCTTTTAGCCTCGGCGATAATCCCTGAAAATTTTCCTCGCATTTAGTGGATAGTTACAAACAAATAACGATTCATTCGAACGAACGTACATAACGAACTCATACAGGACACACTCCAATGGTTGAGGCCCGCATCTCACCACGGGCCTGAACAGGTTAAAACAGGAAGGTGGAGGATATGATAAGAAGGAGAGCGATGCTAACCTCGAAAAGCATCAATGCGCAGACAGTCAAACTTCCACGTCACACTGCCTCTATAGCCCTCGACGACTGTAGCACCCTGCGTCACCGTCGCTGGCGACTGTGAGGCAGGCGACTATCGATTGTGGGCGGGGCGTCGCGGAGGCCGCCGGCGACGGCGACGCAGGGTGCTATACTCCTCGAATAGTATAGCGGCTACCTTACACGGAGAAGATTATAAGCTGTGGAGCGTTATAGCTGGAAAGTGGGCAGGGCACCCCTCTGCGATTAGCTAGTTGGACAGATTGGGCAAGGGCTTCAGCCGTTTGGACAAGAAAAGATGTCCAACACCGTGTTTAGACATGAATGACCACGGTTGAGCATGATTTCTCTACAGTTTGCAAGCAATGCCTTACTTATCCAAACAGTTTTGTGTTTAAAAATGCTCGTTTACCACGCTTGAATTAACTCACGAACATTTCCTTTAGGTGGAATGCAATACAGACATTAAACGGGTGAAACAACAACACAGTTGCACAAACCAAGTAAAATTCCGGAGCCTCGCTCATGTACAGTCCTTGTCGAAAAGATAGACGGATTCCGTGACTGCAGAAACGCGGTGGGACCTGAACGATGGATGCGGAGAGAGCATGCTCCAAGTGAGAGGGTCCGGTAGGTCCCGATGCGATTCTGCGGCCGCGACGATATGAAACCGCACGCGCAATCCGTCTATCTTTTCGACAAGGACTATATATATACAAGTGCTCCGACTCGCCTTCGGCGAGTCTCGCACTTGCCCGCTTCGCGGGACCTTCATACTCATGTAGCATCATTTACAATCAAAACTGCGAGGCTCGCCGAGAGCGAGTCGGAGCACTTGTTAACGACTCAAAATCGGTGTTAATGCAATGATTGAAGTGTGAATGATAAAGACACCCATTTTTTTTTTTCAATAACTGTCATTATTAAACCCATTGTAACTGTAATTATGTATAGTCTGTTAGCTCAGAGATATATAGTCTTTCTCAAAAATTCTTATCTTACGCTGAACCGCCCGTCACCTTAGCCACGTCACACCACGTATGGTAATGCATAGGTGATGCGGCGCGGCTAGCAGATGGGCGGTAAAGCGTGAGGCAAGTACAGTCTGGTAGCGCAGAGGTGGCACCTGGGTCGACTTTGTCCGCAATTACGACCTCGTCCGAAGTCGGCCAAAATCAAATTTTTACACTTTTTTGATATGTATGTGGTGTGATTCCTTCCACTCTGATGTTTCCCTACTGCCATTTAGTAAAATCTCCTCCAAGACGCATTCTGCGGACAAAGTCGTAATTGCAGACAAATCACTTCAGGTGCCACCTCTGCGCTAACAGACCATATTTTTGAGAAGGAGTGTATGTGATGTGATTGCTTCCATTTTGATGTTTCCTTACTTTAATTTTTACATTTTTTGATATGTATGTGGTGTGATTGCTTCCACTTTGAAGTTTCCCTACTGCCATTCAGTAAAATCTCTTCCCAGACGCATTTGGTGGACAAAGTCGTAATTGCAGAAAAAGTCGACCCAGGCGCAGGCCCCAGCGCAGCTTGTCGGTGGGCAAGCTGGGCTTCGTAAAAGGGTCGGAAAGCAAAAGGGGCTTCGTACGGGTTCGGGGCCTAGCCCCAGAAAAACTTTGAGGTGTTCGTTGGTCCAAAGAAAAGAAATGCGTTTATAAAGGCGATGAAAGACGAAAAAGGCTCGCAAAAGAACTGCTCGTAGCTTTAGCAGAGCAATTGCGGCGATCGATGTTGAAAAGTTCGATTGGAGCAGATCATGTACAGGTTCCCATAATCCGGAGGACTTAAACGACTCCTGCGCCGCGGAATCTGCATGGATTGAGCTGGAATCTTCAGTGAGATGAGAACTAAGGGAACACTAGAAGATCTTGGGAGAGACAATCTAAATTTATGTGAACTAGAAAAGTATACGCTCACATTCTGAGTCTGAGTGGTTGCAAGGCTCTCCCGTTGAGTCGAGACTCAACCGATTGACACCAAATTTGGGGTTAAGAAGCGTCATAGCACTCAAAATAAATCTATGATGTCAGATCACAAAACTTATGTGAATCCAGGAATTGTATGCTCGGTAAAGGGACCAGCCTATTTTCGACAGGCTGGGCTACAAGCTGAGCCTGTCGGGGGCATAATGTCCCTATTCAAACACATAAGTTACCAACCCCCTACCATGTACCCTATACTTGGAGGTATGTGCTTTCATACGCCTCACATACTATCACTTATCATCTCCTATCTTCCGAGTATTTGTCCTTCTCCGCTCGCTCCAAGGAACATTGGCAAGCCGTTCAGCCGCGCTCCAAAGCAGAACGCCGACCCAATCGACCCAGCGCGGGAATTGGAATCATTTGAAAGCCCCTTTGGAAGCCTCGGTCCTTTTTTTCTACGAAGGCTACTGTCATTAGTTTGGTCTCTACTTTTTCCAGAGTTTTCATTCCTTTATTCTCGATTAGTTTGTTGTTCTGTTCGGCTTTTGGCGACCAATGTCGACCTTATCGTTTCCTGATTCCGTCAGTATAATTTCTGTCGCAGTGTGGAATGGTCCATTCATTGGTTGCTCTTGGTAAAGAATTATAGTTATGTTTTGTCGGTTTACACTGGTTATTGCAGTTGTTTTGTGGTTTCACAATGGGTTATCGTCCTTTAATTGCTACTAATTGCTTTAATTGCAATCACGGTGAATGCTTGTAGAATTGCTATCATTGGATGCGGTCATTCCCTTCTATCTATTGTTATTTTCAGAGGGGGCTTCGTAAAATCTGCATTTTTCAAAGGGGGCTTCGTTTTGGCTACGACCCTAATACAGGCTCGTGCCGGGGCCTGCCCAGGCGGCATCTCTGAGCTAACAGACCACACAGTCTGTTAGCCTGTCAGAGATGGCACCTGGGTCGACTTTGTTTCCAATTAGGCCTCATCACGAAATCGGTCAAATAAACTAATTTTTACAATTTTTTGATATGTATGTGGTGTGACGGCTTCCATTTTGATGCTTACCTACTGCCACTTAGCTCAGAGATGCCACCTGGGTCGACTTTTTCTGCAATTACGACTTTCTCCACAGGATGCGACTGGGAAAAGATTTTACTAAATGGCAGTAAGGAATCATCAAAATGGAAGCAATCACACCACATCCATATCAAGAGTGCAGAAATTAGATTACTTGGCCGATTTCGGGATGAGGTCGAAATGGCAGACAAAGTCGACCCAGGTGCCATCTCTGAGTTAACACACTGTACTACCAATGAAACATAACACATGAGTTTGAATCAAATGAATGTCAGAAACTATACACCAATATGAACTCTTCTAAATGTTGCATGAATCAAATGAATGTCAGAAACTATACACCAATATGAACTCTTCTAAATGTTGCATGAATCAAATGAATGTCAGAAACTATACACCAATATGAACTCTTCTAAATGTTGCATTTGCCATTTCAAGGATTACGATACAAAGAAGAGCAAAGTTCCGCTTCAGGTTTCCTCTACTCCTTTCAGAGTTCCAACGATCTTTGACTTTCCTCTTCCTCGTCCTCCAGTAGCACTTCCTTCCACACCAAGTTTTTCACTCTACTTTCCTTATCCACAGCTACTTTTAGGCGATCCCATCCTCTCACCCTACTAAACGCCACATACGTCATACCGTGGGAGAAGACCGGATAGACCATATCCAATCCAGCAAATTCGATGGTTTGCCCTTGACTTTTATTAATCGTCATTGCGTAACACAAAGCCAAGGGGAACTGTTTTCTGTGCAGCGTGAATGGGAGACCTTTCCCACTTGTTAGCGTTATTCGCGGGATGAAGGTGTGCTGTCCAGCCCTTTCTCCAGTAATGAACTCACATTCGATAAGATTCCTATGGAGAGCCTTCACTCTCAGTCGCGTCCCATTACACAGACCTGCAGATGGGTTAAGATTTCGCTTTAACATAACAGGACAGTTCATCTTTAGCTTTAGTTCATGAGGTGGAAGCCCAGACTCGTTATAACTATGCAGAAATTCTGCAGGGTATTCTATGGTTGCGTTTGGTTCATTTGTGTCAACTCTGTCGACGCTGAGGTACGTTTTCTCTTCGTGGTTTTTCATGAGTTCCAGAACCTTCGTGTTTATTTCGTGCACACGTTCGTTCGTAGTGGTCAATATCACTCTTTTTGAGAGCTCCTCAATGTTGTCGTTGGCTATTAGTTCTCCGAAAACGTCAGCTATGAGGTCACCTCTGGAGATGCACGTATCAGGTATTTCAACAAAGTCTTCTTCAGCGTGTAATTCACCATTTCCGAGGTTCAGCAACCACTCCGCGAAACTTTTCCTAGACAGTGTTATTGCAGCGTCGTCGCATCCACCTTGCAATACCCTGTGGTTTTCTCGGAGCCTGAAAACCTTGAAGAGAGGCCATAAATGGGATTTCACCACTGAAAGTGCGGTAAGTTCACTCCTACTTGCTTTCTTCTGAACTGGCAATATTTGGCGGAAATCCCCTCCAATTATTATAATCTTTCCCCCAAAGGGCAAATCCATCTCTGTCAGCTCGCGCAGCTTCCTGTCGATTATTTCGATTGCGAATTTCGGCACCATGGAAATCTCGTCTATGATGAACACGGTGGTATCTAACAATTCGCGGCCTGTTTTATTGTTCAGCTTTGCGGTGGAACTTGCATTTGGGTCCATTTCAAAGGGAAGGCCAAATACTTTGTGCATAGTACGTCCATCTGGCATTAGATTCGCCGCGATTCCCATCCAGCTCGAAGTTTTGTACTTTATACCTCGTCCCCGAAACAAATGACAGAGTGTACGATACGTATAAGTCTTACCGCTTCCACCGGGGCCGTCAATGAACACACATCCGTTCGTCAGCGTTCCCAGTGTTTTCTCCTCGATTTTTTGAAGGACATAGGTCACTATCGATTCCTGTGCCTCATTCATGCTTGCCCGCATTGTATTTCCTCTTTCCATCCCCTCATTCGCATCCCACTGCTGTTCAGGGTCATATCCAGTCACCTCAGGCACGTCAATCCCGTAGTTCCTCATAGTGTTACCTACATCTTCTAGCTGCCTCTGGATATCTATCAGTGCACGTCTTTCAGCCGCATCACTTTCATAGTTCATGCTGTAGTCTTCCGCGAAGTATTGCTTGAAATGTCTCCAAATTGTTCTTACATCTACGTTTTCTCCGTGTGTAATAACGGCTACAAACATTTCTCTCAACTGGAATGGCGACGCAAAGTCCTTTGCCTCAGTAAAATATTCCATCCACTGGATATTGCCATCCAGAAGACCCATTGCTCTTGCTGCATCTTGAAATGTTTGTTTGGGGCGTGGATCATTGTCAAATTCCTCGGTGACCAAAAGATCTTCCCATCCCGTGGCTCCTTTCCTGTGCAACAAAATCATTCGCAGATAAAACAATTCTCCTTGCTTCGGATGAATGGCATACATACGGCCAATGCACTGCTTTGGGTAGTGGCCAGTAGTTCCACCCTTTCTTTCCCAACTCATGTTATTCCCTGCCTTTTTGAAGGTGAAGTGTTCGGGTATTTCATAATAGTAAAAAGCTCGCGCTTGTGAGTCTCTTTGGTTTAATTCAAACCAAGCTGTTAGCGTTGTGTTTCTTAATTCTGCGTCATTCAGCCTTTCTCGAATGTTGTCGTTGTTTGGCCTATAGCATACAATCTGCTCATTTGGTAAGTGTACATCCAGTTTGGTCACAGCATGGCTTTTCTCGTCCATTGTAAACTCGATCAACCTCCAGAATCCCTCATGTGGAGTAACGTATCGCAGATTGAGAAACGTTTTTACCTCGTCATGCACAATTTCATCAGTGCTTCCAACACTAATAGTCATTCTTGCGCAATCGTACCCTTTGTAAACGTATTTGTATAGGTACTTGACGCTCTTGATCGAGGCGCATATTTCGACATTAATATGTGCGTTATATTTCAAACTTAGAAATGGATTGTAGGGGACGACCCATCGGTTGTCAACTGACACACCATTTCTCTCAATCACGTTTCCAGAGCTTCGCCTCCTGTAATACGCGTAACTATCAGTACCCATTGCTGTCTCCTCGCGGAATTCCTTTGGAAATTTTTTACTGCAATATTTGTTTCCATTTTTGTCATCTACCATACAGGGGGCATTCATGTTGTGGATCCCACAGGGTCCGTGGATCATATGCGATGTCACAATGCTATGAAGTCGCGGAAATCTATTTTTATCTGGGATTTCTGCCCACACTAAGTTGTCTATATCCTCCGCTGTGCGTATTTTGCTTTCGTTGTCCAGGATAAGCAAAATATGTGCATGTGGAAGCCCTCTTTTTTGGAACTCAATCACGTATGTATAGGCTAGAATTCGTCCCAAATATTCCTTTTTCTTCAAATCGTCTATCAATTCTTTCAGCTTTAGGTGGAAAACTCGGTCGACTAAGTCCGGTTCGTCGAGAACTTTGTTGCTTGGTTGCAGGTTTCGCGTAATCTCATCCCAGTTCGGGTTGCAGGTAAACGTTATGAAAAGGTCAGGTTTTCCAAATCGTCTCACTAATGCCATACTATCCTGGTATCCCTGTTGGCAGTGTCTTGGTGAGCCTTTGAAGCTTGATGGAAGAATTATTGTTCTGCCTACACGTTTTCCTTGTTCATCAGCAGTACACTCCAGGTAGTCTCTCAGGGCCTTGTAGTTTTCTACTTTGAGTACCTTCTGATTCTGACGAACGTAGTCTAATCGATCCTGTTCAACTTTTACATAGGCGTCTACCAAATACTGCTGGTACAGTTTCCCACCAAGTCGGATGGGATTAAAATCGTTTAAGTTACCTGGCTCGGGGTTCCACATGTAATCAGCGAAACAGTTGAAGTCGCGGTCACTGTCTTTTTTTTCAATCAACGCTGATGATTTTCGAATGGCTATCATGTACCGATAATACTGCGCAAATGTGATCTTCTTGTTGTTGACTCTCATATTAGCATAACAGCCTCCGTGTCCGGTTGGGAAATACAACGGGTATAGCATACTCTCGGCACGCTTTTCAAACTTGGAGATGCGTTGCAGTTGACGTCCCCTCTGATGTATAGCCAATCCTTCAGCCGACGGCAACTCGTCTCTGTCGTTCAATACGAAAACGGCGGCCACTTCATTTGATCTCGGTATATTGTAACGACGACGGTCTACGTTAGCGTTGACGTCAAATAACAATTTCAGCTTCGGTGGAGTTTCTCCTCTTAGTGCGGCGCTTCTCTCTACTTCTTCCTCGACCTCTCTCATGCACTTGAAAATTTCATAATACGGACTGATATTCCTCATTACTTCATCAATTTTGCGCATCAGATTTCGATCGCAGCTGGCATTGGCAGTATTCTGCATGCGGAGGTTCAGTGCTTCTTCTGTGTCGATGAAAAAAAGCTGAGCATACTCTGGTTTCTCGTTAGGATCAGGATGTGCTGCCAAATTCACTGTATGATAAATCTGTCCTTGGATTTTGTAGCAGAACGGCATGACATCTCTGATGTGGGATTCAGCTTTCATAGATGCGAATGCAAAAGCACTGTTGAAATTGCGAACGTTCTCTTTGAAGTTCTTTGAATACACACGATCGTTGTTTGTGAATAATTTGTACAGATCCTCCGGGTAGTTCTCAAATAAATCATCTAACCTCAAATCTCCCTTCTTGCAGCACTTTGTGAATTGTCCGTCTGGAGACTTCGACGCAATTTCTCCCTTGAAATAAAGTGCATTGCAGTGAGCACACACCTCGCTCAAATTGCCCACATCAAAAGTTTCAACTGTGTGCTCGCCATCAATATGTCTCCTTGCAAGATTCCTTGTCACCTCGTGTAATCTGTTTCTTTCGCTTTCACTTCTTATATTTCGTCGCTGGGTGACATTCTGAATCCTCGCTCTTCTCTGGTCTTGTGTTTCCTGAGTTCTTGTTTGCCTCATCCTAGTTGAATTTGCTCTATTTCTGACCACTCTATGACTTTCATCTTGCTCTTCTCTAACGTTTCGCCTGTCCACAATTTTCATTATTCGCCCTTCTCTAACACGTCGTGATTCAAATGCACGGTTCGATCTTTTTCTTTCCGCATCCCTCTGTTTTCTTAGCTCCTGTTCTCTTTCATCTTCCTGTTCTCTTACTCTGTGAACTGCAGCGCGTTCTGTTTCTCTTTCAGCCTGTGATTTTCTTCTCTGAGTCAGTCGTACTCCTCGATTTCTTTTGTTTTTTATCCTCGTTGCCGTCATCATTGCCTTATTGTTGTCATCTTCCCTTTCGTTCTGCTGTTCCATGTTGCTTGTAGTAGTAACATGCTCTAGTATCTGTGATTCGTTGAACTGGCGTAGATCCATCGATGCAGTGTGATCGAAAGTTCCAACTGCGTTCGTTCTTTCTCGATCAGATCGTGGATTTGCACTGCTGAGAATCCTTGGATCTCCGTTTTCTATACTTCTAAGCCAGTCTTCAAAAGGTACGACAACATCGGAACTTGTTCCTTGCGCTTCCTCGGCTTGCCTTTCATACTCGGCTTGGAGATATCGCATTAGTTCGGAATTCCTACCTCCTTGACTCAAGCCGCTTTGTCTTTCTTCTCTAGTTGCATTCTGCTGAGAATGAGGGGCACCTGCACCACCGTCGTTCATATCAACGCCTTTCTGCCTATACTTTTTAGTGCTCCTTCTGTTCTGCTGCACCTTGTTTGTATGGATGATAATAATAATAATAATAATAGCTTGTTACACCTCGTTTGATATCGTTTGCGCTCGTTTGCAATGTATATTTCCAATTGCAATACGCGCACGTCTCGCACTCTACTATCTAAGGTAGATCGGGAGCGATCGATAGTGTTTGGTTCCCTCGTGCCTCTTCGCTTTCTACACTCTCTCGCTCTTCACGCCATTCACTTTACTCAGATCACAGGTATTCCGTAGCACCCCCTCACGACTTTAGTGGCATGATTAGAATGGAAGAGATCTTTTCAGTTTGATGACAACAGTTGTTCGGACGACATGTAGTCAATTTAACAATTTTATAGAGAATTCAGAATTCTCGAGTCACTTTCTGGCAATATCCCATTTGCGCTTGGCCACTGCTGCGCACCCCTTCATATAATTGTCGGAATTGCACCTCGATAGACTCATGTATGAATTCATGCTTCATCGGAGATTAACTGTATATTTGGAATCGAATACATTTGCGAAGTAGTGTTCCTCTTTTCAGGTGTAGATGTTGGTATCTGGGCGTTTAATCGGCTCTACACCCCTTGCGGTTGTTTGGAATATACCGCGTAGGTTTTTTAAAACAAATTTTGGCCTACTTTTACCTTCTGTCGTGTTCATTTTTGTTACGCAAAAAACATATGATGAGCGAAATCGCATCTTATGTGGGCACGGCTCATTTGTTTACATTCGTTTCATGCTTGGTTTTGCATAAATTCGAAATAATTCATCGAAGTATATGCTTGCAAGATAGAAAATTACAATATTTCTCACGTTTTTATGCTGATGGATTCATCTCGTTCACATTCTTTGCGAAATTGCAAAACTCTTGCATCGCCTTTTTTGACTGTTAAGGTCAGTTCCGACTTCTGCTGCATTCGTTTATGGAAGAATTTATATATACGAAGATATTACATGGAATGTCGATGAAAGTGCGTTTTTCGCGTACTTGAAACACCACACGCACCGCGACGGCGCCACAATACTCGAGCTGGTATGGCCCCATATTACCAAATCAAAGAATTTTCTTGGTGGTTTTAGATCCCATCTGGTTTCGAATATCAAGAAAACAAACCAACTGTTAAGAAAATTATTTTACTTACCATCACGGCTACGATTCCACTGCGTGTGGTGCGGTAGAGCCGCGTGCTTTGTGAGCTCACAGGGGAAACGCAATTCCATTGACGCTAACTGCACATTCTACGTGATTTCTTTTGCTAACAGAAACTCGCGCGTAGGTGTGAAGAGAATGAAGATTCCATGATGTAGAAGGTTTCTTTCAGGGTCCGAAGCTAGTGGCAGCCGTCAGGTTAGTTTTACACTGTAGATTTTCTCATGTTTTTCTCATAGCTTTCTCTTCATGTTTGCTGTGAGGTCCCTATTGTATATAATTGAAATATTCGTGCTGAAGTGCACATTAAAACTGTGTTGTTTTGGCAGCCAGTGAGCACGACTCCCCTTGCTTTTCTCCTTGTAGACGAAAAGATTCGCACATGAAACCTATACCGTTCGACTCAGAATTGTGCCCTGCAAAAATCATTGTCATTTATGCGAAGCGCGGCGAAGCTGCGCTTCGCATGAATGACAATGATTTTTGCAGGGCACAATTCTGAGTCGAACGGTATAGGTTTCATGTGTGTTTGTCCTCTGGATCGTGAGATATAAGCGATTACAGACAAACACACAAACAGATGAGTTTTACTATATAGTGATGGGGATAGGGGGCCAAAAATCGATAAAATCGTTTTTCTCGGAAACGGCAAAAGACCCTGACGTTGCACAGGAGGGCACAATTCTGAGTCGAACGGTATAGGTTTCATGTGTGTTTGTCCTCTGGATCGTGAGATATAAGCGATTACAGACAAACACACAAACAGACGAGTTTTACTATAGAGTGATGGGGTAGGGGGCCCAAAAATCGATAAAATCGATTTCTCGAAAAACGGCAAAAGACCCTGACGTTGCACAGGAGGGCACAATTCTGAGTCGAACGGTATTGGAGGTTTCATGTGTGTTTGTCCTCTGGATCGTGAGATATAAGCGATTACAGACAAACACACAAACAGATGAGTTTTACTATATAGTGATGGGGATAGGGGGCCAAAAATCGATAAAATCTTTTTTCTCGGAAACGGCAAAGACCCTGACGTTGCACAGGAGGGCACAATTCTGAGTCGAACGGTATAGGTTTCATGTGTGTTTGTCCTCTGGATCGCGGGATATAAGCGATTACAGACAAACACACAAACAGATGAGTTTTACTATATAGTGATGGGGATAGGGGGCCGAAAATCGATAAAATCGTTTTTCTCGGAAACGGCAGAAGACCCTGATGTTGCACAGGAGGGCACAATTCTGAGTCGAACGGTATAGGTTTCATGTGTGTTTGTCCTCTGGATCGTGAGATATAAGCGATTACAGACAAACACACAAACAGATGAGTTTTACTATATAGTGAT